>CM046062.1:17317042-17378438 GCA_025215515.1 Schistosoma japonicum
CCTGGTAGTTGCAGAAATGAAACTGAAGCTAAAGAAACAATAGATAACTGGAGTAACAGCATTACAACGGCTCAATACAGCCATTTTTCGAGATACTGGCAAACTCGGGGAATTCAAAATAGCTCCCAAAAACATGTTCCAGGCCTTACAAAGTCTGCTGAAAGAAGAAACCACTGTAGAGGAAAAACCTTTAAGGGAATCAAAGAAGCACTAACTCTAACGTGTCAGAAGGTTCTGGGCCACAAGAGGCACCATCATAAGGAATGGATCTCTACTGAAACCCTAAACAAAATTCAACAAGGTGTAACAAGAAGACAGAGATTAACAACAGCCGTACAGGAGCAGAGAAAATCAAGGCATAAAGTGGATACAAAGAAGCGAATAAGCAAGTAAAGAAGAGCATTAGAGCCGACAAACGATAATACATTGAAGGCTTTACAACGACAGTGGAAAAAGTTGCAAGACAAGTAAAGACAACCAACGTAGCAGCAATCTCAGCATCAGTAGGCCTGAACATACATAAGGGAAAGAGCAAGACCCTCAAATTCAACACAAGGAGCACCGACCCAATTGAACTTGATGATGAAACTCTGGAAGAAGTGGATACCTTTACATACCTGGGGAGCATCATCGATGAACAAGAAGGATCCGATGCAGATGCAAGGGCAAGGATCGGCAAAGTAAGGGCAGCATTCTTACAGTTGAAAAATATATGGGACCCCAAACAACTGTCTACCAACCTCAAAATAAGACTCTTCAATTCGAACGTCAAGACAGTTCTTCTGTATGGAGCTGAAACGTGGAGAACTACTTCAACATCATCAGGAGGGGTACATGTATTTATAACAACTGTCTTCGTAGATACTGAATGTCCGTTGGCTGGAAATCATCAGCAACAGCCTACTATGGAAGGGAACAAACCAACTTCTATTCGAAGAGGAAATTAGCAAAAGACGTTGGAAATGGATAGGATATACATTGCGAAAATCATCTGACTGCATCACGAGGCAAGGATTAACTTGGAATCCTGTTGGGAAACGAAAAAGAGGAAGGCCAAAGATCACACTGCGTCGAGAATTGGAAGCAGATATTAAAAGGATGAATAGCAACTGGAAACAACTGAAAAGGATTACTCATGACAGAGTTGAATGGAGAATACAGGTGAGCGGCCTATGCTTCTCTGTGAGGAGTAACGGACGTAAGTAAGTAAGTAATTTTGAAGGTGTCTGGGCTTTAATTGAGAGGGGGTTTTCAGAATACATCTCTTTCAACATCGTTTTCATCTTTGCATATGTGTCTTGTCTAGGCACCATGCGCAATACACTTACGATCCTCATTTCAATGGTTCCAAGTTCCCCTCGACATTTACCGCAATAGAATTTGACAAAAATTTTCACTCTTATCTAAAATCTGTGGCTTGATATATCAGGCTTAAACCTATCCGTCTTTTTAGGCGGTAGCGTGTTATCAAATATCACTCGAAGTTTTAATTTAATTTTTTGCTTGAGACTGGAATTTAGTCACCTCTATTTTTGGCGAAGACTCTTGAATGTGTCCGAAACTAGTATATAACGATTACTGGTTAAAAGTTCTCTGGTACCTTGAGAAAACTAACCAACTAGGATAATTTGAAAATCGAATCATCTGCTGCCAAGGACAGCATGATTCATTTGTAGCTACTTTTTAAAACCACCTAAGACGACCAAATATATATTGTAGACATCAAGTAAGTCTGATAGTCATGTCTTAATTCCGCTCGTCGATGAAGGACTTAAAAGATAGTTATCTCACATCCAATGATGATTTATATGCTAAATTGTATAGAATACTTTGCATATAAGTGTGTTATTTTGTTTTCTATTACCAGTTTATTCGATTTGTCAGTAAACACTACTCGGTTAAAACCGATTCAAGTAATCAGTCATTCATCATTTCATCAATATATTCATATAATCTTTACCACCGGTGTAACAGTGATATCAACAGGAAATAGAATTATGTAAATAAATCCTCAACATTCAAGTGCTGTGACCTTAAATTTTCATTTCAAGTGGATTCTAAAATAAAGGATATTGAAGGTAATATTTCTTCCCTGAATATCTTCTAATATTTCTTTAGTGATGTAACAGGCTGCTATTTATGCGATACAAGAAGAATAACTAACCTTCAGAACTATTTTTGGGAGACTGTTTCGTTTAATTTAGTTGCGTGTAAAGCAAACACTTTATTTCTTTCATTATTATGCCTCTCGTGTCTTATCCTCTCATTTGGCACGTTTTCAGGTAGCATATCATTTCTCATTTATGAACTACAGTTGATTAACTGTGTAGATGTTTTCTCACTACAACTGTCTCCCTTGTTTTGTATTGATGTCCAATTCCTAATTGGCTGGCTATGTAGTCTGGTTTATGTGTATATAAAGGAATGCTTGAAATATAAAAAGATTTATCTGGTTAATTTATCAGCTTGTATTCTTTTTGTTTCTGGTTTGAGACTGATTAGAAATTGGGCAGACATGCAGGAACCAGGTAGGCACTGATTGGTGTTTGTTATTGCAGCTTCGTGAGCACAAAGTCTAATTAACTAACTGGTCGTACGTTCCGGTTGTTATATCGGACCACTAAAGAAGAGTTAGAAACTTCAAGAACTGTATTTTAGAGAACTAATTATTTATTCTGATCGTGAGTAGTTTAAATATTACATTTCTATTATTGTTACGTTCCTATTACTCTATCCTCTCGTTTAGCATATTTACTGTTATTATATTGTCTCTTATTATGGACTACAGTTGATCAGTTGAATACAAGTTGTCTTTATTCACTACTACTATTTCCTTAGTTCTGTATTAATGTTAGTTTTCTAATTGGTTTGCTTTGCAGTCTGGTTTCGTGTATATATAAAGGCATGATTGAAATATAATTCGTTTTCTGGTTCTGCCTGTCGGCTCATCAATCGTTATTTTCTCAATTTTAGCTTGCGGGACTGGTAGTCGCGGGGCTGACGTGTCTGTACAGTGATTAGTAATCATCAAGGGTACTGTGTATTTTCAAATACATAATACCGGTCTTAACAGCTTTTTGACATCATAACACTGGCTGCTCTTTATACTCGACACAACAGATTAAATAACTAAACCCTATAACTGTCTAGGTTATTAAGAGAAGTTTAAAACATCCGATAAACCTTGAGTCTGCAACAATATTTTTGTAATGATAATACTGTTTTGGAATCAGTGTCAACCACAACATAGTCAAGCCACAAATATAATTTTAACACATGTCAAATAAAAAGATACATATTAAATACAGGTTCGAGGGGGCATCGACATTAAAACAGTAATTAACTTAGAAAGCATTTATAAGTACACTAGTAAACCCAACACCTTGAATGCCCAGAACACTGAAAATTCATCTCAGTACCAAGGCTGACTGAGAATTAAACTCTAAGCAAGATAGGAAGACAGAAATATGAAGATGCTTTATCATTAAGATCAGTTTAATTCGGCGAAACATGATATTTTATAATGTTACACTGATATTGGAACTCTAATAGCCTCTAGTAGTAAATGTACTTGATGTTTGATTAATCATTATAAGCAGGCATAAGCGGGATTAATTTTCGATTTTTCTAAGAATTTTCATATATGCGTTAATTCGTTATAGTTCTCTGTTTTAATCTCTAAAATGTTTGACTTCGTAAACTGTTATGATATCCCAAATTATGATGACAAATATTTTTAATTGGCGCAATTCCATCATTGTTATAAAATGTGAATACATTGTTGAATAACAGTAGACATCCCCATCGTAATATCTGTAAATTTAAAGTCAGTCATACGATGAAATTTAGTTTTAAACTATTGTAGATAAGACCATTTTGTAAAAAATAAATCTCACTGAAAAATTTCAAAATTTTAAAAAATGAGGAAAGCCTTGGACGTTTGAAATCAACTAACCACTAGGTGACTGTTGTGGGAGAAAATTAACCTAAGAGGTAAAAATTCTAAAGGTTATTTTACAAAGGTTTTATTTATGTACACGGTTTTCATGACTATTTACCATTCTATTATTATTGTCTTTGTATTACCTTAGTTTCCAGCTTTTATTTAAGCAACAAATTGTTTTTATAACATTTTTCATGCATAAGTTAGAACCGGTTATTTGTAGACCAATTACTCCGTTTTCCTGTCCTAAATACCATAGTTGTGTATTGGTGTTATTATTCTAATTCATCTGTTCTATGGTCTGGTTTGCATATATATATATATATATACCAAAACATCTTTGCACTGGTCTTGTGTTTTTTCCATATTCCGTTCGGGCTAGCTTGTATCCGACCGACTCTTCTAGGATAGAATAATGATCGAATGCTAGTGTTCATGTACATTGGTCTTAGGAATGTTATTATTTTGCTTTCGTACGTCACGACTGGTCGAGCGTTAGGACATAACAGTGATCCAAACTTATTTGTGCAAGTTAGGTTATTGGTAAAATTAATTTACTTTCTCAGGATTTTGTGATGCAGACATTATCACAAGTCCAAGTGCTAAATTACTAAAAGCTTATAAGATAAGGACATTATTTGGAATTGTTTGCTTTGATTAGTGAAATTTTACTCTTTCATCACCGAAAATGTTCATTTGCTAACCAGAGTATCTTTATTTTCTTAGTAACACTGAGAAAATATGTCCAGATTAGTAAATTTTAAATGAAATTAATATCACATGCTTTTTGAAACAAAATTATACAGTGACTTACAATTCTATGCATTTAAATAAATGTCATCAGCATAATTAAGTATTATTAGTTATAAGCAGCTGATATATCCGGTAGATTACATAACTACCACACAGTACATGTGTAATGTTGATTATACTAACATTTAAATTTTAACGCTTTACTAGTATTTACAGTGGATATAGTGTGTCTCTTGAGAATATAACAGTCACAACCATGCTCAGTCCAGATAATACTTCTACGGAAAATGAAAATGTCTACTTCTAGGTCAATCAATAGTGATGAAACGGGTTACACACACTCGCTGAAGTGAAATGTAGTTATTCCCATGTTTACAGCCTTTGAGGATTTAAGAAAGATTTACTGGAATATTTGCCTTACACATATTATTATTTCAGTATGGACTGATACATATTTTCTAGTTAATGATATGTCTATTTTGACAGCCGTAATAATCAAAAAAATATGAAAGAAGCAACTAATGTTTATGTAAATGTGTACATTGTTACATACTCTGGGATGTACATTGGAAAAGTTAATCTCCCAAACAGATATGTTACAATGGTACATATGACCTTGAACTGAATATTGATATATATTAATTGAAAATTGAATGAAATTGAGTAATCTGTTAGTTAAAGCCATGATCAACTTATTCTTTCTACTGAATCGGTAATAAACGTTAAATATGTTTTTAGATAAATGGAATCCATCATTCTAAACAAATTACAATGAATAATGTTTAGACGAAATAAAACACCAATAAAATTAAATTTGTAAATTAGTAGATTATCTATTGAAAAATTCTGAGATTAGCCGTTACATTTTCATAATTCAATTAATGTGGTTTATCCAGGAGTTTCAGGCATTTTTTGGTTCATTTATCATATAAGTGATGTAAATCATAGCTGAATTCTCATTAAATATTTCATTTTAAACTTCTAAAGTTATCCGTAACTGTCCATTATGAGCATTTCGATGTAGCTCAGTATAATGTACCTAGTGAAAAACACCTTTAGTAAAAGTTAAAGTATGAAAGTAAAATCTACAACGAAAATAGCACTTCAAAATAATACAACACCTAGTCATTAAATAAACGGGAAAGTGTAGAAAATGATATACTTATTGTACACTGAAGACGTTGCTGATAACCTCATAGGCTTATGGTAAACATAAAAGAACTAATTGCTAACTTCTACTTTTTCAGTAATGTTTTCAGTGAACATCATAGTTGGTAGAATTGCATTCATTTAAAAAAAATTTTATGTGTACTATTAAGTTATATTGTTAATGGAATTAATACCACTCGAAAGTACTTCATATGCTTAAGTTATAGTCATCAATATGTACATCTATATACATAAAGGTACTTTACGATTTTCCTGTGGTTTAATGAAAATGATTAGTAATTATTCCTTTTATGTACATAACATTTTCAGAAAGAGTTGTAACCTATTACGGAAACGCAAACATTGAATGAATCATGAAAAACAATCATAAGGGTTAAATGATACAAAACAGCTTCAAATATGTGTAAAATTTTCTTATTACTATTCCTCTATCATCTTATTGTACTTCAACAATAAAGCCATCCTGGTACATCTTAGCTGTGTGTGTTGTCATGATGTTAATAATGTCCCATTGTAATTGTTACCCAGCTTTCATTA
This sequence comes from Schistosoma japonicum, assembly GCA_025215515.1. Classification (NCBI taxonomy): domain Eukaryota; kingdom Metazoa; phylum Platyhelminthes; class Trematoda; order Strigeidida; family Schistosomatidae; genus Schistosoma; species Schistosoma japonicum. The sequence continues at coordinate 17,323,446 of CM046062.1, forward strand.
AAATAGAATTTTTGTATATACTATAACTGTGGGAATGATAATGTGTGCAGTACTGCTTCACTTTGGGTATGTGTCTGGATCACTTTATATATATCTTTCTTATTTGTTAGCTATGTTTATATGAAATAAGGGGGTGGAGTGATTGGATGATACAATATCTGTTTCAGATAGTAGAGTGTAGAGAAATATGACAGAAATGATTTGAAAGCCAGGTAAATCAGTACTAGAAAGTTTAGATGTAGATTTAATGAATCATCACTTGTTAATGTGTAAAAAGACAATTAGACATGGTGACACACTGTCGCCCTGCCTCTTGTTAATTGTAGGCAAATAAAGCTGACCATTAGTCATTTACTAAATACTTAATGCGGTGCATTGATCGAATTGAATAGGATAGAATTTCGTACCACGACGATTTATGAATTGTGGGAAATTTTTTCTGTCACAAGATTTCTTTCTGATTACTTTTCTTTTGACTAAACAAATGAATCATTAGATCAATTATATATAAATATACTGTGACTAGTTTTGTACTATGTCATCCATTACCTTCAACAATTGATCTTGATTGTTATACCGATTCTAACCAGGAACTTTTATCTTTCACAGTAATTTCAGGACAACATTGAATTAGCACTGTCTTGATCCGCCTGACCTCTAACATATCCTTTACACTGATACTAAGTCAATTAAAATGCCAAAGCTGCGTAACTATGACGGCGATCGAGTTAGTCAAAAAATTTAAAAATAGTTTATTCTTATGATAACTGGTAATTAGGGTTAATTTCAAGGTTTAGTTTGCGATGTGAATTATTGTGTTGAGCCTTCCCGTGGCAAACATCAATAAACGACGAAAGATCCATCCTCAAAGGACGGGACATCATAAATGACTACTAATACTATTGTTTTATGATTCAGGAAAATGCTAATCCTAACCTTAGATTTTAATACTAACTTTGATTCGTAACCATACGGCAAAACCAATTGCATTTTCTTATAGAACGAGTATGAAATGTACTTGTAATGCATCTACTTTGTTGTAAGTGCATTACTATTATTATACATCTCGTAGGAATGAACTTACTTCGATGTGTTAATCAACGTAACTGTTCTATTTGATCGCTGTGCCCTTGAAATGGCCTTCTGAAATCTCATTAACTCGACACTACATTCTACTGTAGATGCCACAGACACCTAGGACATAATATCGAGTTTTTGTTAATTGCGTACTTTCCATAACGGTCTGCAGTGTGATTGGACAGAAAAACTTATTTTATCCACGCTTTCGGATTTGGTCGTCTAATCATGATTCGTTGAAATAATATTGTCTAATATCGCCTAATCTTCTACTTTTTATATTACGAATGGAATATCATCAGCAACCTATTATGACCCACCAGTTTGATGCTGAGTACTGACCAATGAATTCCACCCCCCCCTTGTCTATGGATACGAACTATGGTGACCGAAATACGTATAACTGTAGGACGCCTAGATATTCTTAGTCTATTGTAAGTTTGCCCTGATTCTTAACCCTTAGCTGGTGAAACGGAAAGTACTTGATTCATCAGCCAGATGGTCCAGCAATATGAAATACGTTTATTTAAGCGCATTCATTCATATACTAAATTAATTGCACTAATTGTTAGTTAAAGTAAATCATTAACTAAATAAACTTTACAATATAAATATAAGTGATTATTTTGCAACTTGAATACAAAATTACACCTGAATTAATTAATACAATGAAATATCATATTATGTACTTACATTAGATTACTTTATTGTGTTGAAGGCTTACATGTCAAACAAACAAAAATCAATACGTCTTTCGCTTGATATTTTGAATAATTACACTTAGGGGGGGATTTGGAATCCCAAACAGTACCCAAGCGTTAGTCGAAGATAGTTATGAAGTTATAAGAGGGAATATTTCACTTAGGAATCATATCGATACCAAACATTGTTTGAGTATCGAGCTCAGTAAAGACTACAACGTAAGTTACAACACTGCCAATTAACATTGACCAATACTTTCTTAGTCAACAACACATCAGAGCTCGTGAGGCTACCAAAGTAACTAAGGTTGTCAGCATATCCAACCAGTGCACCATTTCTAATCAAAATAAACATTCAGATCGATTAGGAATCAATTATATTTAGAATGAAAGAAAGAAACCAAACATTCTTTAAGTTATCATTTAATTTGTATTGTGACTGGCAAGTGGAATCCAGGACGCGCGTTTCGTCCTATTTGGGAGTCATCGGCTGGATGTACCTGTATCCCAATGTTGATGTTCACAGTGGGATTCGAACTCAGTCCGGTTTGTGTCATACGCCACCGCGTACACCACTAGACTACTGAGTCCAGACAGTCACGTTTGTGCAATTGGCGAATTGGTAGTAGAATGAATTTGTATATTCCCATTGATTTGTTATAGACTGAAGCTGGTCAGTCACTGTTGCTATATGTGCATCCTGTGCGGATCGCCTCGATATAGCGATTATTCATAGTTATCATTTAATTTGTATTGTGACTGGCAAGTGGAATCCTACTGTGAACATCAACATTGGGATGCAGGTACATCCAGCCGATGAGTCCCAAATAGGACGAAACGCGCGTCCTGGATTCCACTTGCCAGTCACAATACAAATTAAATGATAACTATGAATAATCGCTATATCGAGGCGATCCGCACAGGATGCACATATAGCAACAGTGACTGACCAGCTTCAGTCTATAACAAATCAATGGGAATATACAAATTCATTCTACTACATTCTTTAAGTGTTTCTCAAAAAAGTCAGATATATTACCTTCGATCATTGAATTATTTTTCATCTAGTTATTAATGGCTAAATAAAATCATGAATATTTTATGGCTAGATGACTTTAAGTAGGAACAGCTATTCAGTTTGTTTCCCTTTTAATGTACTCTATAACAACCATTTCCTCAATGTGAATATATAAGTTAAAAAAATACACTACATTGACAAAAACAGTAAAGTATAACTTCATTATATATTTTTTAGTTATTTGTAAAATACAGTTTTACCAATGTACCCAGTGGAAGTATAAAGTTATTTTTAACGTTACCATACACACTAGGTAGTTTCAGTTTGTTCATTGAGGTTGACATGTATATTTGTTTGTATGTTTGAAAAAAAAACATAGAAATGAATACAAAAGAATGAAATTATTTTACATTGTTAAAAAAAAGGAATCTCAAGTATTGAAGATGAAGTAATAAGTTATAAAACAACAAACACTAATTAGGATAAATTTGTACATTCCCATTGATTTATTATAGACTGAAGCTGGTCAGTCACTGTAGCTATATGTTCATCCTGAACGGATTGCCTAGATATAGCGATTATTCACAAGTATCATTTAAGTTGGATTGCGACTATCAAGTGGAATCCAGGACGCGTTTTCCGTCCTATTTGGGACTCGTTGGCTGGATGTACCTGTATCCCAAAGTTGATGTTCACAGTGGGATTTGGACTCATTCCATTTCTTGTCAAACGCCACCGCGTCCACTGCTAGACTACTGAGCGCAGACAGTAACACTTATGCAAGGGGCGCATTGGTATTAGGACGAATTTGTATATTCCCATTGATTTGTTATAGTGAATATAGTAAGTGATATATAGTGACTTGTTATGGTAAACGCGGTGGCGTTTGACACGAAACAGACTGAGTTTGAATCGCAATGTGGACATCAACATTGGGGTGTAGGTACATCCAGTCGACAAGTCCCAAATAGGATGAAACGAGCGTCCTGGATTCCACTTGCCAGTCACAATCCAACTTAAATAACAAACACTAAGTTTCATTCGAACGGAAACTTTATCAAAGGATGTTTTACTGCAGTTTTGTTTTTAGAAATGATGTTTGAAATCAATGGTTTTAAACACTGGGTAATAGCATTTAAAACAAAATACTCGACTAATGAAACAAATACATTTGTTTTTTCCTTTTCTTGAAATCATAAATATTCTAATACTTTTCCTCTGAAAATTCTCTATCTACTTTTGATTCTAATTTTGTTTTTACTCGATCATATTCTATGTTGTCGTAAAATATGGAAATCAATTTACAACAATAGTGGTATGTACCATTTTGTAAAACATTTTATTTAGATGAAGTGGCGATTTCCAGTGATGTGAAAAGTAAGGATTGTCAAAGATTGGTACTTCTTCTTGAGGAACCTGAGTAGAAAATTAGGCTAAGCGAGGTCTTAAAGACCAAGAATTGTGACCTCAGGACCATAAGGAAAAACTCATTGTGTCCTGTTACTCATGATCGTTATGTACAAAGTTTTAGACATGTTACTTCCGTAATTAGTAAGTCTTGCTGTAGGTAGCACAGACTCGTGAGCAATGTAATAATGTTTCGACCTTTTCATTCATAAGAGAGTATCATTTTGAAAAATGCCGGCTATTTGAAGAAAACACTTCAATATAATAATACCTCTGTGCTATCAACAAAAGAGTATCGTCACTGGATCTTAAGCTTGTTGTTTTTAGGTATATCATTATCCAACCGACCTATGTAACATACTAGAAACATACGGAGTTTTAAAACTCAATTAAGTTTCTGCGATAAGTAGCTGTGACTACCATATAAAGGTACTAGCTACAGTCAATTAGATGAAATAAGTGTCAGAATAACTAGTTGGTTTAAATCTTCCTGTACATGTACGCATTTAAAATATTTAAAATTGTGGTATGTGAAGATTTGTTGGATCCCTATTCGGCACTCATTATCGACTGAAATAATAATTGAGAACTAGTAAACGCTGAACAGATATTTCTTCTTAATTATGGACAACTTAGAAATGCCCACGCAAAATACCAAAGTGAATCTAAACCAGAACCTTCTTATCATATAGCGAATACTATATATTTGAATCAAGCAGTCAGAATCAATCAATCCATATTTTTAACTCGTGTCAATTCACAATGTTGAGAGAATATCATGTAACGTTATCAGTGATGAATGACACACTTTCAATGAGAACGAACAGAAATGATTATCTTTTCATCCTTGAAGCTCTAAAAAGCGCCTTCAAGCTGATCACTACTGATTGCAATTGGGTGTTGTAGACATGGCTGAATGTCAATTTGATATAGCGAATTTGTCTGAATTGAGCAACCGTTGATCACCAGGAAGCCGTGGACACCAGTTTCGTGCCGGTTTGGGACTTTTCAGCAGTGCTCATCCACGACCTCCCCAGGGATCTAACCCAGGATCTTATAGCTCCGCAGCAACCACTAAGCCGGCTCTCGACGGTTGATATTCCTGACTCAGCCAATTCACGACCTCATGACCTTATCTAATGCTATTAGTGTGTAATTACCTCACACTCTGGAGTTCTAGTGAGAAGACTTGACCAGTGGAGCTAAACCATGTCAGAATAGGCAGTTACCTACCGATGCCAATGAATGAGGTTATACAGATATATTATGAATTGGTTGAGTTAGAAATATCAATCGTTGGGAGCCGGCTTGGTGGTCTAATAGTTGTCTAATTAAGATCAGTTTGTGATATTTAATCAATGATCACTAATGAACTCCTGATAATTATTAAAGAGTAAGGCTTAGAGAAATTTACTCGTTTTGAAGCTAGTTTACTTTACGATCTGACGTAAGTCAAATAAAAATTAGGGAACAATAAGTAGACAATAAATTGTTTCAACATTCTTCATGAATATCTGGAAATAATTAACAATATATGGAACCAAGTAGACAGATGAATTCATGAAACCTGTTCTCATACATGTTATAACTGTCAAATAAAATGAGTCAGTGTTTCCCATTAGATTCATATCTGTATCGCTCAGTACTACTATCAAAAACCTTACTGCATATATATAACGTCTTAAGCCGAATCACTGTAAGAGTGTGATAAGCAAACTAATTAATTGCTATGATATTTTGTCCGTTTGCTTGATACTATACAATATTTACCGGCTACAATAACATCTAACATTAACGAATTATGTAATCATACGAAAATATTGTTTACTTGATACCTTAAATTTATCCGATCCATTAATTATTATTGCTAAATTAGTGTTTAACTCAATGTCTAATTAAATGTTTTTTGATAAGTGAAACAAGGGGTAAATTATACAAATTCAAATTTCGGTCAAACTACACTTGAATAAGTAAGATTGACTTTTCTATTCTATAAATTCTGTTACTGGAATCACTGTGTAATGTTAATTAGAACTATTCTTCTTTCCCTACGCATTCTGTTTAATCGCGAAGATTTGCTTCAATTTCATTCGAATTTTTTTTAGTTAGAATATATGATCCAATTTGAAAGTAGTATGTTGAAACTGAACAAACATAAAATACTTTTTTTATGCATAAGAGTAATTAACTACTAAATTGATCAACAGTTTAACATTTTGAATTGAGTAGTTTAATAATAAATCAGTAATCCAATCAATCTCACTTTATTCGTAGTTTCTTTCAACTACAATTGTCAAAAAGTTTTATGAAAGTTGGAATGTATTAGTGCCTACTTCCTTACTTGACCTTATTTAGGTTAAGTGAGCTCTGAAGAATCTGTTCTTTAGTTATAAGATACCGTTAAAGGATTTGAATAGCCAAACAATGTTATCCAAGTTGATTGGTTCGAACAAATCAATAAACAAAGAGTCTACTTAAAACACGCGCTGACGATGTTGTTCAAAACATCGTAAGGTCATTATAAGCCACAATTTATCACCGACAGTTCATTGCCACGTTAGTCATGACATTTAAATCGTAAGTACTATAACGTTTTACCAAATAATATCAGATTCATACTGGTTGATTATCCTTCACTGACCACAATCATATTTATCTGGTCCTTGGTATAGGTCAGTCTTACGAGCGATGAGTTTGAACATCTCACTCGTATTATTTAACGCTATGGGGTTGCGTTACATGTGTACGGATTCAACAGAAAACATAAGTAAACATGAAGTTACAGATATGCCTTTCTGATGAGTTCTAATTAACACAACATTTAAGAGTACGAGTGCTTACTGACTACTAAATCCCACCTTACATCAGTACTGGCTTTATTCGTTGCGTGGCATTTCTGCATAGAACAAATTACATATGCATTTTTCTTTATTGTTTAAGTACTTCCATATCGTTCATGTTTCAACTGACTTGGTTAGTGTGATAGTTATTACAAAATGAAAGGAAAATTTCACTAAAAATAAATAAGCATTTGTTTTTAAATAATATTTTTAAGTTTACTTAATACTCTACTGCTTCAAATTTATCAATATATAATACTTTCTTATAATTACCTTAAAGTATGTTAAAATTCAAGTATTTATTCAGTAGTAGAGTAAAATGGTATGTTCTAATGGAAACTACTTAATTCCGAAGTTTACTTTGATTTAATCAAAAAGTTACATCATCTGGAAAATCATTTTGATCACTAATCTAAAGGGAGTTGTTTCGTGTTATTTTGGAAAGCCTTAACAATAAGCACATTATACCCTATACCTAATCACACTACACAACGTGGACTCTTGTTATGAGATATGAAATAGAGTACATTTCCATTCACTGATAAACCGTACAAAACACATATCTAGTGATCTTCAGTTAACGGTAGTTTACTAAATGATTATAATTAACTTCATAGATGTATATTTCTTTGAATATTTGTTGTTACTTTATTTATAGAATTAACCTAGTGATTAACAAAAGCTGTCTGTTAATTTAACTTGTCACATTGAAAAATTAATTAAAAAAATTTCATTGACTAAAAATTATAAAACTAATAGTGTATATTTTCTGTTGTCTTAACGGTGCTTAATAATAAATATCAAGGTGAAACAAGTTGAAGTAATATGTGACAACATATAGAAAAATGAATACAAAGAATTAATATTTGTTTTAATTTAAATTCTGAGTTCTAAGTGTTCATCTGAAGTATGAGATCGATCAGACTAATTAACAAACCCCAATCACTAGCACAACCAGACGGTTGGATCAAAGCTACATTCAGACCACCATACGCAAAATGACTAAACTATCTTATTGTGTCGATTATTTGAAAAAAATTCGAACAACGTATCATAAGGATTTTCATTTATGTACATCTGACGACGTGGTCATTAAATATTGACAATCTAAGTGCAGACACTTTTATTTACTTTGATTATTTCCACTTGACGTTTTTTAATAAATGGCATAAATATTCATTTTCCTGGTACAGAAACAATATTTTCATAATGATGCGAAATTGTAAAACGAAATTGTTTCATGATTACCAGTATTGAAACTGTAAAGCAAAATATTTCGTGCTCTCACCTGATTATTATCATTACTACAGTTGTTAAAATGTTTATCCATAGAATATGCGGGATTAGGTATGAACGAAAAATAGCATGACTTAGAAACATTTATAAATCAAAAGACCATTTAACAATTAATAGTAAAGAAGTATAAGCTATGGAGATATATTAATAACTTTCTATACACATGTATAGCAGATAGATTTACTTTTAATAATTACTAAGTACTGACAAATGTCATATTTGTCAGGTCTTAAGTTCTGATAAATGTTAAAGGCAGTCTGGAGAAAGTTATGATTAACCTAGTTTTTGCACCAGTCGTGAGTGAGCAGAAAAGTTAACCTGCATTCCCGATGGAACTGGAACAAATTTGAATTCCAATGGGCGTATCATTTACCTAAGATTGTGAGTAGACATTGATGATAAGTGTGAGCTAATACCAAATCTAATTTAAAAGTTTTCTTCAAACTGTCTATAGCCACTTACGATCAAGACAAAAATATACGGTAAAAGTAAATAAGCAATCCCCATTTAATATGCTGAAAAATGTGTAAATGCCAAATCATTCCAAAATATTTTGCATTTAATTGTATAATGCAAAAATGCTACTACTATTAGTGTAATATGTAAGCTGACATTTATTAATGTGTACTTTGCATTACAAACAATTAATACCAAGTTCCTCTATACAAAAGTAAGTGGAGAGTTGAAACTGTTTTTTTATATGAAAAGAAATGATTTTGGTTAGGGAAAATTCTTGCGTATTTCTTCATACCAATTCATAAAATCCAGATGAATACAGGGGATGGATATTATATATGCAAAGATAGGGAATGTACTTGAAAATGCAATGTTTTTTTTATTTAATAATTTCTGGGAATGTATGCTAATTAACCTACAAGACTTAAATAACTGATAATAATTAATTAAAACCCAAGTCAACAGAACAGGCTGTTAGATAAGTATAGAAAAATCCTATTAGCTTATTTCTCTCTGAAGTAAGTATACACTGACGACATTATGTTAAGGAAAACAAAAGCTTCACGATTAAACCAGTCTAGTTTAGTGTACACTTTTTAAATTCTATCCCTTAGTAACAAGTACTTCTTCATAGTCTCAATGTAGTATTCAGTAACTTTGTTATTATGGGCAATAGATTAATGTTAGATAATTATATCTTTTATTCAAAAGTTAAGTAGTTTTTCATAAAAACTCTACTATTCTACTTGACATATGTATTTAACACTAATTTTAACCAAGTTAAGTTTTACATTGATTTTCAGTCATAATCTATGCATAAATTTATACTTTAGTTGATATGATAAAAGATGATTATTGAAATAGTTTCTTGTTGTTACGCAACATTTAGTATATTTATTACAGTGTATATTGATATTACATATACACTTATATTGACAATTACTGATTACAATTAATGATGACAACTTCAATGAAAAACAATTTTTATTTCTATTAACAGTTGACTAGGTGATACGAGAAAAACAAACTAACAATTACATCAAATCTATTGACATTGACAACAACTAATAAAATTAGTGATTAATATTATGATGATTTTTATGTTAATTGTACAAATTAGAAAAGAGGTAAATTATGTTTTATTCTTATGTACTTTATTTTATTTAATTAAGTGAAAGTATGCAATACGAATGAACAATGCTGTTTGTTTGTTTGTTTTTAAGTAGAACTTCATTATTTCTATAGGTATGTACATATATCAACACAGAGCCTGACACAAAAATGTGTTATTCCAAGTTATGATACCATATCAATATAAAGAAATGAAATTAACAAAATAGATAACAATGGAATTAAATAGTAATTGTAGTAGCAGTGGTAATTAATAGTGATTACAGATTGAAGGATATAGTTCGAGAAGGTATGTAATAAAGAATACTGGAACTTAAGGTTTAGAGGAAAATAAAAGGTAAAGGTATCTACACTACAATGTCTCATTCCTAATCATATAATACAAAGTCTCTAGTCAATAAACACTAGGATCGCAACCAGGTAATTTTCACTTTATCATACAGTACAGATTAACAATCAGTGACTTTATGTAATGATACGACGGTCCGGTTTAATAATTTTAAATTTCTTCTATCTGACTCCTACTCATTTCAGTATCTCACAATGTGGTAGGCAGTTGTTATTCCTGTATGAAGTGTACCCCAGATACCTCAGTCAATGAAAGTTCACAAGCTTATAAACTACTCACACAAGTACTAAGTACGATACTTCCAGACTATATAGTCGTAATTTAGTGACCTAAATTGATACTTCAGTTATTTCACTATGTATTAACTTCATCATTTAATGTCATCGTTGCTGATTATTTCATTCTTGGTAAATTTGGAATTCATCAATCATAACTTTTTCTTTAAGCATTACAAATCTAATTGAAGTTAAAGATTAACACAGATTATTGTCCTGTTTCAACACGGACTGCGAATTGTTGCTCACTCGACATTCAACGTCAACAGTACTTTCTTACTTTTACTACGGTGAACGGGAGTTGTATTGTCTGAAGTAGTAGGCAGATTACTTGCTGTTGCTAATACCGGCATAGATTTATATTCGGAAAGCTACAAACACAACACAATCAACCATATATACACTATGTATGTATGTGCATATATATTGGATGCTTTGGCAGCTCATATGGTTGCGTTGTGCTCTCTGAGTTAGATGGTTTAATTTCGAAGCTGCAATTATCATTCTGGATTCAAACAGAAGCAAAAGCTTCAGCTATTTTACAATCATCAAGTTAGTTTGTTTTGATGACGTAATTTGCAATTAGTTGTCTTCTTTTTTACATATATTCACGGTATCTGCTTGCAATCTAAATGGATATCCATTAATACGAAGAGCAACAAATTTTCTCTCACCTAAGGTAGTACCCTGATAGGATGCTAGCAAACTCAGTAAATTCGTGCTGGGTTGAGAAACTGGCATTTTGATGTTTCTGGACCTACATGGTGTAGCTTCTGGCGTTTGCAAAACTCATCCTTGTGACTAATGGATTTTTAGTTCCTGCAATCATGGAGCTTGTACGGCAAGTTCTTATAAAGTGCCATGCACCACAATGCCAGCATGGAGTCAGAGGCTTCATTTTCCATTGCAGTGCTGAGCTCGAGTGAGATGAGATGGATTTAGCAGCCTGTAATGTTCCATGGCACGATGACTAATGTACTGCGTGGACTTCATAGTTGCCTTCACCTACGCATTGGACCATAGTAGTGTCGTGCTGGATGTTGATCAAACGATGATATTCGTTAGTAATGTCACTCGGCGTTAACTTAAGGTCTTGGTCAAGTCGACACAGCAACCGAGTTCTGATATCGCTAGGCTTCTGAGATTGTAGACTGCATATAAGAAATGGGGCTTAAATTGGTATTCTGTGGCAGACTTGTGACGAAATCGTTTGCACTCGCAGTGTACAATGCCGACTTGCGTATGTAAATCCCTGTCCTCATTCGTAATCAGTTTAAGGTATCGGTATCATGTATTGAATAGGAATTAGTTATCTCCAAACTGTTGGCTTAGTGACTGGATGATGTGAGCAAGCGATCGATTACGCGAAATCAAATTGCAGTGCTTATTTAACTCACTTGGACCCAATTTTCGAAGTAGCAACCGAACCTCACAAACATTATCTTGAGTTGTAAAATCAAATTTAAATGGATATTCATAACGCCAACACCACATATCGAAAGTAACGTTAAAATCAAAATAGCAGTGAAGTTCGGCAATACTATTCGCAACGCAGTCAACTAAAAGTGCAGTAGTAGAGGTATATGGGATAAGTGAGGAAGTAGATGCGAATTTTGTGTCTGTGACCATTTAAAATCACTTCCAATTATAATAATTCTACTTTTGAAGGGTCCATCTTGGCACCAACCTCGTCACTACTGTCAGGATTTGTGAATTAAGAGGACACATCGATAATTACTAACAAACATGTGACCAGCGACATAATAACAGGTGAGCTCAGCTATTCTTCGGCGCCCCAGCCTAGGTTACTAGAGAAAAAAGCCCATCGTTTAATTTTACAGGCAGCCTGTTAGACAGATAACAAATTTTTAACTCATGCCTATGTATACAATAAAAAGAGAGTCCTAGGAAGTGCCACAAATAGCGCACTAAAATAAAAAATGGACCAATCAGGTTTAGTGTCTTACTAAGTGGGAAACAAGCTTAAGATGAAAAGGAAACATTTTGACGCGAGAACGAGAAATTTAAATATCCATAAATGAATCACAAAAACAACTGGTTTACGATGAGAATTCTGGGGATCTAACATCCTCAATAACACCGGACTACGTCATCAGTTGACCTTCATCATATGAATGGAGAGACAGTGTCTGTGTCAGCACATCTTGTTGTGGCTGGTCGGTTTGAGTTCTAAACGTATAGAAAAAGTCTGACATCCTTAGAGTCACTTTTATCGGAAATGTCACCTTTCATTTCAGTCGAATTCATGCTCACGGTAATTGCTTTGTATTGATATCAGTAGTAACATATCACGTCACCTCATTACTGGTTTATGCTCATGTATTTTAGGTAAAGAGAACAAAATTGTTGTTCAATACAATCATTCTTGTCACTTATGCCATTTGTTTTGTAAATGATGTTGTATTTATTTTTTGTTACTGGATTAAATAGTGGCAGGTTCTATATGCAAACAGTTCAGAGAATAATATAGGCTTTGAAACTAAGCCAGCTGACTAAAGGTAAATAATACCACAAATATATTATAATAATATTATTAATCAAATGATTTACTCACCAGCACTGCCAAGTAATGATCCAGTACAGCTAAATACACTGTGATTACATATTTCACGTTTACATAATGTTAATAAAATAAAAATGAATGATGCACCTAATAAACAACATCCAATCATACTAATTAAAGCAGCCAGCCATATCACTTTATTAGCGATAGCTGGTTTCGCCCCAAATCCCCACATAGATAATTGACATTTATACAAAGTATCATCGAATAATTGCCAATTTAATAGATTCTCATTATAATCCGATAATTTACTGCATACATTTTGACATCGAAACCATGGTCCGATAGACGGTGGTATGAACTGTGTTAATTCAACATCTGATTGATTGAAATTTATTGGAAATGAATCTATATCAATATTATTATTAACAATACTAAGTTTATTATGTTGTGGACATGCTGTTAACCGGCGTGTCTCTGGCGTTTCAATACGAATTAACCAATGTGAACTAAGGAAACTAGTGACAGTGATTAGAATAGATAAAGAAGAGCATGTAATCCATATTAAAAGTATCCAACTCAGTATTATTCGTGGCATACTTTAATTAGCATTTGACTAATTCATCTTTATAATAATAATAATAACAATAATAATAATAATTCATCTTTACACTGAATATAAAACAAATTAAATGATAATGATGGTGATAAAAGCAATAGTATTGTGGATTTTGTTCCTGTTCTGTTCTACAAAACTAATGCATTCATCCCTTCCACCAATAGTATTTCAGTTTTAAAAAGTGATCAGTTCTAACCAATCAAAACACTGTGGGAATAAACCAATAATCTCATATGTATTTATGCTACAAACACAGTTCGTTGAATTTAATGAAAAATCCATTATTGCAGTAGATAAGTATGATTGATAATATTAATTAAATTCATTATATTAGTTACAGTAATTCTAAGCTGTACAACAACACAATGTAGCTTAGATCGTCTACAATGTAAATAAAGTTCACTAAGTTTCCTTTTGTACAGAATTGTCGGTAGACTTTACATTCTAATAATGAGTACTGCATATTTGCATAATTTTCATGAATAAATTTATTTCAAGAGTTAGACTTGATTACATTTAATTATTTCATTGCAAATTGTGGGTTCATTGGACTGATACGTTAGTTGAAAACAGCTGCTGATAACTTTATCCTCGTCTTTAATGAAAATTGCACATTAATATTGTCACAATTAATAAGTAAATAGTAATTTGGTTGAAAATGCTGGACTCAGTGGAACTGGTGAACTCTGAAAACATTGAGTATAACCTCAGCCGATGATCAATAACGGTTATTGATTGTAAATGTTGTCGTTTTTCAGATTACTAATGTACAATATTGATTTTCAAATGAAAAATTAATAAATGATTGCTTAGACTTATTAACACCAGTTTATATAATAACGTTGAGGTGTTTGACAAACTTTTTGCGTAATCCTGGCTTTAGGCTAGTTTCAACTTATTATTAAGCTATCTTCAAGGATCTTTGACTTTTTAATTTAAGAAGCAAGCCTGGACAAAATGTATGTGACTCCATGAACAGTAGGAAATGAAAATTAAGACAGCCGGTTGTGAATAAAATGAGTTATTAGTCTCTCGCAGGTCATCACTCAGGCATCTAAGTATGGGTCAACTCTTTCTTTCTCTCTCTCTCTCTCTCTCTCTCTCTATATATATATATATATATATATATATATATATATATATATATATGGTTTATGTATTCACTTAACCGGTTTTAGCAATATATTACCCCCCCCCCCGTACTTAAAGTGTCACTTTTTTTCTCCCTCTGTCTCTCACATAGTACTCTTATCAAGTATTTAGGAGATCAGTATTAATCACTGAATCGTACTGATAAGTCAAAACACTTCCTTAGTTATTTTAAAATTAAAGATATCTGAAGTAATTTGATAAAGCATAATTGAAGCAGTTTAGGATTGTACCATATACCGATAATCTATCAATAACTGGCAATCGGTAACGTTTTGTTTAACATATTGTGTTAATGAAAGTATATCATTTGACTTTTTCCACTGGATTTGATATTGGATAATAGAACTTGCTTTGGAGGTATGCTAATTCAACAAGACTAAGATTTATTTCTTAAACGATCGAAATATTAGATTGTTTGTAATTGCCTTTTCTATTTGGATTAAGTTTTTTTAATTTTTATATGACAAATCAATGAAAGCGCCGATATAGTTTTCCATATCTACGCCCAATAGATCAGACGAGTTCTTCGGTCATACACAGTAGAGAAGTTATATTGTTCTAAAGTTTTCTTATTAGTTCTAAAGTTTAATGTATCTGTATGACATTCCCTGTTATATAAATCAAACCGTCCTTTTATTTTAGCAAGCCATTTTATTTCGTATTCTTGAGTCAAAACTTGTTCTAAGGTAAATATGATACTGAAGATACGCGGAAAGTTTGGAGAAAAACAATCTTCTTGTCACAAATAAACTCTTGTTAATTTAGGCATGATTAAACTGAACCATTTTAATAGATTCTATTATTAAAAATGGTGGTTCCCTAAAAACTAAATTCAATTCAAAATTAAATTGTAATCTGTGTATGATTCTAGTTACAAATATGCATAAACTCAGTTTTCATTAGTTGCCTGATCCATCATGTTTCAGAAGAATCTAGTACACAGCAGGTCCAATCCTAAATAAGCCTATGATCATTTAGTCAGTTAGGTAAAATCTACTAGAAGGACTCTGGAAACTTAATTTAATTTATAGAACAGTCTTGTTATTATCAGAAAGTCATAGTTAGATATGCCTTTCAGATCATAGCACTTTACTTGTATAGAGATCTCTAATTTAACAAACTTGGTAGTAAGATATTATAAAGAAGACATTAAGAGTCCAACATCTGTTAGTAATAACTGTTCGTTGTTCTCCTAACTCACTTGTTAATTTGCTGTTTGAGGCTTTTTGAAAGTAATTTATAATTATGTCATCAGTGTGATAGTTTCGATTGTGATAAAATCAAATGCAAGTGGAATAGCCACTAGATTGAGGTTTAGAGTACCCAGTTGATATAAGAACATGTTATCACTGTTGGTTTTTTAAGCCCCATCCAAACCAATGATTTCAACAAAATGGTTACTTATAATCAACTGATTGGGCGTCTCAAAAAGAAAGTACTCCTAACTTGATCCTGCATTTACTTGACACCCGTAGTCGCCTCCAGAAGAACCGATATGTGAGTTTATGTTTTCAAACTTACTTGAGCATGAACATCAAAATGAACTAAGTAATTACCAGGAAGGTTGGATTGACAAAAGACTTAGCATGATTAATCCATCTTTGTAGTTGTGGGCGTTTATGAAATGTAGAATATGTAAAGTCAATAAAACGAAATAAGGTAGTGTCTGAAAGTATCAGAAATTAGATTGATGCAAACTTTACGTCTGATAAACTTCTAACCCACCTGTTGTTCCTGTACACTAGTGAATTACATTCATGGTTATGTCCCAATTTTCTACGCAAGATGGTTCAATTACTACCTATCTTTTTGGCAACAATAAATGACGAACATTCATATTTTGATGACTCTCTAAGAAACGGTAGCTAATAATCATGAACAACATACTTTCTACTTGGGGTACAATCGTGATTTTTATTCGGACGTCGTATGCTACATGGCAAGCATTTTGACTAAAAATAAAGTTTTTAATTTCAATGGAAATAGAAATCACGAATTATGAAGTCACAAAATGTTGCTTTTCTAAATACTTTCAATGCATTCTTAAGTACATTTAGTTATGGAAATACAGTTTGAAATAGCTTTATTAGAAATAAATTTACCGTGCTCATTAAAGCACTTTGCTCTTACGATAAAAGTACATTACCACCAGCAAGTGTTTCGTTATTACTGTGGTTTAAAAAGATGACCATTCAGTTGATGAAAATCACTTTATAGCACATTAAATATGAGCTAAACCAACAATGTAACTTATTACTAAATAATTTCTAACTGGACAAAATTATCCACAGTTACATGTAGAAAAATGAAAAAAAATTACAGTATAATGCGAATAAGTATATTCAACGATTAATTACTTCATAAAATAATTTCAGAATTTGGTTTGGTCACCTCGAACATTTGATCTTATGCTAACTACCATTGAATATCAAAGTAGGCAGAGTCTATTTACTATTAATATACTTGTTTTCACCTATTGGATTTATCATTCAAGTAACAAATTTTAAGTCACATTCACCTTACATATACAGTAATTAAATATATAATGTAATTTTATCATGCGAACTTAATTGTTCTGTCATTTACACAATACCTTATATTTATTGTTTATAATAAACCATATGACTTCTTAAGTTAATGTAAATTTTTAATAAATCTCAAGTGATAGATCTGTCTGATGACCTTTGTGAATTAATAGTTCCGATTAAATCTTAATAAATCATTCCTTTTTCGATGTTACTGTCTTCAATTACTTTTTATATAAAATAAACAAAATTACATTCAGGTTAGATTTGTGTTGTCTTAGTGACGCCATTTCTAGTATTAGCAAATGCATAATGATGACAGGGTGTAGAACAAAGGTATAGAACTCACTGTATTGTCTAAGTTATCTGTCTTGACTGTTTTCGTCCATCTGTAAATGAACACACAAACATACAGGACTTATTCACTACATTTAGACAATTTGTATAGTTTATGTGAGTGTTTAGTTGGAACATATGACGATGACTTATTGTAACCTCAAAAAAGAGACAAAATAGACCATTTATCTTTTTCGTGTATGTACATTCCTGTATGTCTCGTAGGATGTTGTTTAAAGTATGTTATATTTCATTTAACTAGAAAAATAATTGTCGAAAGCAGGTACCCTTTGATCCAAACGACACTAGCTCAATAGATAATATGTTACTCGATAATTATCATCACTTAGTCATTTATGTCATATTGAGAATAGTCATATCGACAAAAAAATGTATTTCCTTGGTACATTTAAACCGGGTAGTATAGTTATAAAAAGCAGATAATCAAAAACAAGCTTAAACAATATACATTATTGATATGGTTCTGGGTACCTGGCTTATTGACTAGTAATTAAAATATAATAGGAACTAGAGTTCAGACGCTCTTAAGTTAATAAACTTGAGTGGTCTAATATCACATTAAATATCCAGAGCAGACGTAATTATTTCCGATAGCTTATTCACATGCAAGATATCCAAAACTATTAGCACTACTTAAGAATGCGACTGTAACCACAAGTATATGATTATTAGTAATTATAGCCAAAACTTCTAGAACACGAATAAATGTGATGAATATGTGAGGTTAAGTCACATTTTGTGAAGCCATTAGAATAAGAGTGAATTTTATTTGTACATCAGTGAATTCGCAATATGTAGATATTCAAATCCTGATGAATTTTAAGGCGAATCCAAATCAGGTGAGCATGAATGTACACTAACTTGTGGCGACTAAGGAAATTGATCACATTTTTCTAGTTACTTTTGTTTTTTATTAATGTGGCTAACTCTTAAGCCTATATATATTAGTGACTGAATCATCCTATGGAGTTCACTAATGATATGGGTTTCATTACTGTCAGACTGTTTAAGTGGCTGTCTATTAGTTATCTGAATACATTACTAATACAGCTATTACGTAAATCTATCTGTGAATTTTGTTAAAATTCAAGGGTGATTGTTAATATGATCTCAGTACAAAATTTATTCATAAACATTTGGATTTTTTCAAGCTGTCACACCACATCAAAATGAATACAAAAGTGGTAGAAGTGATATTAAGATAAGTGTTTATTAAAATATGATTAAGTAGGAAAAGAAATACAAAATGATTGTTAAGCATAATATATACAAGTCGTCGATATGTGATCGGATTTGGGTCATTATAACTAATTTTGAACTATGTCACCTGTCATCTCCTACCGCTGGTTAAAAATATTAGACGGACCTACTACGGTAAGTTTATATCTGTCACCTAAGCACAGGCTAAAGATTAGCAACTTTGTTGAATGATGCCATATTTAATTTTGCCTACTATATCTACTTCCAGGCAACATTGTAAGTTTAAGTAGAAAGTTGTATGATATACATAATGCAATTAAAAATTTTCAGTATTGATTATGTCATCTCTTAAATTAACGAGTGATCAATATTTAGACCATTTTAATGCAAATATTGTTGACTTATCTGAATTTATGGAAATCATTCATGTTGATCAGTACAGCAATATCAACAGATTTTGTATTATCAGAAGTGCAAAGGGATATATATATATATGAATATATGTATAAGATTGACAGATAACACACTACTCAAACAGTAATCCAGATATTTATGATTAATCTAAGCAAAAATGATTTTTTTCGGTATTCGTATCAATTATTATTGACGATTTAACTTTGCAAATAATTGAAGTTATACTAAGTATAGTAAATCTGATTGTGCAATATTTCCCTTCTTCAAATAGCTACATAATTTTGCATAATCCTTTCTTATTTTTTTATGAAATCTACATTTTAATAAAATATGGTACCATTCACTACGTATGAATTACTCTTGATAATAAGCCATAAGAGATGACTGGTTCAGTTCACTCTATTAATTATTGTAATTCCAATGTAGAACAATGAGATAAGGTACTGTGAATACGAATTAACCTTTTACCATTGTATTGAAATTCTTTTCTCATTCAATATACTTCTTCAGATAAAGGATTTTATTTTGTTAGATTAAAATATGGTCACAATTTAAACAAGATAATAATTAATTTTATTTAGCAAATAAGATTTCAGCTTTAACCATTCTTTGTAATCTAGTCGTTGGTTTAATGTATTTGACGTACAATTAGTAGTGGAATTCAGAACACGATTTTCGACCCCTTTGAGAATTAGATATTTCAGCTGATGAGCTATGGATGGGAAGAGGCAATGTGTTCATTACTAATCACATACCAAATAAGTGAAAAATGACTTTAGCTTTATTCGATGGCGAACTTGAAAAATTGCAAATTAAATCAATACTAGCAGTACATGCTACCTACCACAACCATAAAATCGATATTAAAAATATCCAAATTATTCAAAAAGGTTTTTCAATTTTAAGGAAAGACAAATAGCTGAAGCACTTCACATTTTGTTAAATTGAACTGCACTTAACAAAAGGAAGGCCTTTTTCTGCTCACAACATGGACTTTCTATCCAACCAACCACAATTAAAGTACATCAAATTTCATTCACACACAGTTTTATTTTCACATATTCACCTAGTTTCCTTTCATATCACACTAACAAATGCATACATATCTCACTTCAAACCACCTTGACCCAAATGACTTGACATCACACAATCAAACTCTCATTTTGATTATAGGAACTTATTTTGATTTGTTCCATTGTATTATTTAATCTTACCTTAATTCAATTCGGTTATTCATTTTTCTCTGAAGAAGCGATTTGCACTAAGCTACGAAACGTCATAAATTTTAATTTCTAATCACTTATTTTATATATTGTCCTGTAGCTTCGGATTTCCCACTGTACATCTACTTATCATATAATTGGACATCTTATCTTCTTAAAAATGATTTAGGACTATCGTAAGGTTTACTCTTATATTCAGTTATCGTAGTCTTATTATGAACATCTCTTGATACAACTGTTTTACTTACATTGGTTAGATAAACACAGCTACTGAGTATTTTTTAATTACATTTGATTTATTAAATATTCTTTGAATGTTATGAAACGAAATAGATGGAAATTAATTTAAACGTACTTTTATTTACAATATAGCATTTAAATAGTCGTTGGGATATTTTTATAGTCATTTAGATCTAATAAGGATGGATATATGTTAATTCGTATTGGTGATTTTGTCAAACTTATCTCTCGGTAATCATTTAAAACCAAGAGGCATCGGTTAGCTCATTCGTCCTAGTATGATACGACTAAGCGCTAAGCATCTACTTCCCCTCCTGGGATAGAATTCAGCCTTGAGATGCGAATCTAACTTTCATGCCTCTGAGTTGGTATTCTGTGGATTAGATTTCTAACTTTAGTCACTTTAAATAAATGAATGATAATCAACCGATGCCATCCAATGGATAACTGCTTGACTTTCACAGATCATGGATTCTCATTAGAATTCGGCTGTTCAATTACAGCTACACCATGATGTTTGCAAATTTATCTCTTCATATCACATCATCTTTATAATACAATAAATACAGTCAACATATACTTATTCATTATTCATGCTTAGGTTAAGAAATAGGTGAAAGTTAACAATAATTCGACAGAATTCAAACAAAACTATTCTTTTACAACTTTCTTCACTTTTAAATTTCATGCAATTTTATATAACCTGATTATTTTTATCCACAAAAAAATTGGATCTTCCAGTAGACTCATTTAGTCAAAACATAAATTCGTTCATAAACTATTGTGTATTAAATTTATAGAATCTATAGCATTTAAAAAGAAATATCTGTCATACATTTGTGTACATGAAAAAAAAAACTTTTTAAACTAGAACATTTTAATGACTATTAGGCGGTCTTCTAGTTTAAAATTTGTTTGTTTACCATGACAAAATATTAATTTGACATTTAATCACTGGAGATAGTGTGTGTGTGTGTGTGTGTGTGTGTGTGTGTAGATTTTGTAATTAGAACAATTTTATCCATTGAAAAAAAAACAAAAATAGATAGTAGTTTCTAATAAATTCCATTTTACTGAAAGAAAAAAATTCATTGAAACATTGAAGTCTGTTGAAAAGATGCATTTTATCAATGATGATTTTCGTTTGAAATAGAATAACAGAAACAATTAAATAATGTGATTGAAGCATATTTGACATTTAAAGTAAGCATAGTTATATTTACTGCATAAAATAAAAGAATGAAATCCTAGAATTTATGGAAACAGCATGTTAAATGATTCATAAATAAATAATTAATAAGATTGTAGTGATAAATTCAGTAGACTGTTCGCTTAGAGTTGAAGTTATTCTTATCGGTGGTATTGTTCAATATGTGTATTATTCAATATTTTTGCGTTTAATAATTGAATGAACATTGTAAACTACATTGAACTTTCCATCAGAGACATCATTTCAAGTGATAAATTTTACTTAGTTTATGTTTTTCATCTGGTATGCTCTACACTGAATATGTTTATAGCAGACAGTTCCAGATAACTCTAATTATATAGGCTTAAACCTTCAATGTAACTAGTATTTTAGTATATAGTACTCCTACTCCATTAGCTTCAAAAACATTACGGCTAATCGCGATCTTTTATTTATACTTACTTTGTGATGTAATACACAAAAGTGAATATGATAATATTTGTGAAATACATTGAATTCAGTTCAGTTTTTAATACTACAGTCTCCAGATGAGCAGTATTCTATTTTCCTGCTGAGGTGGAATTTCATGCCGTTAAAACATAAAGAAGTTGGAGTCAGAGAAGAACGCAAACTGGAACAAAAGTGACATTGATTGCTGTTTGGTCTTACAGTTAGTTGTAAATTACTAATCTAAAACGCAATACTGAAATACGTATTATCAGAAAATTCTTTAGTCGTCGACTACTTCTTAATTCAATTTCTGCTGGCATAACGTCTAATAAGTGTAACAGGATAATTTAATTTGAGGTTATCAACAAAGTTTTAGTTTGTTCAACAAATTTAGCCAATTTTTTTTCATTCATTTAGTGGATGATTAAAGCATACAAGAGTGTAATTTTTACAAAAAAATTTATTTTAAGCTTCTAGACATACACTTGTAGCGTAAATAACATATCAGATAAGAGCAACAAAACAATATAAAACGTGGTGCTTGAAATTAAGTATTTAATAAGAATTACTGTCTAATATTTTGCTGTCATTTACTAATTGATATAAATGGCTAAATACAACACATAGTGAATGCTGAAAACATTGAAGACAAAGCTGTATATACATGAGTTAATGTAATTCAGTTATGTCAAATACTTTTATTCGGTTTTAAGTCACTAATTTTGAGTCTATAATACAGAAACGGTCGGTAATAACATCTCACTGCCTCTCCTCTTACAAAGTTCAGAATACGCGAAATGTCAGCAGTATTACTTAATATTAAGACTGTGAAATTCATATGAATATATAATTTAATTACAAGACCACAGTGCACCGTGAATAAGAAATCCCATTTTGTACTTAATTAAGTTATTTGTAATGCAAAGTTGTGTAACAGGTCTGCATCTAATTAACAGTAATTTGTAAACTTTAAAAGGTTTATCATCACTTAATGAATTAAACTTAAATTTGTAATTAGGGTGCTGTGAACATTCAGCAATTTACTTATTACATTCATTTATTCGTCTACATCTAACTAATTGAAAGCTAAGTGTAAGTAAATTCTATTAGATGTTTTATTGTTTAGCACAGTATTATTAAAGTGTTGTTAGAATAAAAGAGAAATTCTAATGAAATCAAAAGAAAATGATAACGAATTGTTATTATTCTTTAGATTATGTACACTTTGTTGGGCTGAGATAAGCTACAATGTTTTCATTGTGTATGTCAATTTTCCATTCATCTAGTAAATGATTTCTGCATATCCCAGTGTAATTTAAGTTGAAAATTTCACTTAAAATTTTAAACTTTTACTATGATACTGTCATTCATCTGGTATACAGAGATGTTCTACACTGATATTTTCATATTAGTTAGTTACTGCTTCTCTCTAATGAACTGAATTTTTTTTACTGAACACTATTCTTTAGTATGTAGAATTATTACACTAAATAACTAATAGTCCTGGGTACTGCATAATTCATTAACATTGTACATGTTGCAAATAACATCAGCCAATATTGTTGTAGAAGTTTGTCTATCTAGTATGTTCAATATCTACTTGACAATAATCATGGCACATAACACAAAAATATATTACATTCAAACAGCTGATTCCCTTTGTCATAAAAAGTTTTGATTAAGCTTTGATGAATAAGTAAACAGTTAAAATAATAGCAGTAATAATAATAATAACCTTAGTGATAAAATTTGACATGTGATCCTGTTAGAATGCCTGTTACATTAATTCAAACTTAAGAAAACTTGCTATATTCAAACATGTTTTAATGTTGAACAACATATAATTAAAACTATTTATAAAGAAAATCTGTGTTGAACTGAACTAAAAACTGGACAGATTGATCCTTAATAGGGTTGACACTCTCTTACAATATAATCGCTGATGTTATTCAAGCATCATTGTAACAATTAAATTGTTCACTTTTGTTTATTTTTTATTAGACACTTATAAATGAAAAGGAAGTTGTTCTTGGAAGTTTCAACTAAACAAAAGTAATGTTCTACCATAATTCTGTCGTTAGAACAGAAAATAAGGAGAGAGATATTGTAAATTTGACTTACCAATATGTATTTACTAATTCCACTATGAAGTCAGTTACAGCACACCAGTATAGAACATGTCTGTCATAGAATTTCCAAGCATCATTCAGCTTGGTTAAGTTAGGAGCATTTAAGATCAATCAATGAAATCTATACTTTCACATCCATTTAGTACGGGACACCTAGCAGATGTGAATAACAGCTGTAGAATTATTCATTGAATCCCACATGATTTACGTGCTCATCTTCTACATACACCTGAAACCACAGACATCCATCTTCTCAAATCTAACTCTGTTATGAGTAATGTGTACAAAGTTTCTTTTTATCTTGTTTGTCATTACAGCCAACGCTAAGAAGGCTTACAGATAACCTACATATGACTATTTTTTAATTTTCAGCAGTTCAGTTCGCAGGCTTGACAGCGAAGGATTGAAGGTCGAGTAACCTATGCTGACATTTGAATGAACTCGTTTTATTAAGTTTTTTTTCGTTAACTTTATGGTTGTGACGATAAAGTGAGTTCTCTGTAATGATTGGTTTATATTTCCGAGATAACTTTTACTAATAACTGATCGGGTGCTTTTCCATTTAGTAATTTTGTTATTTTTCTCATAAGTTGACTTTCATTAATAATAATAAGCAAAGTTGTGGTAATGCAATTTAGATTTCATCAAATTTCACGTTTCCCCATACTCTCATCTTCTTTCGGTAAAATGGGGCTATACTGGTTGAATTATCGACGAATGTTTGTTTAGTTTATGTAGACTCCATTTCGTATACGTAGAGTTTGAGTCGTCGGCAGTTTGAAATAAAAGAAATATATCAAAACGCAGCAGTTGGTACCCACGATTTATAGTACACTAATTATCTAATCTCACTTTGATCAGTCCCAGGTGGAAGAAAAAGATAAGAAATTAGTACGAAAATAATTATTCACTAAACGAAGCAAGAAAGTTTTTATAAGGAAGTCTGGTATGAGCTATTTGGGCTAAGTAATCAAGGGTAACTAAGTTCAAAAGTAACTCTACCCAAAACAATTGTACATTTATTGATCAATATTAATTCTGTTTATAGAATGGATCTCAGGTATTTACTATGAAATGTCTTAAGTTTGTGACATATTGTGTTGTCTGTGCATATTGACGTGACTGCTGAGTAGTTCGGAATGATGCATGGAAACGGATTTGTACTGATAATTCCCGAATCGACAACAAATATTAGTGTAAATGCTAGTGTTTTATATCTCAGCCATAGGATATCATATTCACAGCATGACCTATGGGTGTAAAGGTTTTGTGTATAAGGAAACACCTCTCTGCACACATATATTTAGAATATATATATGGGAAATGAAGTCTACATAAACTAAACACATTTGTTTATTATTATTAATGAGAGTCAACTCATGAGAAAAATAGCAAGATCGCTAAATGAAAAAGCAATAAATCCGTTCATATCAAAAGTTATCTAGGAAATGAACTGATTTCATTTGATCCATCTTAATTTTTCATACCCCTATCATTTACATCTTATATCTGTAGGCTCACTTCCAATAAAAGTGTCTACAGTTGGCAAATTACTTGTCTGTTTGAATGATATTATATGCCAATGATTCCCAGTAATTACTTCCTGTTATTTGACGGGATTGATTTTCACTTTAAATTCAGATATGCATTATCGGTTTTTATGAATACAATTTACAGGTATTTCATTCAACTGAACAGTCATTTCATTTCAGGTGAGTAGCTCACTGACGATGCAACTTAAGGTACAAATCCAAGAACTATGGACCTTATGACAAACCCGTTACTCAGACTAATGAGTTATCATTTTATGGTTTACATTTCCGTATCCAGACAGTTTTCAATATTGTGTAACCGTTATCCATTGTTTCTAGTTATTCCTGTCTAGAAACCTTACTTCCCTATCTTATATTTTTCAATTTTATTATACAGTAGCTAGTGAATTAGAGTATTATGTAGAACAATTACACTTATTGAAAAAAATTAGTTAGTGTTAACGGCTTATAGATGCCGAGATACAACTGATTTGAGATTAGTCTTCCTAGAACATTAATCTAAAATGTATACTTACTAATATGATTGTAGTGGGATTTTGTACAGTATGCAAATAATTTATCTCACAAACTGTTATCTCCTGAAGTACCATGGATAATTAAAGAACACTGATTGGTTATCTCGTCCTGTTTTGATATTGTACTACATTAAGTGAACACGATCTATTTCTATCCATTTTACCTAAATTAAAAGAAGAAAAATTGTTTAACAAAGTAATTTACTAGCCATGTTTAAAACTGCCTTAGATGACAGTTTTTAACAGTATAAAAATTGCAACGACCCTTCAATAAACCTAATATCCAAACAATATCAAGATGCTTTAAGGAAATAAAAAAAAACGAGAATCGGATAATAATTAAGTCAGATAAAGGAGAATGTGTACTTCTAATGAGCAAAACTGAATATATTGATAAGTTGAATCCGATACTAAGTGACTGTACTAAACTTCAGAAAATTAGTGAGAATAAAGATAAACAGCTGACCAACTCTTTCCGAAAACGGAAACAAAGAGAAATGATTTCACCAGAAATTTACGATTCCATTAAACTTGTGGGTTCAAACACACCTTGGATCTGTGTTGTCTCTAAAATTCACAAATCAGGGGTCCCTCTACGTCCTGTTTTAGACATGTAGAATTCAACATACCTTAAAATTGCAAGATAGCTTGTACGTATCTTGAAGCCTGTTCACAAATCGGTCTTAAAGAAAAGTGTTAAGGGCGTGTTTGACTTCGTTTCATAAGTAAAGGACTTAAATATTAACGGCAAACATGGGTTATCACTAGATGTAGCATTCCTATTTCAGATCTCATTACATGTTGTATCCCTAACTTTATGTTATGTGACTTAGGGTAAAGAGTTATTTCAGCATATCACAGTTCAATTTTCTATTAAAGATTTCATTTCAACTGTAAAGTTTAATACTTTATGTTTTTCATCTAGCATGTTCATTTGTATTTTACTGATATACTCATATCAGACTGTTGAGAACAACTTTGCATACAGTAATAAAATATTTACTATAAGTTACAGTCCAATATACAACAATAACTCTATTAAATGAATAGAAAAGTAACCACAAGGATGCGTATGTTAAACAATAAAAACATTGCAGCTAATATTAGCCTAAAAATAATTCAAACAGAAACAGGAGATTCTATGACATTAGTTGTTCAGTAAGTCACAAACGTTCCAAATTTAACTTTTTTTCCCCATTATTTTAGGATATGTTGTTCAACTAAGCATATAAACATTCGTGTACGTTAAGCAGCAGGTAGTTTATCAATCAGTTATAAAATAAAAGTTTCTTCATACCGTAGGCAAAGATAAAACTGTCACTGATTTGAAAGTGCTTTATTTTTTTTGTTATCTTGATGTTTTAGGAATTGAGTGATGGTGGAAAAAAATTCTTCTTGATATAATCATTTACTTACTGTTGTCATGTCATTAAGTTAATAAATTGATTTCTATGATGAAAAGTAATTTCAATAAAAGAATTTTATTTTACCTATGATTGACTACTGAAGATTAGCAAAACACTTCATTGTAAAGCCTAAGTAGATGGGAAAAAGTCAACTAATCGTTTCAACCACTAGATTAATCAGAATAACCAGCAACATACAAAGCAGAAATTTAAAGGGAAAGAAAGATGTGTATTGTCACCAGTTAGTACTTGTTAAATAGTGAACATTATTATTTATAGTTAAAACACAATGAATCATTGTAATTATCATCAAATGTAATGTTCTGATGAAGTATTGTGACATGGTAACGAGCTAAGCATAGGTACTTCTTAATATCAACTTAATAAGATGCTGATGTTTTTCACATAACTTAGTATCGTGAAATTCACATATCTAAATTTATAGAATTTACAAATGCTGGTCATATTCTGTTATTTAATCAGTGTAATATTAAAGCTAAACAAACTGAAATATTAGCCTAGAGATTTGCATTTGATTCAGGACTTTTACGATCGATAAGAAAGATAATATTGTAATAAATCTAGCACTTGAACATAAATTACCGGCTTGCATTCTCCATAACATTTACTGCAAACTTTAATTCCAGAAGCCACCAACTCTTCTGTGAAAATATAAGAAAAGAAAACTGAGACTTTACTCCAAGTGAGTGACAAATATATACAAGAACTCGCGAATACTTATAGTTTTAATGCAACCATAAATCATCATTATTATCCATTCAAATATTGTTAAGCTTCTAAAGGTTTCATCTGAACAATGTGAATCAACATCAACTTATAGTCGTCTCTCACTTTAGGCAGAGTCGTATTCTGACATAAATTTCAATCAAATCTGAGCATCACCACTCTCGTGGATCAAGTAGATGATATCCAACGGAGAGACGTTTTTCCCAATGAATCTATTACCAAGCTATTTTCGTATCTTTAATTTTACTAGGTATTTACTTATATTGACTGCCACTTACATAATCCAATGAAAAAAATAAAAACATCCTGGTTATTTGGTATATTTGGTATATATCAGAATAATCTGATAACACATTAACTTGTCGAGTTATTAATGAGAAATGAAGGTATACTAAACAACTGAAACATAAGAAAACAGTAAGATAGTAGGAAAAAAACAAATCATACCACTATGGATATTATGGGAATATTACTAAGATAGGTTTATTATCAGTACACATTTCAGTGGTTTTGTGTAGTTTGATTTTAACTTGTTGTTTGTATTCTTTAGAGTACCGAAAGTAACTGGATAGACATTTCATCCTAGTATGAACTCATCAGATGTTAGGACCCACAACCTTACCAGGGGGTCGAATATAGAAATTCCTAGCCAATTTACCATCCTCTAATTATTTGGACCACTAGACTGGTTCTCCATAAAGATTTTGATATAGTATAGAGGATGTGGCCCAAGTCTTTTTATGACTAATTCTTCAACAAACCTATATATATCGAACTTAGATATAGTTTTTGCCAATTATATGAAAGATTTCAAATATTTGATCATAAAAGATGTACGTTTTTCTGTCTCCTAATATTGGACCGTTTGACTTGAGCTATTTTAATGCGTATTCAGTAATCACGCTGACATTCTAGTAATGATCGCTCCTCCCTGTGTATATCACTACACATACGTAAATTGATGAACACAGTGGGATATGATTCATTTGATATCGTGATACTTGGGTCTTTGGTGAAATATAAACATTATTTTTTTAATAATAATAACCTGCGGTGAATGGTTTCATCGATAACTGATTTAATTCATTATTTAAAAAAAATGAAAATTTGACTTAGATTGGTTAATTATTGGGTGTTAACCATTTTGATGTTAGTCAAGTCTTTTATATCACTATCAAATTTTATAGACAAAGTCACTAGTCTAAGGGACTCGACATCATTGGGATCTATGTAGAATTTGCAAGTAGTCTGGTGTTAGTTGGTAAGAAACCCTGAACCTAGGTTTTGTGCTATTTGGCACTCGTCAACAAAACGTACCTGTAATCCTTAAGGAAACTTATACTCCCATGTTGATTCGATCCCAAGTCTATCAGTTACACAGACTGAGACCATCACCGGTTAACAATTTGGGCCACCACTAACCCCATTTAGAATTGAGCAGTATACATTGGTCGATCCTTGTTTAGTGACCAATTTGATGTTCGTCACTTTGATTTACCTCGCACTGAATAGAGGGATTTAGGCCGAAATTTTTAATTAACAAAAGAAAATTATTTTTTAACTAATCATAATTTATTATGGTTTTATTAACACTATAAAATACAATCAAATAACGTGCAACTTCATATGTAATTTATTAAAATTTTGTTCAGATAATAGAAAATAAGAAAGTGAATTTTCAAGACTATAGAATCAAAGAATCTGCAACATCAATTGAGATGTGAAGAAAAACAGAGGTTCTTTGTAAATTTGTATTTGTAGTGGCAAACTTGAAAAATTTTAAAGTAGTAATAGTAGTATCGAACTGATTAATTTCAATCCGCGATAGTATCAACAGAACGATACAAACACTTTTAAGCTCTGTGTGTATACAAGTTTCACAAGTATGATTGTCCAGAATCGGCAATTTACTTTAGAAGGAAGTGTCAGTTGACATGAATAAGCTGAGCACGAGCGTCAAGGTGGAGATCAACGCAGAAAAACAAGTGAATCGATTTAGCAAATCTGGAATAGGACAAAACAAGCGTCCCACATTCCATTTGTCCGTTACAATCTAACTTTAATCCTAATGGCTTTTAATTATTACTACTATTGATAAAATTACAATAGTGTTTGACAAAGCATTTAAAGTTTAGAGTATGAAACAATAGCTCTGGTTACTAGGTTTATCTGTTACTAATGTCTGATTTAGGAGAGACCATGTTTTTTCATAAGCTTTGAAAAATTTTTTCCGGTGGTTCTAGTTATAACTTACATAACGTTATATTTTTTAAATGGCAAAACTTATCTACTGTTAACATTCACATACGGTCAGGATTTAAGTCTGTTCGATAGCCTAGCTCATACTGTTAACCTGGTAAAGTATAAATACCTGAATTTTATTAGTAATAGTACTTAAAAATGTCACTGACATTCATAAAAGAGTTTGGCATTAGAACTACTCTAACATCCACCAACCAAAAATATACCTAGTATATTTGGAAAGTATGAGAAATAGCTTTAATCTTCAGTCATTTTATAAACTGGACATACATTTTGGGTACTACTAAAAAAGTAAGGTCTAGTCGATAAGTAAATTATGATTTACGGAGAAATCGTAAAATTTCAGTGCTTGCCTATGCATACCTTAAAATCCGGGACAAGTTTATGTTTTCATTCTTAGAAATTTCAGTGTTTCGTTAAGTTTATTGCAGTGTCTACATCGTAAAATAAGTCACTTCGTCGATATTGTTTATTGATTTGATTTACTAAGCTTAATTATACTGCACAAATTCCATCTAATATTCTGCTGAACGTGTGAACGCATCAAGTAAATCTGACTGCATTATTCACTTTTGTGCACAAAAATATGGTTGTACAGGGATCTAGTGTTCTATATAATGTTTCTTGTTCACTAATTATTAAAATTATTTCATCCACTTTTGAGACTCCACTTTAGTAAGCACCTACTATCTTCAACTTTAGTATTTATAGATATTTAGGGCTTGAGGGTGTGAATTACACCACTTTGTTGTAGATTAGTTACAATTCAGTGGTCTAAATGTTTCTATTCCGGTTAACTTGTGAAAGTGCACGGTTCTCATTTCCTATCATTGACGAGTATCATTTAAGTTTGGTTGACTTAACAAGTCAAAGGTAGTTGTTATTTGATAAAATGAAATTTATTTTGTTATTTATGAGCGTGCAAATAGCACTGAAAATGATAACTTAATATAAGCTAAACTGTAAGTGTGATTTTTCTTCATAGTTTGTCCTGTTATAGATACACCCTGGATGACCATTGCACAGGGATCGGTATAGTATTTATCTGATCCCTAGCACATATTTATTTCCGTCTACCGAACTGTCGTTTAGCTACCAGTTTATGTGACTCAACGACTCATACTACACAACTAGAAGTTGACTGCAGGATACCAACAGGTTCTCAGCAATTATAAGAATTACCCAGCTGAGATGTCTGTGACTGTAGTACGCAGGGGGGGGGAAAGACCCATCGGTGCCTTTAAGACTATAGATATCCCTTGCTGATGATTACCATCTGTCATGAAATATATTCTTGACGCTTTCTGTTGAATGTGTTAAATAGCCTAACATAAACACTGAATAAACACGAAAATATCCCCAAGATTTTAAAAGTGAATTTCCAACATTTCGTTTGATCTCTTCAGTTCTAATTTAATATTTGGTTGTTCGAGAACTTTGTTTTACTGATTATTGATCATCAATCTATTATGACAATATAAACTGTATTCATAGCAATAATTAATCTTTGGAATGTTTACTTAAGACAACACGAAGTATTCGACAGATAAGATTTTGCAAATAATAAATGTAAAATTGTATGTTCATTAGTTTAGTGTAATGAATGTATATTCGTATAAAAGTGTACAATTAGAAGAAGAATAGCTAATAGTTAGTGAATATCAATAATAGAATATCTTTAAATTGTGTAATCTTCAATTTTCAGATTCAGTTAAACTGATTGATTTAATCAATCATATTAGGCAATATGAATAATGAAACAATAATTTTGTTTTTAACTGTTGTATAGTTTATTAATGGGAATTATTTAAAACATTTGTTCATTCAAGATTTCATTGTGTTTATGTAACATTTAATGGGAATATATTCAATGATAGTGAAGTCTGAAATCTAGGCATAACTTTTTTTTTCAAAGATAATATAAGTGTTTAGTTTGAGAGAGAATTTTTTAAAATAAAATATTACAGTATCCAATTAAGTGAAATATTCTTGTATGGAAACAAGAAAGGGGATTGGGTAGCTCCAACTAATCTAAATTACAGAAATGTAACAAGGAGAGTATATCTATGATTTTTTTTTGTAATATGTAATTAATTAATCAAGCTTATATCGATATTATTGGGCTGGAAACACATTTCTGAATGCGAAATATAGTTGAATCAATTTAAAGGCTAAGTAAGTTGATGGAGGGGGGGGGGTGATAACCTAAGACCTTCAGGTTCATTGTAAAAGTAATTTTAAAAAATCTAACCTGTAATTCATTGGAAAAATGTCCTATAAAGCCAATTATTGTTAGAGATTACACTTTCATCTGACTTTTCAGAAACTGATCTCCTACCAAGAAATCTATTGATTGATTTAGAGTATACTGATGACATAATCCTGTTTGGCGAATTGCTGATAAGATGCAGGATCTTTTAACGGCGATAAGCACCAATGCAACTATGTTCGAAATGCATTCCTTCACCTCTAAATGCGAACTGTTGTTCCAGGACTGGTCTTCGTCAACATCTGAGCTAAAGATAGAGAGTGAGTTAGTTGAGAACGTCAACCACTTCACTTATCTTGGAAATCTGATTAGTCCTATTGTGTTGACGTCTGATGAAATCTCAATAAGAATTTGAAAAGCTCGTTTGGCTTTTGTCAACTTACGTCACCTATGGAGTAAACAAGACATTAGTCTTTCAACGAAAGGAAGAGTGTACTTCACACACAGTTCGCTCTGTCTTACTGTATGGGTGTGAGACGTGGTCATTGAGGGTAGACGATACTTGATGGTTACTAGTTTCTGACCATCGTGTCTTCGAAACATCGCTTACATAAGCTGGGATCACCGAGTAAGTAATAACGACGTTAAACAACGGGTATTAGGGAAAAGTGGGATTTTAGTCAATCAGATTGTCAATCTTCATCGATTGAGGTGGTTGGGACATGTGTTGTGTATGCTCAACCGCTGTCTGCATTGATGTTAGCTGATATAGGAGCAGGATGGAAGAGAGTTAGAGGCGGCCAAATCAAAACATGGTATCAGTCTATGAAGTCACTGGCTGCTGGTTCGGGTCATGTCGGTAGTTGCAGACTATCTGGTTGGAGTCCTCACGAATACCGTAACGAGTGGCTAGAAACACTAAGCGACATGCCTCAGAATAGGTCACAATGGCTTAGATGTATCCAGTCATTATCCTCCCTTATATCGTGAGCTTTCTTCCCAAGCTCCTTAAACCATATTTTACATATTCACACTCCTTTTTACTATTATTATTACTGTTATTATTATTATCATTGAAGTAAATTCAACTAATGTAGTGTTAATCTTGAGGTGATATAATGGTATGTCAACTTGGACCGATGGACAAATGTGCCATGTTCTATAATGATCATACATACATACACACACATAAACACATACTTCTAAAGCCGAAAAAAAGTGTTTATAATCATTTTTACTTAGTAATTGTTTTCGTAGCATTTCTACGTAATTCTAGAACCCAGCTAGTTATGTTCTCTAGATTTGTTGAACAAGTTACAGCATTATTATTAGTATTGGAATATGTTCTATAAGTTCCTAAAAATTCAAGTTTACCAGGATTCCTATAAATTTACATTGTTTTCTGAAGACAGGCTAGTTGTAGAGACAAATATACATTTATGTTTCTGTCTTTCTCTTTCAGATTTCAAATGTGAGATATTCTTGGATTTTAAAAGGAAGCCAGCTTCTTAAGCATTCAATGTTCATGAAAGAGACCGGTCTGTTAGTCTGAAAGCTGTGTAACATAAAAAAGAAAGTGATTGCACTACTAGGTTTCGATTAAATAATTCTGATTATTTGATTCTAATTGTTACTATCTTCTAAATATTGATTAATTAGGAAATAATAACAGGTTTTTAATATGAATGACATTTTTGTTATTTTGTCGTTACTATGTCCAGTTAATAATCATTAGGACCATTAATTATTATTGGGAAGAAGACAATGTCACACAAAGTTTGTTTAAAACATGTTAAACAATCAACTGGACGTAATTTTTCCTTCATTATTTGATTTAAACTATCCATTTTTGCGTTCTTGATAAACAAGTTAATAAGTATCAGAACTTAGTGGATTAGTGGGAAACACGTTGAAGAATAAAGTACTACATTCGAATCCCTGTGGGACGACTGACATTGGGCTCCAGGTAAATCCGTTTGACGAGTTCAAAGTTTAGCAAAATGAGAGTCTTAGATTCTACTACCAAACATATTCTAATCTCAGTGAAATAAAACAATTTGTTATAAATATTTATTTTAAATCTTAAATAGAAATTCCTAGACAATATTCCGTCCAACTGTCTGATTACGTAATACTAACAGTGACATTCACTTTTATGTCTATCCCAGACAAAATTCTTTAATTAATTTAGTTTTGACCAGATACTCGTTACAAGACATCCACTTCAATAAATAAATGTATTTGTATAATCGAAAAATTTATGAAAGAAATTATTAAATGAATAAATCTCAGTTTTCACATCTCTTTGGTAGCTTTGGTTATTTTAGATTCTATTAACTCAGTAAAATACCATTTGAACCTTTAGTTGAATAGTTTAGCAGTATGTGGTATCATATAACACTTAAAAGAATCTTATCTATCAGGCCAAAATGTATACTCAGTCATTGGATATTAAATGAATTCCACTCAGTGTTAATTGGTTGATTGTAGGTTTCATCCAAGTTGATAAATCTTCAGTCTAATCGGTTTCATTAAGTTTAAATCAAACATATTCACAACAGTTAATTGAACATAATTCTTGATAAATTATACTGTAAAAGGCAGCAATACACCATTTAGTGAACTGAAAAATGACTAGAACTATCTAATACTACACAATGAAAATGTTGTTGATAGACCAGGACGAAAATTTTGGGATTTGGTTGTCTTGCTTGTTGCCAAGTAATTCAAATTTCTATAGTATTCACTAACCAAAACTTAAGGAATCTCGACTTGATGCGTTTAAATGGCTTACCAAAATGGCAGATACCTAGTTTTGATGGTTTGCATAAGAGACCACTTTCCAGTATCCCGACCGAATATTTCTCTATAAGCAGGACCATTAATCAAATTACTAAGAATGTCCATGACATTTATGAACAAAATATTCAAGCAGAGTTGTATAGTCTTTGTCGAAAATGAAGGTCACAAACAAACAAATAATCATTCAGTTCTGTGTCATAACACAGATACCTTTGATCATATCGATATCTTTTACGAACATCAGATAGCTTTTATTTCAATTCATAATGTAGATAACAGTCTGACATTAGATTCTGACTGATTACGAAAATTTCACTTTGTTTTTTTTCGATCAGCTATAATTCTAGTCGATTGTTTTATAAAATCTAAACTGTTTTTATTCATGTATTTGATCATGTATAACTTGCAATCGTGTACTCAGTATCAGAATTTAACCTCAAATTTAGCGATGTTTGTGAATTCTTGATGCGATGCATTGAGTATTGGAGTTCATAGGAAAGACACTGTTAAGAGGATACATGAAACTAGTAGAAATCCTTGGTCATCAGCAAAGTGTGCTGTGAGTATTGAGTGGATTGATAGTTCTTGTTACTGTTAGATGCATTACCACTAGTCTATTGACAATGCTTCGTAGATATTTGTAGAATTTACCTACTGATAACATTGAAATTAAACAGTATGACGTATGTCCAGAGTTGATCAAATTCTGTTGATTAAGTTACTATGTAGTCATTAGTATAAGAGATGTGACTAAGCAACTATTCACTACACTTACAGCAGTCAACTTTATGTATGAATGCATATGAAATAACCTATTATTTTGTACATATGAATTAGTACATCCAAAAGCAGGTACATTTGAAGGACAGATAAAAGGAACTTCCTGCGCCTTATTGATCACCTCTCAGAGAACCTCACTTTCAGAGGACCAAGCAATTTACTTAATTCAATCACATGACATTTAAGAGACACAAAACACGTAGTGAACACAATAGGCGCTTTTAAAATAGACAAGAGAGCACTTCTACACTGTCAATATTTGCTGAAGCCTTCGCTCTTAGAAGGCTAAGACATGACCAATGTATTTATAAGGAATCGGTGATGACCCTGCAGTTGACTTGTTAAGTGATACAAACGGTGATTATTATTAACAGTCATTCATTTATGAAATCACTTATCTTATGTGTTGCTTAGCTTCTCACATCAGTATCATTTATTATGTAACCAAGTCACATCTTATTTACTCCAGATCCAACATTTGTATTAGGATGAACTTGTATCTTCTCGTTGATCGGTCATGGACTGAAACTAGCCAACCTCCGTTTCTATATCTCCTGGTGACGAGTCCTAAATAGGATGAGACGCGCGTCCTTGATTCCGCTTGGCAGTTAAAATCCAACTTAAATAATACTAACACTTATATATTAAACTCTTATGTGTTCATTCCAGTAAGCCATTTTATGTAACCAAATTATTAATATCTCAGTGATTTATCAATTCTATCTAAACTTATCTACTTAGATTAATAAACCTCCTATTCAGATTGCTTAATCTCTCTACTCCAAATTAATTCTAGAATTACAACTACTCTTATCTACAAATGCTATATTAAGAAATCTCCATTTCATCTCTAGTACAGTCTCGCCTGTCTCCCTATAAACGATAGATGCCGATTACACATACAATAATATTTACATATTACTGTAATTACAATTAATTATCTGTATATAGATGAAGAGAATGCAACAAAATATAATGAATTCAAGGTATTCTGCAAATATTATTGTTCTAGCTTTATTTCAATATGAACTAACCTATTGTATCTCCTTTATCGACTCATTGGATGAATCTTATGAAGTGAACATATTGCCACTTAGAATAGTGGACTACTTGTGATTAATTCAATACATTGTGAACTATAAATAAAAATTTATTGTTCAAATTTATTGTTAATGGGTATTTTTAATTACTTCTGTGTTATGTTATTCAAGCATCTGTTCAGTAGAATATAATCGCTTTGTCTTGAGTGATTCATGCATAAATGTCATAGTTATCAGAATATTTTCTAACATGCAATAAATCCATTCCATGTTTGTCACTTAACGATGTATGTTAAATGTTTATGTATTATAGATTGTATGGAACCATGGTTATGAATGAACAGCTAATCCCTATTAGTAGGAGATTGATAGTAAAATACATAAGTAATGGTAAATACATACACACATTAATATGTAGAATATTTATGTTCACATATGCATTTATTGGTATGTTTAATACATTTTCAGATATTCCCAGATATGTTTACATCTTTTTGCAGACTCATCCGTTTTAACGGTTTATTGTCAAACTACAAGGTTATGATTACATCGTTGCATTGCAGGTTCGAAAGATACTTCATTTTTATTATTCAGGAGTAAACTTTGCATAAACGGTTTAAACAGAAATTATGGTTAGTACCTTGATTATCACAATAATAAAACTAGAATGGATGGATTAAGGTTACTCATGAAAACTACATAAGTTAGTGACTATCTGAAATCAATAGTTCAGTGCGAATGTCGACACTTAAAGGATTGCAAATCCAGCTGGTTATTTCAGTATAGGACGGAACACGGGTCCTGGATTTTATTACTAGCCACAGCCATACTTTACTAAACATTGTGATGTCGTGGTTGTATCAAGAGACACATATATCAGTAGAGACGGATGCATCGTAGTCATTTTGTCGACAATGAGGAAATACAACCTCTTACAAACTTTTATAACTTTTTTGCAACTTGTACAATTCCAGAAAATATATCATATGACGGACAAGCTATACTAAATAACAAATTTTCGAAAATACATAACCTTAACGTATTTGATATGAAGGTGAATAACATGTATACTAACTGTCTGTTATTTCTAGAAAGTGAAAACAACCGATAAACAATAATTAGTTGATCAAAATATAACTAAATGAGATTTAGAATTCATGTGAACAACAACTGTTCTACAGAAGAAAAAAACAAGAATGAACAGCTAATTGAGAAAATGAAACAGTTTCACATAATCTATTTTTGGGTTGGATCCATCAAATAATCTATACTAACGTAGATGGATAATTTCTTTTTCAATTCTATTTTGATATCTTCCAACAAAGTAAAATTTCTTAAGAGTAATCCTTCTTATACTGCGCTATCATAATGAAATTCGTAACTTACAACTAGTCATTCATATTATTATAGTATCCAACAGTAATTTATTACTAAGTAGTGGTCAATATCATGCTTATTTTCCTCATCGTAGTAGTGAGAATGCAGTGGATTAGGTAAAACTGTTGTTATTTGTCTGAGTCACTCCACATTATATGAATTATGTTTTACACATTAAGTGGTTAGATAGTGTTTACTCCTTAACTTACGCCATTATGTGACATTTACGCAATGTCAATCAATGAATCAATCAATGCCTGTTACCTTATGTGGAGCATAGGCCTCCGACCAGCCTTCTCCAAACAACTCTGTCCTGAGCTTTCCTTTCCAGATCTTCCCTAGTGCTCTTTATTCTTTTCATGTTTGTCTTTAATTTCCAACGCAATGTGTTCTTGGGTCTTCCTCTTTTCCTTTGGCCTACAGAATTCCATGTTATTGTTTGTTTTGTGGCACAGTTTGGTGATTTACTCGATGTGTATTCTAACCGCCTCCAGCGTCTTTTCCTAATTTCTTCCACAACTGAATTTTGGTTGATTTGTTCTCTGCCATAGGAGGTTATTGTTGATGGTATTCGGCCAACGGATCCGAAGTATCCTACGCAGACAATTATTTATAAATACTTGTATCTTATGAAGGATGCTTTTCGTAGTTCTCCAGACAAGTTTCAACTCCATACAACAGAACTAACTATTTTCACGTTTGTATTAAAAATTTTAACTTTAATGTTGGGTGACAGTTGGTTTGAGTTCCAGATGTCCTTCAGTTATAGAAATGCTGTCCTTGCTAGTCTTCCTGATCCGCGCCTTTACATCTGCATCAAACCCTCCTTGTTTATCGATGATGTTGCCCAAGTATGTAAAGAATTCTACATCTTCCGGAATTTCTCCACCAAGTGAAATTGGGTTAGTGTTTGTTGTTTCGCATCAGGGGATCTTGCTTTCCCATTTGTGTATGTTGAGGCCTACCGCTGGCAGGGTAGGCTGCAGCTACATTGTCCGTCTTTATCTGCATTTGTTGCTGTGTGTGGTATAGAAGAGCCAGCTAGATCATCTGCAAAGTCTAAGTCATCTAATTTCATCGGTGTTGTCCACTGTAATCCGAGATTGCCCTATGAGGTTGCGGTCTTCATAATCCAGTCAACTACCAGCAGGAAGTGGAAAGGGCGAGAGTAAGCAGCCTTGTCTAACACCGGTCTTTACTCTGAATGAATTAGTGAGCTGACCTCCATTCACGATTTTACAATGTAGTCCGTCACATGAATTACATATGATGTTGACTATCTTTTCGTGAACACCATTATACCGTAGAAAGCTTCATAATATTCTCCAATCCATGTTATCGAGTGTTTTTTCGTAGTCAAGGAAGTTGATGTAAATTGGTGAATCCTATTTGATTGACTGCTCAACAATGAACTGTAGAGTAACAATTCGGTTCGGTACACGATCGATCCTTACGATATCCAGCTTGTTGATCTTGAAGTTGGGCGTCGACTGGATCTCTCGTTCGGTTCAATAACACTATTGAAGACTTTTCATGGTATCGAAAGAAGAGTGATACCTCAGTAGTTCTAGCAATTGATAAGATCTCCTTTCTTCGTTATCTTGATGAGGTATCCTTCTTTCCAGTCTATTGGTGCTTGTTCTTCCTCCCAAATCCTTCTGAAGAGAATGTGGATTATCTTTGCAGTTGCTTCTATATCTGCCTTCAGTGCCTCAGCCGATATGTTTTCTGGCCATTTTGATTTCTTCGATGACTAGTGTGTTCTGTAGGGCTAGTCTATTTAATAGCTCTTCGAAATGTTCTATCCCCCTGTTTCGTTGTTCATTCACTTCAGAGATTGGTTTGCGGTATTGTTCTTGATTGGCTGTTCTGGTTTACTGAGTTTCCCAGCTAGCTCCTTCGTTGTATTGTATAGGTGCTTCATGTTTTCTTCTCTTGTAGCTTTTTCCACCGTCACTGCTAGGTCCTCAACATCTTTCCATTTATCCAACCTGATGCTCCTCTTCAATGCTTGTTGGCTTCTGAGTATTCGGCCTGTGCTTTGGCTTTCTCTGTTCTTGTCCGGCTGTTATTAATTGCTAACATTTTCTCTTCCTTTCTCGGATCTTGTCCAGAGTACCAACAGAAATCCATTCTTTATACTGTTGTTTCATACGAGCCAAAATATCCATAAATGTTGAAGTTATAGTTTCTTTAATTTCTTTCCAGTTTTCCTTCATGTTAGTTACACGTTTTTTTAGTAGATCATGAAATGCTTGGAACTTATTGTTGAGAATTATTCTGAATTCGTTGAGTTTGTTAGTATCCCGTGGGATGGCTGTGTTAAACTTTTGTAATACTACTGCTCCGGTTGTCCAGCGCTTCTTCAGCCTCAGTTTCATCTTAACCACCACCACTAGATGGTGATCTGGAGCTGTGGCAGCTCCTCTCCTGGATCTTAAGTCTTTTTTGGTCCTTCTAAACTTCTTATTAATGCAGATATGGTCGATTTGGTTCTCCGTAATGTGGTCCGGTGAAACCCATATAGTTTTGTATATACTTTTGTGAGAGAATATGGCGCCACTTATAATCATTTTGTTGAAGGCACATTGATTTGCAAACCTCTCATCGTTTTAGTTCCTTTCTCCCAGTCCATGTCAACCAATAATATCTACATATCCGGTGTAGTCCATTCCAACATTGGCATTGAAGTCTCCCATCTGAATGATCAGGTCCTTAACTGAACATTTATCGATGACTTATTGCAGCCTCGCATCGAACTAGTGTTTGTTGTGTTTGTGGCTGTCTTTGGTGGGTGCATAACATTGGATGACATTCATTGTAATCTCCTCCTTCTTTGTTTTGAATGATGCTTAGGTGATCCTAGGTCCATGAGATTTTCATCCTATCAGAACCTTCTATGGTTCTCGGGAAAACATAAGTGTTACTCCTTGTGTGTGTGAGGCGTTTTCCTCTTTGTGGTCGGAGTATAAAAGCACTTCTCCTGAGGATAATCGTTGCTGTCCAGCTTGTAGTCAATGGGTTTCACTTATTACAAGTATCTTCAGGTTGTATCTTTTCATTTCTTTGGCAATTTGCGTGGTTCTCCCAGTCTTTCACATCGTGCAGACATTCCTTGTACCTATATTAATGGTCGCTCTGGTTGTAAGAAGGGGCATCGATCTTGTGGCTTCCGAAGAAACTCGGCTTTCACCATGAGGCGTCATAACAGACCTTCCAACTTCCAGGGCAAAGTTAAAGTGATTATAAAGGTTTTTACTGGTTAGCATCCTTTTTTAGCGAGATTGTTGTTTTACGGGATAGGATTGCTGACCCCACGCCCAACCATCCTCCTTTATCCGGGCTTGCGACCGGCAGCAGCCCTAGAGGAGTTATTTATACAATACAGTACAATTATTCTACTTGTGAGCAACTATTATTTTATTACATAATTTTGACTGATTGATTGAAATTTCGCGTTTCTTCATGTAGTTTGAAGTTGTTGGACTTGGGTTTCGTGTTAACTCGAGCTCTTCAGCAAGGAATACTTTTAATATTGAGGGACTAAGCGCTTCTTATGGGATTCAAGCCTATACTCATTTTTACAGTTTAAGATATTACCAGAGAACTAAATGGTCTGTAGCTGACTACCAGTAGGACTGAGACCAATCAATGTGTAGTGACCAATATTATATTTATAATTTCCTTTAGTAGAAATAAATATTTTGTGGATTAGCTAAAATATCTGTAATCTAATCATGATGCCCGTGGTGCTGAGTCCTTGAGACTAACGACTGTCATCTGACTTGATCGACAGAATTTAGTCCTTTCCAATGGCTGGTTAAATATTATGCCGATTACTAGCCTCCTGCTCAGCGGTCTAACATTTAACCTATTTCAACAAGTCCTGAAGGTCTAGAGCTAGATTCACTGGTGGGGTTGAGGATTGGCATCATATACTAGTCATATACTAGTACGGACCAGCTGTCCGGTGCTTCCTGGTTTCATTAGTTGTTTAGCCCAAGTCAGCTCATGATATTAAATGTTAATGACAATTTGTCTAAATCATGTACCATGGTGTCGACTTATTACATTACTTCGCCACTTAGATTTAATTATTGTGCATCGAATTTTTATGGAACTGATATCTTAAATGCTCTTTTGACCGTTTGTAGGTAACTTCAAAGCAAAGTAATTCAAATTAAATCCATACGTCTATCATGACACTACAAAATTTGATTATTCCAAAGTAAGCATTTATCTAACAAAGTTAATTTAGCACTATTTTGCTTCAATAACTAACGGAATCAACTATTTAACCTGATTTATATTAAAGATCTCTTGCTTTTCGTTTCGTAGCACCGATAATCTTAGATCTGATAACCTGGAGATAGTCTGCAACGGTCTG
This sequence comes from Schistosoma japonicum, assembly GCA_025215515.1. Lineage (NCBI taxonomy): Eukaryota > Metazoa > Platyhelminthes > Trematoda > Strigeidida > Schistosomatidae > Schistosoma > Schistosoma japonicum. The sequence continues at coordinate 17,367,096 of CM046062.1, forward strand.
TTCTTTGTTACCTTATGAACATACACACCCAGTTACAATCAATATAAGCTCACTAGTAATTACCTCATCGAGGTAATTCCTAAAGTTCTAGTGAGAAGACGTGACAGGTGAAATTCAGCCTTGTCGGGTGTGAGGCAGCTACTTATAGGTTGCAACGGATGAGGTCGAACAAAACGTATCATGAATTGACCGAATTAGAAATATTAACCCATGGAAGTGAACTCAGTGGTCTAAAGGTAAAGCGTTCACTTAAAATCATTCATTTGAAAAATAATTAAACATTAATTAATTGATTAGAAATTCTGTATCTTATTTAGTATTTTATGTTTACTGTTGATGCTTACTGAGACGTAGAGTCTAGGTCTTAAATACACATCTTCTTTTATTAGTTTGAGTTGGGAAGGTGAGTGGTAAATTGTATGCAATAAATTATCATTATTGTTATTTTTATATGTTGAGTTATTCCTAATTGTATGGTACGTGCTATTTATAATTTTACTATCACTTAGTATCAATATGATTATTTGTGGTTCATATCACCAACGACTGATGTTCACTTTACCATATTCAACTCAGTATTAATGATAGGCCATGACATAACTATAATTGTAAGCTTTCAACTAGAGCATTCCCTAGCGGAGTTGCTAATTCAAATTGTCTAGGAGGCCGACACTAGTTCTTTCTGTTTTCCAGTGATTGTCGAACTGAGGTCAATTCATGGTAAAATTCAAAAATATAGAAATTATTTATGCAACTTTTTATATCTAGTAATCTTATTTTTGTTTGAATCGACAGTTTTGAGTGACATGATTATTACTAATTCTATCTTTCGTATTTCTTCGATTTGTTAGATTCATTATATTGTAGGGAAAAGAGAAAGACCAAAGAACACATTTCACCAGGAATTGCAGGCAGATATGAAAAGAATAAACAGCACTTGGGAAGAATTTTAAATGAAAGCCCACGACAGAGTTGGCTGGAAAATGCTGGTCGGCGACTTATGCTTTACGTGAGGTAACAGGTATTGACTGATTGTATTTCTAATACTTAGATCTCAGTATTATCGTCAACACTGGAATGTAGGTAGATTCAGCTTACGAGTACCAAATTAGACGATGTGTGAGTCCTGTATTCAACTGCTAGATGTAATCCAAATACATAAAGCTATTTTGCAACTTATTCCTCTCCATGCATGGGAAACAGTTTTCTACAACGATCTACTTAATAATCGGTTTGCTGGAAATTATTTTAAAATCTATATTATACATTCTACAACGTTCTCCATCGTTTTCTCTTCTTTTCGAGCATTACGCTTTACTACTTATTAATATTCAATAGCTTACACGGTTATCAATAATTTTAGGATAGTCAACGTTACGTGTTTCGCAATTGTAATGTGCTGCTAATCCTAGATGTTTTGCATGTTTAACTAATACTTGAATCCACTTTCATATACCTAAACTTATTTATCCCCTTTTTTATTATTTAATCTTCATTATATGTATTATTTATTAAAACGTAATGCTGAATGGCTATTAATTTCTTTCTGTTAACTGCTAATATTTGATTGAAAAAAAATCATAGATCACCTCTGACAAACCATGTGTATCGCAATTTAATTCTTATACATTTGTCAGACGTTTGTAGCGCTAACAACCTAAATATTTAACTATTTGTCGTTTATTGATTATTTTTTTGTTTAATACTACTGTATTCTAGACAAATCTCGTTTTTTGATCCCGGCATTTTGTGCCAAACTTGATCGTTGTGTTAGAACACTATAGGATACTATTAACGAATCGAATCTTATAATTAGGATGTACATCCAGGTGACAAGTCCCAAACAGAAGGAAAGGTGCGTCCTGAATTCCTCTTGCCAGCCAAAATCCAACCTAAACGAATCTAATCTTAGTAGTGATATTTACTAGCGATCATGGTTGACCATAATATTTTCAGAACAAACAAGATAATGTAACCTAGTATTAAAAACAATGATCAGTTTTACAGTATATATCACGGAATGTTAAAAGGTAAAAAGCGCTGTAGTGCCACTTTTTTTCTGGAATGGGTATCCTCAGGTGTTCTTACAGACAACTTTACCATATACTGAATCCGAGACCCTCAATCCTCATCACTAATGATTAACGTTAAGACTATTGAGATAGCGTCCAGAGGAACTAAACTTTAGTCAGTTAGTGATTATATTTTTTAAAGGATTCTCTCAAAATGCATCTGTGAACACTGCTGTAGTGGCTGTCTTAAGGACTGCATAATCCCATTAACAGCTCAATCCTACAGCACCCGGTTAATTCTGGTCATGTTACTCCACCAGGATCTGATAGAATTTCTAAGATGAAATATGAGTCAGGAACCGATTGTGATCTCTTCGAATAACTTAGACTATTTAGAACCGTCATCCCAAGAGCATAATGGCCTCTCTAAAATGAACAAGAAGGATGTACCTCACTTATTAAAGACTGACAACAATATGCTGTTTATTCCAAAATGCTCATCCGAATTCATTTATCGAATGATAATATGGTCGATGATAATCTGCAATCACCTCATATGAAACTATTACGCTGAAAAAAGTTGTATCTTTTCTTTTTAGTATTATTATTATCATCTAAAAGCATTCAAAGCTTCATTATCAAAGTCTGTTGGATCTCACCAATATGCCCCCCCCCCCCGCTATTAATATACTTTCAATTGAGAAATAAAATATTCAGATAGACAGTAAGGATACAAGTGAAATCACATATATTTGCATTTTTTGCAGAAGCAGTGGTTTAGAGACTCGAAATTTTAGTATTTATTACTAATAATCAAGCCAACATTGTGTATGCATTATTTGGATGATACAATTTTCATCATGAAAAACGACAAGCTGAAAGGTGGCCAAAATTTGATTAACAACATCAAAGACTACATTAGAAAAGTAGTCAAGCAATAACCTATCATTTTAGGATGCCGTAGTCACCATGGTCAACACGGAAAAGATCAATACTCGAATGTATCAGCATACAAGGATCAAGTTCTCAACTACCATAAAAAACCCAGAAACTCGGAGAATTAACATCGTTCAAACTCTATTTAAAAGAAAGAAATGACACAGCAATTCACCTACTTCACTGTGAAACGACAGCATCTAGTAATAGTTTTCAGAAATAACAGCAGTTCACGTGACATCATCAAAATCATGTATCAGATATATCAGTAAACGCAAAATCAAATTTAAAAACCAAGAAATGGATTATCCTATGACGAAATTATTAAGGCTATTAGAAGCATGCGTCAGTCACAAGCCAGAAAGACTACTTCAGTTAGCTTCACATAAACCAAAAGAAATGAACAATATAATCATAAACCTTATATAATCTGAAACAATCTGCTTAACTTGTGTGGAGGAATAAACCGTACAAAGTGACCGACCTCTTTATTTTCTCGACTAAAACACCAAGTAAATGTCAAGCATTACAACTTATCTTCTCGTATAACAATTTTTGTTGACAATTATGGACTCACTTTTAAATGATAAAACGTTAAGATTCAAGATAGCAGGAATACAATGAAGATCAGAAACGTTTTTAGAAACTTGGTACGCAAGTCATTCATTGAATACACTCAATTTGATCTGGTTAAAATCATGACCAACTATACAACCAAGAGACAAGTATAAGGAATAAACAATAACAAAACTGGCTATTAGTCACTTTAGAGAAGTTAGAAGTCACTTCTAATGCTATTGTTTGAAAAGACAATTATAGTATCATGACGCAACCATTCTACTTAAAAATGTACAACATCATCAAGTCACTTTCATGAAGTATAAATCTTCTCCACCATCCCAAGATAATTGTAGTACTATTTAGGCAAAATAAAACAATGTAGAATAATAGCCATATATTTATGCTATTAACACAAAAGCGAAAATGAAATACACTATTTTTCTTCAATGGAAGAAAAATTGTATTCATTCATAATTGTCTTTATGTGTATATACGTGCATCTGTGCAGTTATTCATGTACGCAGATAAATTAAAACGAAATTGTGAAGACAAAATTAAATAACTAACAAATAAAGTAAAAAAATCAAAAAAATGTCATAAGCTAACTGTGTATTAATGAATTCATTATCTAATAATTGTCTAATTAAGTAGTATTAGCATTAGTAGTTAGTGATGTTAAATTTTCTATGTATAAAGTGAATAATTTGTATTTATGGCTTATTTTATTCCATTGTTTAGTAAATATCTTTGTTTCTTTTACATAATAAAAACAATAAAAGATTTAATAAGCACTAAGGGAGTGGGGGAAGTTAACGGAAGGAGAGGTGGAAATGTATTGGAATACGTTTTCGTTTATTATAAAAAAATGATTGTAAAATTTTTTAAAAAAGGTATAAATTATCCTTTGGTTGACTGTTACATATTAATGACCCCTTGTATAATCAGGAGAAACTGTTCTTGATGAAGTCTCTTGATATTCTTCCCAAATTTGTGTTTCACTTGTCCATGAATGTTCATCAGATTCATGTCTTATTTGTATATTTGATGGAATTAATTTATAATCATTATATGATTGTTGTCTTGTATCAACCCTAGTACATGATGCACTTCTGTTACCGGCTATTATATTAATTGGCCGATATAAATTAGATGAACTCATTTCTCTAGTTGTATAAATATCTTCTGATCTAGTTCTCGGTATATTGAATTCATGATGAAGACGATTATGTCGATGGTGAAAATCTTCAATATCATCTTGTTCATAATTTAGAGATACTTGAGATGGGGCTAGAAGATTAACTTGTGTGGATAATAGAAGAGAGCCTGGTTCTTTATTTGGTGTGCCTGATGTTGTTATGTAACGTTGTGGTTCTGATTCTTCTGTAAATCTTAGCCAACCAGCTTGTCTTGCAGTTAGGAATGTACACCATTTGGTTGGAATAAAATCTTCTGGTGATAACTGTCCTGCAGAACTCATACTAAGTAACATTGGTCTAGCTGGCCAATCAGCTGCAACTTCACCAGTTTCCCAATTAAGTAATCCCAAACGTACAGCTTCTATCGGACCTAGCCAAGGAGATGGTTCACCGCCTGGACAAACATGTGTAAGCTGATATACTTTACAACTAACTGGTTCATCTAATTCATCCTCCATAGATTCTGTTGTAGGAGTTGATGGTTCTAATTGTATTATTTGTCGACCAGCACCTTCTTCTATAGTAATCCATGAATTTGTTAGACTATCCAAAAGACGTATTTCATCTTCAGTTGTCTCAAGGATGCCATTTTCTATTGCTGAATTAGGAGATAAAACTTCACCCGTCGCTGTATCAATAACACTTGTTAAATAAGCTTTACACCAGCTAAAGTACACACGTTCGATTAGTAACAATACGGGAGTATTTGTAATAATATTCCTATCATAATGACTTGATGAACTAGTCAATCGTATACGTCCTTGCTGATAAGCTGTTTCTAGTGGAATTGCAACTCCAGTCATTGGATCCACATATTCATTAACTTCACCAAGTCGAATCCATCCTCTTCGTATCGCCATAGCAACTGGAGCAAATAATCCTGTTCTTGGACTAGCTACTTCACGGATATTATTCCAATGTATACATGATGTTGACTGTTGGGATTCGAATAATTCATACTGTAAAGTTCTTTGACGTAGTTGGACTAAAATTTTCGACCTTTATAACAAAATAATAAAACAAATGATAATTAGTATGGTTAAATAAAACATTTTTTGTCGATAATTCCCTTTTTTTATTAAGCATGTTGTTTCAGAGTTTATTTACTAAAGTTCCGATAAGAATTAAATTTAAAATCAAGTCAACAGTCATACCTTATAATTTCACTAGTATCATAATTCTGGAAACGGTTTTGCAAAAACATTAATTTGGATTGATTAAGTACTGAATAATGACCAATGTCATGTTTGTTTAGTGCTTAGTACTGATCAAACCATATGATCAATTTTCAATGTGATAATTAGTCTAAGCTTGTGGACTATGTTTCAGTGTTATTTAATTAGAAGCACTTATCAGGATACTATGAGTCATCTAGGTTTCGTATTAGTTTGTACTTCCCAATAAAGTATTCCTTCAGTCATGAGGGAACTAACGCGAGTTAAAATTTCATTGAGAGCATCGATTTCATCAAGACTGACAGGTATCGTTTAGTCTGCAACCAAAACCCAGAGTCCCCTAACAACCGCCTCCAACTATTTAGCATTAAAAACTCTAAACATTTTTAAGCAATTCTTAGATATTTTGTGAATAAGTAAACATATATGAACCTACATTTCGTCACTGAAGTTACATATACAAATATTTAAATGTCGAATGGTGTTGACATGAAATCAATATGGCTTACAACTTATTTGGATAGTCTTAGTCACCAAACTCTATTGCTCATTACTTTGTTAAGATTGGAATTGAATTAGAAAAAACATCATCTATGGTCTACAAAGTTAGTTATGACAAAAATGAACCCCTCAGGACCCAACAAAGAATAAACATAAGACTTTCGAATGAGTGTCTAACTGTCAAACCACCTAGTCGCCAATAATTCGTGTATCTATCAAGTAAGTAGGGGCATGAGGTCGATGGATGCGGTCTCTAGTTGAGGTGTGGGCGAGGACTGTTGCAGAGTTCTATACTATAATGTTAACTTGTAACTGAATTGAAGTGGTTTTGTTGAGATAGGTATTAAGTTTAATTATTTGTATTTAACGCAGATTGATATTGATTGTGTACCCCTGAAAACCAAGGATCATTGGATTGCTGTTTCGTCGTAGTAGTATATAACTCCTAAACAGAGTGCACCCTAAATTTCATCTGGGAATCTAACCCAGGGCCTTATCTCTCTCCACTACTTACTCAATTCAATTACAGTAATAAGCTCACTATTAACAAACGCCAGATTGTTCTTAAAGTTACAGTAGATAGTTGTGATTAGCATAGTTCAGCTTTGTCGGGAATGAGACAGTTATCACCAATGACAACTCTCAATCTAACAGATTTTCTCAGGTTATTATCAATAAAACAAAATACTGAAAACTACTGATTTAATCTTTATGTATAGCTTGTTTAAGTTACATATATTTACCTTAAGATTAAATATTCCTTTGCAATTATTAATTTGAAGATAGAAAAACTGTAAAGACCGATGAGAATTTATTGAATTAGAACATTCTTCTTTGACATGTTCATGTTTTATGATAGAAATTTTTATACAGTTGAAATGAATTTATCGTTTATTGAGTTAATGAACCTGATTCAAACACTTATACTATTGATACTACATTGTCATTACTTTTTATATCTAATCATACAAGTTAATGTAATCACTTTTTAGTTAAAAACAAAAAAAATTGGTGTCAATTATTAGTTATTATGTGTTAGGAGAACTTTTTTATTGATAAAAATGTATGGATATTAGAAAGTTTATAGAAAACTGTTGGCTATAAAACAAGATGATCGAGATCAGATGTATATTACTCGATTCAGTTGATCTAGATATTAAGTTACAGTAAACTATTTACACCTAGATATGCATAAATAAACATTTTAGATGAAAAATGTGGTGGATTGACTGCAGTTAGAAATGAATAATATTAGATGACTTCATAGTGATCTAAGAGCTAGGGGTTCACTATATGACCTAAGTATGTCGAATTTACTTCATAATATGGTCATGGGTGTACACTACAGAAATTTTAACGCTAGGAAAAACGGCTGTCCTGTATTTTATGGCTTTCAATAATTTTCTAGGGTAGTTTCCTGATGTGAAACTTAAAATTCAACGTTCACCGGAACACCTATAAGCGTTAATTTTTCTAATTCAGCTTGATGACCATCATTTTAACAATTAAATTTATGATGTATCTACTTCTAAAGTGAGCATACGCATTCATGTTGAAATTTGATCAGTAATAATGCAATCCTATCGAAGTTTATTATACCCTAATCATCTTATTCGTAACATTTCGGACTTTAATATTACAGTGGGCGTCAACTTCCTTAAGGTTTCAGATGGAAAGCCAAAAAGCATAAATCCTTACTTCATGACTTCTTGCTGACTTCCTTCAGCCATCCTAAGTAAATACTACTACTAAGACTTTATTGACATAAATTACTTTCATTATACTAATACTTGCGTTCAGTTTAAGTGAATGCTAATCAGAACAGTATTTTCTACAGTAGTTTAATAAAAATATGGCTTAGAGACCTACATATGATGAGTTTCGTCAGTAAGCATTCCAACTTTATCCACGACATCAGATTGGAAGGGTTCTTCAGATTCATGAAAAGAAATAGTCTCTGATTGCCACTCCTTCTGGAACTTTCTCTCCAAATTTAATTCCATAGGGATTACTTGTGTGCCACTACTGATAAGCACCTTTTCAGTAGAATCAGTAGATAATCTAGAGTAAGTATCAACTTGGTGAGATTTATATTTTGACACAGATATATCTTCAATTTTATGTTCATCAGAGCCAAGGAATCTAATTCCTGCTTTTATTACTTCACAAAGATCTTTATCAGCCCATTCTAAGTCACCTGAATGGATAATACTGGCCAGGCGAATGACTGAAGTCTGAATACCTGATGTAGTTAAACGTTTGTGACTTTCTTCATCTACGTCAAATGAAGCATGGCCGTCTTTCGGTTTTATAAAGTACTGTTGGTCGTCAGTTTGTACACCCAATTCACAAACAATCAAATCCTCTTCTTCAGCAAATTCCTCAGTAATTTTTACCTGGCTATATACTTTCTTGCTTTTCTTCTCGGTTATCTCTAGGAAACGTTCTTCAATTATATCAATAGGTTCACTAACTTGTTCCATTCGAGAATCCATATATGAATCCCGTTCAACTTGAGTCCATGCCTCTGCGATCTGATCTTTTATTAGTCTTCTTTGATAGCTTTCAAAAATATCTTCTTTCAGTTTTTCGTGTCTTTCAGTCTTCAAAGAAATTCCGTAATGTTCCGTCTGAGAAGCTGTTGGTATATGTGTAGGACAGAACTGACACTGAACTTCACATACTTGTCCCAGTCTTGAGCGTATCAAATATTCCTCATACGTATAACTTGATCCACTAAGTGGTGATTCTGATCTTGACATTTCGGATTCAGATGGTGAATCGTGTGAAGGAGAATCAAACACAATCTGAATACCGACATCTGCTGCTGTGACAGGCTCTTCCATGGCCATAGAAGCCTGTTCACGTACTGATCCATACTCTCGGCGGCTTTGGTAATGTTCGTATATAGAATGTGTCGGGGGACACTTTTCCCAAACTTCAGTCACACTACCTTCATGAAGCAAACGCTTGATGTATTGGGAATATGATGTATCTATTAAACTTTGCTCATCATAATCATGTCCACTCAATTCTTCTAGAGTTAAGTTTTCATTTCTTTTATGATGTTCAATGTAGTCAGTAGATGTTTCTTTCATGTAAAGTTCCCTTGACTGTCCTCTGTAAACTGAGCTTGTCAGGTTGACCTGAACTTCTGCATCAGTCACCAGTGTACTACTAGATGGTGCAGAGTAGTAGTAGCGTTCAATTAAACGTTCCCGTATATCTGTAGAGCTAATGTTTTGGAGTAAGACTGCAACCTTCGGTTCTGTATCATCTGTCATGGTTGCAGCATCCTGGTTATAAATTTTAATCTGTTTTTGTAGTTTATCTGTGGTTTGACAGCCGGCATCTTCTTGAAGAGGTTCATAAATATATTGAACTGCGAAGTTTTTCCTATTCACGGAAGTATGAATAGCTGATTGACTAATATATACAGGACGATATGGTTCTTTTTGAAACTCTGACTTACGAATAAATAATTCATCAGTTTGTACAGAGCTATTTAATAAACAACGATTAATATCCTTTAAATTATCATCAACCAATTCCCACTCAAGGTCACCAGAATCAAGTGGAATATCTTCATCATGCGATGGCGAAACAACAGGTTCATTATCAGCAAAAAAGAAACCAGAAGAAGTAATAAGATGACTGATTCTAGGTTGGAAAGCAACAATCTCAGTCACAGCCTGAACACAGACTTCGAATGTTTTGACAGGTTTCGGTGGTTCGTGAACTGGAACAACTGGTGCATGCATCTCACTCCAAGAATCCACCATGCATAATTGGACAGGTTTGGCTTGTAACGTCGCGTCGGCACGTTTCAACGACAAATGGGCGGCACCGTCGAGCAGAGCTTTGTGTGTGTCGGTCTGTGCACCGATGTCGGACGAGGAGACTGGCACTGTGTCGATTTGTTGGTCGACAGTGGAGCGTTTCACGAACTGTGTAGCTTCGACTAGTGGTGTTTTGCGAACGGGCTCTGGTGTGGGTAACTCCAATGAGACGATCTCGGTGACGAGAGGGGCTTTGACGTGAACAATGGGTGTCTGAATAATCTCGTGCTGACTGGATTCCGTGACGTGTGCAGTGATGGCAGTCGCCTGTGTGGCGGTCTCAGTCAGCTGGCGTGGTGGTGGCTGTTTGACAGGCGACTCTGCGTAGGAGGCGCTCATTGAGATCATGTGATCAGGTTTCACAGTCTTGAACACTTTCTGCTCTAGACTAGTCACAACTGGTCGTTCTGTTTGAGTCACTTGCACTTCTCGCTCTACTACTCCGACTGCTTCCGTCAACGTGTGGCTGCTGGTCTGTTTCACCTGGTAACTGGAGCTCATTACACGTGTGGCAACTCGCATTCCGAATTGCATTCCCATATCTCGTGTGACTGGCTTCTCAATCTTCGTGGACATGGACAGTGATGACTCGACGTAAGGTGTTGGAGTCACACGTGTCACCAGTTCACTGGTTGTCTGACAGAGAGTTGAGAACTTGCTGGTCTGCATGGCAACATTCGACGTTTTGACAGCGATGGGAACCGGTTCAATCTGAGGCTGAACAGTCTGACAAGCTGTCTGTTCGGTTTTCACGTACCGATGTCCACAACTGGTACACAGACTTGTCTCTACCGGTTTCGATTCTAACTTGTGTGTGGTCAGACTGACGACCGGTGTACTCACTCTATCCACTTGCACTTCGGCATTCACACTGGCTCTCTTCACGAAAGCTGCTGCTGAATCCAGCACACTTTCAGGCGACTTCATCTGCACATCGGTCGCACTGTCCACAACACACACACTCTCCTTCGTCGTCTGCACACAGGCCTCCAATGTTTTGACAGGTTTCGGTGGTTCGTGAACTGGAACAACTGGTGCATGCATCTCACTCCAAGAATCCACCATGCATAATTGGACAGGTTTGGCTTGTAACGTCGCGTCGGCACGTTTCAACGACAAATGG
>CM046062.1:17385313-17453679 GCA_025215515.1 Schistosoma japonicum
CCATTTGTCGTTGAAACGTGCCGACGCGACGTTACAAGCCAAACCTGTCCAATTATGCATGGTGGATTCTTGGAGTGAGATGCATGCACCAGTTGTTCCAGTTCACGAACCACCGAAACCTGTCAAAACATTGGAGGCCTGTGTGCAGACGACGAAGGAGAGTGTGTGTGTTGTGGACAGTGCGACCGATGTGCAGATGAAGTCGCCCGAAAGTGTGCTGGATTCAGCAGCAGCTTTCGTGAAGAGAGCCAGTGTGAATGCCGAAGTGCAAGTGGATAGAGTGAGTACACCGGTCGTCAGTCTGACCACACACAAGTTAGAATCGAAACCGGTAGAGACAAGTCTGTGTACCAGTTGTGGACATCGGTACGTGAAAACCGAACAGACAGCTTGTCAGACTGTTCAGCCTCAGATTGAACCGGTTCCCATCGCTGTCAAAACGTCGAATGTTGCCATGCAGACCAGCAAGTTCTCAACTCTCTGTCAGACAACCAGTGAACTGGTGACACGTGTGACCCCAACACCTTACGTCGAGTCATCACTGTCCATGTCCACGAAGATTGAGAAGCCAGTCACACGTGATGTGGGAATGCAGTTCGGAATGCGAGTTGCCACACGTGTAATGAGCTCCAGTTACCAGGTGAAACAGACCAGCAGCCACACGTTGACGGAAGCAGTCGGAGTAGTAGAGCGAGAAGTGCAAGTGACTCAAACAGAACGACCAGTTGTGACTAGTCTAGAGCAGAAAGTGTTCAAGACTGTGAAACCTGATCACATGATCTCAATGAGCGCCTCCTACGCAGAGTCGCCTGTCAAACAGCCACCACCACGCCAGCTGACTGAGACCGCCACACAGGCGACTGCCATCACTGCACACGTCACGGAATCCAGTCAGCACGAGATTATTCAGACACCCATTGTTCACGTCAAAGCCCCTCTCGTCACCGAGATCGTCTCATTGGAGTTACCCACACCAGAGCCCGTTCGCAAAACACCACTAGTCGAAGCTACACAGTTCGTGAAACGCTCCACTGTCGACCAACAAATCGACACAGTGCCAGTCTCCTCGTCCGACATCGGTGCACAGACCGACACACACAAAGCTCTGCTCGACGGTGCCGCCCATTTGTCGTTGAAACGTGCCGACGCGACGTTACAAGCCAAACCTGTCCAATTATGCATGGTGGATTCTTGGAGTGAGATGCATGCACCAGTTGTTCCAGTTCACGAACCACCGAAACCTGTCAAAACATTCGAAGTCTGTGTTCAGGCTGTGACTGAGATTGTTGCTTTCCAACCTAGAATCAGTCATCTTATTACTTCTTCTGGTTTCTTTTTTACTGATAATGAACCTGTTGTTTTGCCATCGCATGATGAAGATATTCCACTTGATTCTGGTGACCTTGAGTGGGAATTGGTTGATGATAATTTAAAGGATATTAATCGTTGTTTATTAAATAGCTCTGTACAAACTGATGAATTATTTATTCGTAAGTCAGAGTTTCAAAAAGAACCATATCGTCCTGTATATATTAGTCAGTCAGCTATTCATACTTCCGTGAATAGGAAAAACTTCGCAGTTCAGTATATTTATGAACCTCTTCAAGAAGATGCCGGCTGTCAAACCACAGATAAACTACAAAAACAGATTAAAATTTATAACCAGGATGCTGCAACCATGACAGATGATACAGAACCGAAGGTTGCAGTCTTACTCCAAAACATTAGCTCTACAGATATACGGGAACGTTTAATTGAACGCTACTACTACTCTGCACCATCTAGTAGTACACTGGTGACTGATGCAGAAGTTCAGGTCAACCTGACAAGCTCAGTTTACAGAGGACAGTCAAGGGAACTTTACATGAAAGAAACATCTACTGACTACATTGAACATCATAAAAGAAATGAAAACCTAACTCTAGAAGAATCGAGTGGACATGATTATGATGAGCAAAGTTTAATAGATACATCATATTCCCAATACATCAAGCGTTTGCTTCATGAAGGTAGTGTGACTGAAGTTTGGGAAAAGTTTCCCCCGACACATTCTATATACGAACATTACCAAAGCCGCCGAGAGTATGGATCAGTACGTGAACAGGCTTCTATGGCCATGGAAGAGCCTGTCACAGCAGCAGATGTCGGTATTCAGATTGTGTTTGATTCTCCTTCACACGATTCACCATCTGAATCCGAAATGTCAAGATCAGAATCACCACTTAGTGGATCAAGTTATACGTATGAGGAATATTTGATACGCTCAAGACTGGGACAAGTATGTGAAGTTCAGTGTCAGTTCTGTCCTACACATATACCAACAGCTTCTCAGACGGAACATTACGGAATTTCTTTGAAGACTGAAAGACACGAAAAACTGAAAGAAGATATTTTTGAAAGCTATCAAAGAAGACTAATAAAAGATCAGATCGCAGAGGCATGGACTCAAGTTGAACGGGATTCATATATGGATTCTCGAATGGAACAAGTTAGTGAACCTGTTGATATAATTGAAGAACGTTTCCTAGAGATAACCGAGAAGAAAAGCAAGAAAGTATATAGCCAGGTAAAAATTACTGAGGAATTTGCTGAAGAAGAGGATTTGATTGTTTGTGAATTGGGTGTACAAACTGACGACCAACAGTACTTTATAAAACCGAAAGACGGCCATGCTTCATTTGACGTAGATGAAGAAAGTCACAAACGTTTAACTACATCAGGTATTCAGACTTCAGTCATTCGCCTGGCCAGTATTATCCATTCAGGTGACTTAGAATGGGCTGATAAAGATCTTTGTGAAGTAATAAAAGCAGGAATTAGATTCCTTGGCTCTGATGAACATAAAATTGAAGATATATCTGTGTCAAAATATAAATCTCACCAAGTTGATACTTACTCTAGATTATCTACTGATTCTACTGAAAAGGTACTTATCAGTAGTGGCACACAAGTAATCCCTATGGAATTAAATTTGGAGAGAAAGTTCCAGAAGGAGTGGCAATCAGAGACTATTTCTTTTCATGAATCTGAAGAACCCTTCCAATCTGATGTCGTGGATAAAGTTGGAATGCTTACTGACGAAACTCATCATATGTAGGTCCCTAAGCCATATTTTTATTAAACTACTGTAGAAAATACTGTTCTGAGTAGCATTCACTTAAACTGAACGCAAGTATTAGTATAATGAAAGTTATTTATGTCAATAAAGTCTTAGTAGTAGTATTTACTTAGGATGGCTGAAGGAAGTCAGCAAGAAGTCATGAAGTAAGGATTTATGCTTTTTGGCTTTCCATCTAAAACCTTAAGGAAGTTGACGCCCACTGTAATATTAAAGTCCGAAATGTTACGAATAAGATGATTAGGGTATAATAAACTTCGATAGGATTGCATTATTACTGATCAAATTTCAACATGAATGCGTATGCTCACTTTAGAAGTAGATACATCATAAATTTAATTGTTAAAATGATGGTCATCAAGCTGAATTAGAAAAATTAACGCTTATAGGTGTTCCGGTGAACGTTGAATTTTAAGTTTCACATCAGGAAACTACCCTAGAAAATTATTGAAAGCCATAAAATACAGGACAGCCGTTTTTCCTAGCGTTAAAATTTCTGTAGTGTACACCCATGACCATATTATGAAGTAAATTCGACATACTTAGGTCATATAGTGAATCCCTAGCTCTTAGATCACTATGAAGTCATCTAATATTATTCATTTCTAACTGCAGTCAATCCACCACATTTTTCATCTAAAATGTTTATTTATGCATATCTAGGTGTAAATAGTTTGCTGTAACTTAATATCTAGATCAACTGAATCGAGTAATTTACATCTGATCTCGATCATCTTGTTTTATAGCCAACAGTTTTCTATAAACTTTCTAATATCCATACATTTTTATCAATAAAAAAGTTCTCCTAACACATAATAACTAATAATTGACACCAATTTTTTTTGTTTTTAACTAAAAAGTGATTACATTAACTTGTATGATTAGATATAAAAAGTAATGACAATGTATTATCAATAGTATAAGTGTTTGAATCAGGTTCATTAACTCAATAAACGATAAATTCATATCAACTGTATAAACATTTCTATCATAAAACATGAACATGTCAAAGAAGAATGTTCTAATTCAATAAATTCTCATCGGTCTTTACAGTTTTTCTATCTTCAAATTAATAATTCCAAAGGAATATTTAATCTTAAGGTAAATATATGTAACTTAAACAAGCTATACATAAAGATTAAATCAGTAGTTTTCAGTATTTTGTTTTATTGATAATAACCTGAGAAAATCTGTTAGATTGAGAGTTGTCATTGGTGATAACTGTCTCATTCCCGACAAAGCTGAACTATGCTAATCACAACTATCTACTGTAACTTTAAGAACAATCTGGCGTTTGTTAATAGTGAGCTTATTACTGTAATTGAATTGAGTAAGTAGTGGAGAGAGATAAGGCCCTGGGTTAGATTCCCAGATGAAATTTAGGGTGCACTCTGTTTAGGAGTTATATACTACTACGACGAAACAGCAATCCAATGATCCTTGGTTTTCAGGGGTACACAATCAATATCAATCTGCGTTAAATACAAATAATTAAACTTAATACCTATCTCAACAAAACCACTTCAATTCAGTTACAAGTTAACATTATAGTATAGAACTCTGCAACAGTCCTCACCCACACCTCAACTAGAGACCGCATCCATCGACCTCATGCCCCTACTTACTTGATAGATACACGAATTATTGGCGACTAGGTGGTTTGACAGTTAGACACTCATTCGAAAGTCTTATGTTTATTCTTTGTTGGGTCCTGAGGGGTTCATTTTTGTCATAACTAACTTTGTAGACCATAGATGATGTTTTTTCTAATTCAATTCCAATCTTAACAAAGTAATGAGCAATAGAGTTTGGTGGCTAAGACTATCCAAATAAGTTGTAAGCCATATTGATTTCATGTCAACACCATTCGACATTTAAATATTTGTATACGTAACTTCAGTGACGAAATGTAGGTTCATATATGTTTACTTATTCACAAAATATCTAAGAATTGCTTAAAAATGTATAGAGTTTTTAATGCTAAATAGTTGGAGGCGGTTGTTAGGGGACTCTGGGTTTTGGTTGCAGACTAAACGATACCTGTCAGTCTTGATGAAATCGATGCTTTCAATGAAATTTTAACTCGCGTTAGTTCCCTCATGACTGAAGGAATACTTTATTGGGAAGTACAAACTAATACGAAACCTAGATGACTCATAGTATCCTGATAAGTGCTTCTAATTAAATAACACTGAAACATAGTCCACAAGCTTAGACTAATTATCACATTGAAAATTGATCATATGGTTTGATCAGTACTAAGCACTAAACAAACATGACATTGGTCATTATTCAGTACTTAATCAATCCAGATTAATGTTTTTGCAAAACCGTTTCCAGAATTATGATACTAGTGAAATTATAAGGTATGACTGTTGACTTGATTTTAAATTTAATTCTTATCGGAACTTTAGTAAATAAACTCTGAAACAACATGCTTAATAAAAAAAGGGAATTATCGACAAAAAATGTTTTATTTAACCATACTAATTATCATTTGTTTTATTATTTTGTTATAAAGGTCGAAAATTTTAGTCCAACTACGTCAAAGAACTTTACAGTATGAATTATTCGAATCCCAACAGTCAACATCATGTATACATTGGAATAATATCCGTGAAGTAGCTAGTCCAAGAACAGGATTATTTGCTCCAGTTGCTATGGCGATACGAAGAGGATGGATTCGACTTGGTGAAGTTAATGAATATGTGGATCCAATGACTGGAGTTGCAATTCCACTAGAAACAGCTTATCAGCAAGGACGTATACGATTGACTAGTTCATCAAGTCATTATGATAGGAATATTATTACAAATACTCCCGTATTGTTACTAATCGAACGTGTGTACTTTAGCTGGTGTAAAGCTTATTTAACAAGTGTTATTGATACAGCGACGGGTGAAGTTTTATCTCCTAATTCAGCAATAGAAAATGGCATCCTTGAGACAACTGAAGATGAAATACGTCTTTTGGATAGTCTAACAAATTCATGGATTACTATAGAAGAAGGTGCTGGTCGACAAATAATACAATTAGAACCATCAACTCCTACAACAGAATCTATGGAGGATGAATTAGATGAACCAGTTAGTTGTAAAGTATATCAGCTTACACATGTTTGTCCAGGCGGTGAACCATCTCCTTGGCTAGGTCCGATAGAAGCTGTACGTTTGGGATTACTTAATTGGGAAACTGGTGAAGTTGCAGCTGATTGGCCAGCTAGACCAATGTTACTTAGTATGAGTTCTGCAGGACAGTTATCACCAGAAGATTTTATTCCAACCAAATGGTGTACATTCCTAACTGCAAGACAAGCTGGTTGGCTAAGATTTACAGAAGAATCAGAACCACAACGTTACATAACAACATCAGGCACACCAAATAAAGAACCAGGCTCTCTTCTATTATCCACACAAGTTAATCTTCTAGCCCCATCTCAAGTATCTCTAAATTATGAACAAGATGATATTGAAGATTTTCACCATCGACATAATCGTCTTCATCATGAATTCAATATACCGAGAACTAGATCAGAAGATATTTATACAACTAGAGAAATGAGTTCATCTAATTTATATCGGCCAATTAATATAATAGCCGGTAACAGAAGTGCATCATGTACTAGGGTTGATACAAGACAACAATCATATAATGATTATAAATTAATTCCATCAAATATACAAATAAGACATGAATCTGATGAACATTCATGGACAAGTGAAACACAAATTTGGGAAGAATATCAAGAGACTTCATCAAGAACAGTTTCACCTGATTATACAAGGGGTCATTAATATGTAACAGTCAACCAAAGGATAATTTATACCTTTTTAAAAAATTTTACAATCATTTTTTTATAATAAACGAAAACGTATTCCAATACATTTCCACCTCTCCTTCCGTTAACTTCCCCCACTCCCTTAGTGCTTATTAAATCTTTTATTGTTTTTATTATGTAAAAGAAACAAAGATATTTACTAAACAATGGAATAAAATAAGCCATAAATACAAATTATTCACTTTATACATAGAAAATTTAACATCACTAACTACTACTACTAATGCTAATACTACTTAATTAGACAATTATTAGATAATGAATTCATTAATACACAGTTAGCTAATGACATTTTTTTGATTTTTTTTTTACTTTATTTGTTAGTTATTTAATTTTGTCTTCACAATTTCGTTTTAATTTATCTGCGTACATGAACAACTGCACAGATGCACGTATATACACATAAAGACAATTATGAATGAATACAATTTTTCTTCCATTGAAGAAAAATAGTGTATTTCATTTTCGCTTTTGTGTTAATAGCATAAATATATGGCTATTATTCTACATTGTTTTATTTTGCCTAAATAGTACTACAATTATCTTGGGATGGTGGAGAAGATTTATACTTCATGAAAGTGACTTGATGATGTTGTACATTTTTAAGTAGAATGGTTGCGTCATGATACTATAATTGTCTTTTCAAACAATAGCATCAGAAGTGACTTCTAACTTCTCTAAAGTGACTAATAGCCAGTTTTGTTATTGTTTATTCCTTATACTTGTCTCTTGGTTGTATAGTTGGTCATGATTTTAACCAGATCAAATTGAGTGTATTCAATGAATGACTTGCGTACCAAGTTTCTAAAAACGTTTCTGATCTTCATTGTATTCCTGCTATCTTGAATCTTAACGTTTTATCATTTAAAAGTGAGTCCATAATTGTCAACAAAAATTGTTATACGAGAAGATAAGTTGTAATGCTTGACATTTACTTGGTGTTTTAGTCGAGAAAATAAAGAGGTCGGTCACTTTGTACGGTTTATTCCTCCACACAAGTTAAGCAGATTGTTTCAGATTATATAAGGTTTATGATTATATTGTTCATTTCTTTTGGTTTATGTGAAGCTAACTGAAGTAGTCTTTCTGGCTTGTGACTGACGCATGCTTCTAATAGCCTTAATAATTTCGTCATAGGATAATCCATTTCTTGGTTTTTAAATTTGATTTTGCGTTTACTGATATATCTGATACATGATTTTGATGATGTCACGTGAACTGCTGTTATTTCTGAAAACTATTACTAGATGCTGTCGTTTCACAGTGAAGTAGGTGAATTGCTGTGTCATTTCTTTCTTTTAAATAGAGTTTGAACGATGTTAATTCTCCGAGTTTCTGGGTTTTTTATGGTAGTTGAGAACTTGATCCTTGTATGCTGATACATTCGAGTATTGATCTTTTCCGTGTTGACCATGGTGACTACGGCATCCTAAAATGATAGGTTATTGCTTGACTCCTTTTCTAATGTAGTCTTTGATGTTGTCAATCAAATTTTGGCCACCTTTCAGCTTGTCGTTTTTCATGATGAAAATTGTATCATCCAAATAATGCATACACAATGTTAGCTTGATTATTAGTAATAAATACTAAAATTTCGACTCTCTAAACCACTGCTTCTGCAAAAAATGCAAATATATGTGATTTCACTTGTATCCTTACTGTCTATCTGAATATATAATTTCTCAATTGAAAGTATATTAATAGCGGGGGGGGGCATATTGGTGAGATCCAACAGACTTTGATAATGAAGCTTTGAATGCTTTTAGATGATAATAATAATACTAAAAGGAAAAGATACTACATTTTTTAGCGTAATAGTTTCATATGAGGTGATTGCAGATTATCATCGACCATATTATCATTCGATAAATGAATTCGGATGAGCATTTTGGAATAAACAGCATATTGTTGTCAGTCTTTAATAAATGAGGTACATCCTTCTTGTTCATTTTAGAGAGGCCATTATGCTCTTGGAATGACGGTTCTAAATAGTCTAAGTTATTCGAAGAGATCACAATCGGTTCCTGACTCATATTTCATCTTAGAAATTCTATCAGATCCTGGTGGAGTAACATGACCAGAATTAACCGGGTGCTGTAGGATTGAGCTGTTAATGGGATTATGCAGTCCTTAAGACAGCCACTACAGCAGTGTTGAGAGAATCCTTTAAAAAATATAATCACTAACTGACTAAAGTTTAGTTCCTCTGGACGCTATCTCAATAGTCTTAACGTTAATCATTAGTGATGAGGATTGAAGGTCTCGGATTCAGTATATGGTAAAGTTGTCTGTAAGAACACCTGAGGATACCCATTCCAGAAAAAAAGTGGCACTACAGCGCTTTTTACCTTTTAACATTCCGTGATATATACTGTAAAACTGATCATTGTTTTTAATACTAGGTTACATTATCTTGTTTGTTCTGAAAATATTATGGTCAACCATGATCGCTAGTAAATATCACTACTAAGATTAGATTCGTTTAGGTTGGATTTTGGCTGGCAAGAGGAATTCAGGACGCACCTTTCCTTCTGTTTGGGACTTGTCACCTGGATGTACATCCTAATTATAAGATTCGATTCGTTAATAGTATCCTATAGTGTTCTAACACAACGATCAAGTTTGGCACAAAATGCCGGGATCAAAAAACGAGATTTGTCTAGAATACAGTAGTATTAAACAAAAAAATAATCAATAAACGACAAATAGTTAAATATTTAGGTTGTTAGCGCTACAAACGTCTGACAAATGTATAAGAATTAAATTGCGATAAACATGGTTTGTCAGAGGTGATCTATGATTTTTTTTCAATCAAATATTAGCAGTTAACAGAAAGAAATTAATAGCCATTCAGCATTACGTTTTAATAAATAATACATATAATGAAGATTAAATAATAAAAAAGGGGATAAATAAGTTTAGGTATATGAAAGTGGATTCAAGTATTAGTTAAACATGCAAAACATCTAGGATTAGCAGCACATTACAATTGCGAAACACGTAACGTTGACTATCCTAAAATTATTGATAACCGTGTAAGCTATTGAATATTAATAAGTAGTAAAGCGTAATGCTCGAAAAGAAGAGAAAACGATGGAGAACGTTGTAGAATGTATAATATAGATTTTAAAATAATTTCCAGCAAACCGATTATTAAGTAGATCGTTGTAGAAAACTGTTTCCCATGCATGGAGAGGAATAAGTTGCAAAATAGCTTTATGTATTTGGATTACATCTAGCAGTGGAATACAGGACTCACACATCGTCTAATTTGGTACTCGTAAGCTGAATGTACCTACATTCCAGTGTTGACGATAATACTGAGATCTAAGTATTAGAAATACAAT
Organism: Schistosoma japonicum; assembly: GCA_025215515.1. NCBI lineage: Eukaryota > Metazoa > Platyhelminthes > Trematoda > Strigeidida > Schistosomatidae > Schistosoma > Schistosoma japonicum. The sequence continues at coordinate 17,395,617 of CM046062.1, forward strand.
CAGTCAATACCTGTTACCTCACGTAAAGCATAAGTCGCCGACCAGCATTTTCCAGCCAACTCTGTCGTGGGCTTTCATTTATAATTCTTCCCAAGTGCTGTTTATTCTTTTCATATCTGCCTGCAATTCCTGGTGAAATGTGTTCTTTGGTCTTCCTCTTTTCCCTACAATATAATGAATCTAACAAATCGAAGAAATACGAAAGATAGAATTAGTAATAATCATGTCACTCAAAACTGTCGATTCAAACAAAAATAAGATTACTAGATATAAAAAGTTGCATAAATAATTTCTATATTTTTGAATTTTACCATGAATTGACCTCAGTTCGACAATCACTGGAAAACAGAAAGAACTAGTGTCGGCCTCCTAGACAATTTGAATTAGCAACTCCGCTAGGGAATGCTCTAGTTGAAAGCTTACAATTATAGTTATGTCATGGCCTATCATTAATACTGAGTTGAATATGGTAAAGTGAACATCAGTCGTTGGTGATATGAACCACAAATAATCATATTGATACTAAGTGATAGTAAAATTATAAATAGCACGTACCATACAATTAGGAATAACTCAACATATAAAAATAACAATAATGACAATTTATTGCATACAATTTACCACTCACCTTCCCTACTCAAACTAATAAAAGAAGATGTGTATTTAAGACCTAGACTCTACGTCTCAGTAAGCATCAACAGTAAACATAAAATACTAAATAAGATACAGAATTTCTAATCAATTAATTAATGTTTAATTATTTTTCAAATGAATGATTTTAAGTGAACGCTTTACCTTTAGACCACTGAGTTCACTTCCATGGGTTAATATTTCTAATTCGGTCAATTCATGATACGTTTTGTTCGACCTCATCCGTTGCAACCTATAAGTAGCTGCCTCACACCCTACAAGGCTGAATTTCACCTGTCACGTCTTCTCACTAGAACTTTAGGAATTACCTCGATGAGGTAATTACTAGTGAGCTTATATTGATTGTAACTGGGTGTGTATGTTCATAAGGTAACAAAGAACAGACCGTTGCAGACTATCTCCAGGTTATCAGATCTAAGATTATCGGTGCTACGAAACGAAAAGCAAGAGATCTTTAATATAAATCAGGTTAAATAGTTGATTCCGATAGTTATTGAAGCAAAATAGTGCTAAATTAACTTTGTTAGATAAATGCTTACTTTGGAATAATCAAATTTTGTAATGTCATGATAGACGTATGGATTTAATTTGAATTACTTTGCTTAGAAGTTACCTTCAAACGGTCAGAAGAGCATTTAAGATATCAGTTCCATAAAAATTCGATGCACAATAATTAAATCTAAGTAGCGAAGTAATGTAATAAGTCGACATTATGGTACATGATTTAGACAAATTGTCATTAACATTTAATATCATGAGCTGACTTGGGCTAAACAACTAATGAAACCAGGAAGCACCGGACAGCTGGTCCGTACTAGTATATGACTAGTATATGATGCCAATCCTCAACCCCACCAGTGAATCTAGCTCTAGACCTTCAGGACTTGTTGAAATAGGTTAAATGTTAGACCGCTGAGCAGGAGGCTAGTAATTGGCATAATATTTAACCAGCGCTTGGAAAGGACTAAATTCTGTCGATCAAGTCAGATGACAGTCGTTAGTCTCAAGGACTCAGCACCACGGGCATCATGATTAGATTACAGATATTTTAGCTAATCCACAAAATATTTATTTCTACTAAAGGAAATTATAAATATAATATTGGTCACTACACATTGATTGGTCTCAGTCCTACTGGTAGTCAGCTACAGACCATTTAGTTCTCTGGTAATATCTTAAACTGTAAAAATGAGTATAGGCTTGAATCCCATAAGAAGCGCTTAGTCCCTCAATATTAAAAGTATTCCTTGCTGAAGAGCTCGAGTTAACACGAAACCCAAGTCCAACAACTTCAAACTACATGAAGAAACGCGAAATTTCAATCAATCAGTCAAAATTATGTAATAAAATAATAGTTGCTCACAAGTAGAATAATTGTACTATATTGTATAAATAACTCCTCTAGGGCTGCTGCCGGTCGCAAGCCCGGATAAAGGAGGATGGTTGGGCGTGGGGTCAGCAATCCTATCCCGTAAAACAACAATCTCGCTAAAAAAGGATGCTAACCAGTAAAAACCTTTATAATCACTTTAACTTTGCCCTGGAAGTTGGAAGGTCTGTTATGACGCCTCATGGTGAAAGCCGAGTTTCTTCGGAAGCCACAAGATCGATGCCCCTTCTTACAACCAGAGCGACCATTAATATAGGTACAAGGAATGTCTGCACGATGTGAAAGACTGGGAGAACCACGCAAATTGCCAAAGAAATGAAAAGATACAACCTGAAGATACTTGTAATAAGTGAAACCCATTGACTACAAGCTGGACAGCAACGATTATCCTCAGGAGAAGTGCTTTTATACTCCGACCACAAAGAGGAAAACGCCTCACACACACAAGGAGTAACACTTATGTTTTCCCGAGAACCATAGAAGGTTCTGATAGGATGGAAATCTCATGGACCTAGGATCACCTAAGCATCATTCAAAACAAAGAAGGAGGAGATTACAATCAATGTCATCCAATGTTATGCACCCACCAAAGACAGCCACAAACACAACAAACACTAGTTCGATGCGAGGCTGCAATAAGTCATCGATAAATGTTCAGTTAAGGACCTGATCATTCTGATGGGAGACTTCAATGCCAATGTTGGAATGGACTACACCGGATATGTAGATATTATTGGTTGACATGGACTGGGAGAAAGGAACTAAAACGATGAGAGGTTTGCAAACCAATGTGCCTTCAACAAAATGATTATAAGTGGCGCCATATTCTCTCACAAAAGTATATACAAAACTATATGGGTTTCACCGGACCACATTACGGAGAACCAAATCGACCATATCTGCATTAATAAGAGGTTTAGAAGGACCAAAAAAGACTTAAGATCCAGGAGAGGAGCTGCCACAGCTCCAGCTCACCATCTAGTGGTGGTGGTTAAAATGAAACTGAGGCTGAAGAAGCGCTGGACAACCGGAGCAGTAGTATTACAAAAGTTTAACACAGCCATCCCACGGGATACTAACAAACTCAACGAATTCAGAAAAATTCTCAACAATAAGTTCCAAGCATTTCATGATCTACTAAAAAAACGTGTAACTAACATGGAGGAAAACTGGAAAGAAATTAAAGAAACTATAACTTCAACATTTATGGATATTTTGGCTCGTATGAAACAACAGTATAAAGAATGGATTTCTGTTGGTACTCTGGACAAGATCCGAGAAAGGAAGAGAAAATGTTAGCAATTAATAACAGCCGGACAAGAACAGAGAAAGCCAAAGCACAGGCCGAATACTCAGAAGCCAACAAGCATTGAAGAGGAGCATCAGGTTGGATAAATGGAAAGATGTTGAGGACCTAGCAGTGACGGTGGAAAAAGCTACAAGAGAAGAAAACATGAAGCACCTATACAATACAACGAAGGAGCTAGCTGGGAAACTCAGTAAACTAGAACAGCCAATCAAGAACAATACTGCAAACCAATCTCTGAAGTGAATGAACAACGAAACAGGGGGATAGAACATTTCGAAGAGCTGTTAAATAGACTAGCCCTACAGAACACACTAGTCATCGAAGAAATCAAAATGGCCAGAAAACATATCGGCTGAGGCACTGAAGGCAGATATAGAAGCAACTGCAAAGATAATCCACATTCTCTTCAGAAGGATTTGGGAGGAAGAACAAGCACCAATAGACTGGAAAGAAGGATACCTCATCAAGATAACGAAGAAAGGAGATCTTATCAATTGCTAGAACTACTGAGGTATCACTCTTCTTTCGATACCATGAAAAGTCTTCAATAGTGTTATTGAACCGAACGAGAGATCCAGTCGACGCCCAACTTCAAGATCAACAAGCCGGATATCGTAAGGATCGATCGTGTACCGAACCGAATTGTTACTCTACGGTTCATTGTTGAGCAGTCAATCAAATAGGATTCACCAATTTACATCAACTTCCTTGACTACGAAAAAACACTCGATAACATGGATTGGAGAATATTATGAAGCCTTCTACGGTATAATGGTGTTCACGAAAAGATAGTCAACATCAGATGTAATTCATATGACGGACTACATTGTAAAATCGTGAATGGAGGTCAGCTCACTAATTCATTCAGAGTAAAGACCGGTGTTAGACAAGGCTGCTTACTCTCGCCCTTTCCACTTCCTGCTGGTAGTTGACTGGATTATGAAGACCGCAACCTCATAGGGCAATCTCGGATTACAGTGGACAACACCGATGAAATTAGATGACTTAGACTTTGCAGATGATCTAGCTGGCTCTTCTATACCACACACAGCAACAAATGCAGATAAAGACGGACAATGTAGCTGCAGCCTACCCTGCCAGCGGTAGGCCTCAACATACACAAATGTGAAAGCAAGATCCTCTGATGCGAAACAACAAACACTAACCCAATTTCACTTGGTGGAGAAATTCCGGAAGATGTAGAATTCTTTACATACTTGGGCAACATCATCGATAAACAAGGAGGGTTTGATGCAGATGTAAAGGCGCGGATCAGGAAGACTAGCAAGGACAGCATTTCTATAACTGAAGGACATCTGGAACTCAAACCAACTGTCACCCAACATTAAAGTTAGAATTTTTAATACAAACGTGAAAATAGTTAGTTCTGTTGTATGGAGTTGAAACTTGTCTGGAGAACTACGAAAAGCATCATTCATAAGATACAAGTATTTATAAACAATTGTCTGCGTAGGATACTTCGGATCCGTTGGCCGAATACCATCAACAATAACCTCCTATGGCAGAGAACAAATCAACCAAAATTCAGTTGTGGAAGAAATTAGGAAAAGACGCTGGAGGCGGTTAGAATACACATCGAGTAAATCACCAAACTGTGCCACAAAACAAACAATAACATGGAATTCTGTAGGCCAAAGGAAAAGAGGAAGACCCAAGAACACATTGCGTTGGAAATTAAAGACAAACATGAAAAGAATAAAGAGCACTAGGGAAGATCTGGAAAGGAAAGCTCAGGACAGAGTTGTTTGGAGAAGGCTGGTTGGTGGCCCATGCTCCACATAAGGTAACAGGCATTGATTGATTCATTGATTGACATTGCGTAAATGTCACATAATAGCGTAAGTTAAGGAGTAAACACTATCTAACCACTTAATGTCAAAACATAATTCATATAATGTGGAGTGACTCAGACAAATAACAACAGTTTTACCTAATCCACTGCATTCTCACTACTACGATGAGGAAAATAAGCATGATATTGACCACTACTTAGTAATAAATTACTGTTGGATACTATAATAATATGAATGACTAGTTGTAAGTTACGAATTTCATTATGATAGCGCAGTATAAGAAGGATTACTCTTAAGAAATTTTACTTTGTTGGAAGATATCAAAATAGAATTGAAAAAGAAATTATCCATCTACGTTAGTATAGATTATTTGATGGATCCAACCCAAAAATAGATTATGTGAAACTGTTTTATTTTCTCAATTAGCTGTTCATTCTTGTTTTTTTCTTCTGTAGAACAGTTGTTGTTCACATGAATTTTAAATCTCATTTAGTTATATTTTGATCAATTAATTATTGTTTATCGGTTGTTTTCACTTTCTAGAAATAACAGACAGTTAGTATACATGTTATTCACCTTCATATCAAATACGTTAAGGTTGTGTATTTTCGAAAATTTGTTATTTAGTATAGCTTGTCCGTCATATGATATATTTTCTGGAATTGTACAAGTTGCAAAAAAGTGATAAAAGTTTGTAAGAGGTTGTATTTCCTCATTGTCGACAATATGACTACGATGCATCCGTCTCTATTGATATATGTGCCTCTTGATACAACCACGACACTACAATGTTTAGTAAAGTATGGCTGTGGCTAGTAATAAAATCCAGGACCCGTGTTCCGTCCTATACTGAAATAACCAGCTGGATTCACAATCCTTTAAGTGTCGACATTCACACTGAACTATTGATTTCAGATAGTCACTAACTTATGTAGTTTTCATGAGTAACCTTAATCCATCCATTCTAGTTTTATTATTGTGATAATCAAGGTACTAACCATAATTTCTGTTTAAACCGTTTATGCAAAGTTTACTCCTGAATAATAAAAATGAAGTATCTTTCGAACCTGCAATGCAACGATGTAATCATAACCTTGTAGTTTGACAATAAACCGTTAAAACGGATGAGTCTGCAAAAAGATGTAAACATATCTGGGAATATCTGAAAATGTATTAAACATACCAATAAATGCATATGTGAACATAAATATTCTACATATTAATGTGTGTATGTATTTACCATTACTTATGTATTTTACTATCAATCTCCTACTAATAGGGATTAGCTGTTCATTCATAACCATGGTTCCATACAATCTATAATACATAAACATTTAACATACATCGTTAAGTGACAAACATGGAATGGATTTATTGCATGTTAGAAAATATTCTGATAACTATGACATTTATGCATGAATCACTCAAGACAAAGCGATTATATTCTACTGAACAGATGCTTGAATAACATAACACAGAAGTAATTAAAAATACCCATTAACAATAAATTTGAACAATAAATGTTTATTTATAGTTTACAATGTATTGAATTAATCACAAGTAGTCCACTATTCTAAGTGGCAATATGTTCACTTCATAAGATTTATCCAATGAGTCGATAAAGGAGATACAATAGGTTAGTTCATATTGAAATAAAGCTAGAACAATAATATTTGCAGAATACCTTGAATTCATTATATTTTGTTGCATTCTCTTCATCTATATACAGATAATTAATTGTAATTACAGTAATATGTAAATATTATTGTATGTGTAATCGGCATCTATCGTTTATAGGGAGACAGGCGAGACTGTACTAGAGATGAAATGGAGATTTCTTAATATAGCATTTGTAGATAAGAGTAGTTGTAATTCTAGAATTAATTTGGAGTAGAGAGATGAAGCAATCTGAATAGGAGGTTTATTAATCTAAGTAGATAAGTTTAGATAGAATAGATAAATCACTGAGATATTAATAATTTGGTTACATAATATGGCTTACTGGAATGAACACATAAGAGTTTAATATATAAGTGTTAGTATTATTTAAGTTGGATTTTAACTGTCAAGCGGAATCAAGGACGCGCGTCTCATCCTATTTAGGACTCGTCACCAGGAGATATAGAAACGGAGGTTGGCTAGTTTCAGTCCATGACCGATCAACGAGAAGATACAAGTTCATCCTAATACAAATGTTGGATCTGGAGTAAATAAGATGTTACTTGGTTACATAATAAATGATACTGATGTGAGAAGCTAAGCAACACATAAGATAAGTGATTTCATAAATGAATGACTGTTAATAATAATCACCGTTTGTATTACTTAACAAGTCAACTGCAGGGTCATCACCGATTCCTTATAAATACATTGGTCATGTCTTAGCCTTCTAAGAGCGAAGGCTTCAGCAAATATTGACAGTGTAGAAGTGCTCTCTTGTCTATTTTAAAAGCGCCTATTGTGTTCACTACGTGTTTTGTGTCTCTTAAATGTCATGTGATTGAATTAAGTAAATTGCTTGGTCCTCTGAAAGTGAGGTTCTCTGAGAGGTGATCAATAAGGCGCAGGAAGTTCCTTTTATCTGTCCTTCAAATGTACCTGCTTTTGGATGTACTAATTCATATGTACAAAATAATAGGTTATTTCATATGCATTCATACATAAAGTTGACTGCTGTAAGTGTAGTGAATAGTTGCTTAGTCACATCTCTTATACTAATGACTACTTAGTAACTTAATCAACAGAATTTGATCAACTCTGGACATACGTCATACTGTTTAATTTCAATGTTATCAGTAGGTAAATTCTACAAATATCTACGAAGCATTGTCAATAGACTAGTGGTAATGCATCTAACAGTAACAAGAACTATCAATCCACTCAATACTCACAGCACACTTTGCTGATGACCAAGGATTTCTACTAGTTTCATGTATCCTCTTAACAGTGTCTTTCCTATGAACTCCAATACTCAAAGCATCGCATCAAGAATTCACAAACATCGCTAAATTTGAGGTTAAATTCTGATACTGAGTACACGATTGCAAGTTATACATGATCAAATACATGAATAAAAACAGTTTAGATTTTATAAAACAATCGACTAGAATTATAGCTGATCGAAAAAAAAAAACAAAGTGAAATTTTCGTAATCAGTCAGAATCTAATGTCAGACTGTTATCTACATTATGAATTGAAATAAAAGCTATCTGATGTTCGTAAAAGATATCGATATGATCAAAGGTAACTGTGTTATGACACTGAACTGAATGATTATTTGTTTGTTTGTGACCTTCATTTTCGACAAAGACTATACAACTCTGCTTGAATATTTTGTTCATAAATGTCATGGACATTCTTAGTAATTTGATTAATGGTCCTGCTTATAGAAAAGTATTCGGTCGGGATACTGGAAAGTGGTCTCTTATGCAAACCATCAAAACTAGGTATCTGCCATTTTGGTAAGCTATTTAAACGCATCAAGTCGAGATTCCTTAAGTTTTGGTTAGTGAATACTATAGAAATTTGAATTACTTGGCAACAAGCAAGACAACCAAATCCCAAAATTTTCGTCCTGGTCTATCAACAACATTTTCATTGTGTAGTATTAGATAGTTCTGGTCATTTTTCAGTTCACTAAATGGTGGATTGCTGCCTTTTACAGTATAATTTATCAAGAATTATGTTCAATTAACTGTTGTGAATATGTTTGATTTAAACTTAATGAAACCGATTAGACTGAAGATTTATCAACTTGGATGAAACCTACAATCAACCAATTAACACTGAGTGGAATTCATTTAATATCCAATGACTGAGTATACATTTTGGCCTGATAGATAAGATTCTTTTAAGTGTTATATGATACCACATACTGCTAAACTATTCAACTAAAGGTTCAAATGGTATTTTACTGAGTTAATAGAATCTAAAATAACCAAAGCTACCTAAGAGATGTGAAAACTGAGATTTATTCATTTAATAATTTCTTTCATAAATTTTTCGATTATACAAATACATTTATTTATTGAAGTGGATGTCTTGTAACGAGTATCTGATCAAAACTAAATTAATTAAAGAATTTTGTCTGGGATAGACATAAAAGTGAATGTCACTGTTAGTATTACGTAATCAGACAGTTGGACGGAATATTGTCTAGGAATTTCTATTCAAGATTTAAAATAAATATTTATAACAAATTGTTTTATTTCACTGAGATTAGAATATGTTTGGTAGTAGAATCTAAGACTCTCATTTTGCTAAACTTTGAACTCGTCAAACGGATTTACCTGGAGCCCAATGTCAGTCGTCACACAGGGATTCGAATGTAGTACTTTATTCTTCAACGTGTTTCCCACTAATCCACTAAGTTCTGATACTTATTAACTTATTTATCAAGAACGCAAAAATGGATAGTTTAAATCAAATAATGAAGGAAAAATTACGTCCAGTTGATTGTTTAACATGTTTTAAACAAACTTGGTGTGACATTGTCTTCTTCCCAATAATAATTCATGGTCCTAATGATTATTAACTGGACATAGTAACGACAAAATAACAAAAATGTCATTCATATTAAAAACCTGTTATTATTTCCTAATTAATCAATATTTAGAAGATAGTAACAATTAGAATCAAATAATCAGAATTATTTAATCGAAACCTAGTAGTGCAATCACTTTCTTTTTTATGTTACACAGCTTTCAGACTAACAGACCGGTCTCTTTCATGAACATTGAATGCTTAAGAAGCTGGCTTCCTTTTAAAATCCAAGAATATCTCACATTTGAAATCTGAAAGAGAAAGACAGAAACATAAATGTATATTTGTCTCTACAACTAGCCTGTCTTCAGAAAACAATGTAAATTTATAGGAATCCTGGTAAACTTGAATTTTTAGGAACTTACAGAACATATTCCAATACTAATAATAATGCTGTAACTTGTTCAACAAATCTAGAGAACATAACTAGCTGGGTTCTAGAATTACGTAGAAATGCTACGAAAACAATTACTAAGTAAAAATGATTATAAACACTTTTTTTCGGCTTTAGAAGTATGTGTTTATGTGTGTGTATGTATGTATGATCATTATAGAACATGGCACATTTGTCCATCGGTCCAAGTTGACATACCATTATATCACCTCAAGATTAACACTACATTAGTTGAGTTTACTTCAATGATAATAATAATAACAGTAATAATAATAGTAAAAAGGAGTGTGAATATATAAAATATGGTTTAAGGAGCTTGGGAAGAAAGCTTACGATTTAAGGGAGGATAATGACTGGATACATCTAAGCCATTGTGACCTATTCTGAGGCATGTCGCTTAGTGTTTCTAGCCACTCGTTACGGTATTCGTGAGGACTCCAACCAGATAGTCTGCAACTACCGACACGACCCGAACCAGCAGCCAGTGACTTCATAGACTGATACCATGTTTTGATTTGGCCGCCTCTAACTCTCTTCCATCCTGCTCCTATATCAGCTAACATCAATGCAGACAGCGGTTAAGCATACACAACACATGTCCCAACCACCTCAATCGATGAAGATTGACAATCTGATTGACTAAAATCCCACTTTTCCCTAATACCCGTTGTTTAACGTCGTTATTACTTACTCGGTGATCCCAGCTGATGTAAGCGATGTTTCGAAGACACGATGGTCAGAAACTAGTAACCATCAAGTATCGTCTACCCTCAATGACCACGTCTCACACCCATACAGTAAGACAGAGCGAACTGTGTGTGAAGTACACTCTTCCTTTCGTTGAAAGACTAATGTCTTGTTTACTCCATAGGTGACGTAAGTTGACAAAAGCCAAACGAGCTTTTCAAATTCTTATTGAGATTTCATCAGACATCAACACAATAGGACTAATCAGATTTCCAAGATAAGTGAAGTGGTTGACGTTCTCAACTAACTCACTCTCTATCTTTAGCTCAGGTGTTGACGAAGACCAGTCCTGGAACAACAGTTCGCATTTAGAGGTGAAGGAATGCATTTCGAACATAGTTGCATTGTTGCTTATCGCCGTTAAAAGATCCTGCATCTTATCAGCAATTCGCCAAACAGGATTATGTCATCAGTATACTCTAAATCAATCAATAGATTTCTTGGTAGGAGATCAGTTTCTGAAAAGTCAGATGAAAGTGTAATCTCTAACAATAATTGGCTTTATAGGACATTTTTCCAATGAATTACAGGTTAGATTTTTTAAAATTACTTTTACAATGAACCTGAAGGTCTTAGGTTATCACCCCCCCCCTCCATCAACTTACTTAGCCTTTAAATTGATTCAACTATATTTCGCATTCAGAAATGTGTTTCCAGCCCAATAATATCGATATAAGCTTGATTAATTAATTACATATTACAAAAAAAATCATAGATATACTCTCCTTGTTACATTTCTGTAATTTAGATTAGTTGGAGCTACCCAATCCCCTTTCTTGTTTCCATACAAGAATATTTCACTTAATTGGATACTGTAATATTTTATTTTAAAAAATTCTCTCTCAAACTAAACACTTATATTATCTTTGAAAAAAAAAGTTATGCCTAGATTTCAGACTTCACTATCATTGAATATATTCCCATTAAATGTTACATAAACACAATGAAATCTTGAATGAACAAATGTTTTCAATAATTCCCATTAATAAACTATACAACAGTTAAAAACAAAATTATTGTTTCATTATTCATATTGCCTAATATGATTGATTAAATCAATCAGTTTAACTGAATCTAAAAATTGAAGATTACACAATTTAAAGATATTCTATTATTGATATTCACTAACTATTAGCTATTCTTCTTCTAATTGTACACTTTTATACGAATATACATTCATTACACTAAACTAATGAACATACAATTTTACATTTATTATTTGCAAAATCTTATCTGTCGAATACTTCGTGTTGTCTTAAGTAAACATTCCAAAGATTAATTATAGCTATGAATACAGTTTATATTGTCATAATAGATTGATGATCAATAATCAGTAAAACAAAGTTCTCGAACAACCAAATATTAAATTAGAACTGAAGAGATCAAACGAAATGTTGGAAATTCACTTTTAAAATCTTGGGGATATTTTCGTGTTTATTCAGTGTTTATGTTAGGCTATTTAACACATTCAACAGAAAGCGTCAAAAGTATATTTCATGACAGATGGTAATCATCAGCAAGGGAGATCTATAGTCTTAAAGGCACCGATGGGTCTTTCCCCCCTGCGTACTACAGTCACAGACATCTCAACTGGGTAATTCTTATAATTGCTGAGAACCTGTTGGTATCCTGCAGTCAACTTCTAGTTGTGTAGTATGAGTCGTTGAGTCACATAAACTGGTAGCTAAACGACAGTTCGGTAGACGGAAATAAATATGTGCTAGGGACCAGATAAATACTATACCGATCCCTGTGCAATGGTCATCCAGGGTGTATCTATAACAGGACAAACTATGAAGAAAAATCACACTTACAGTTTAGCTTATATTAAGTTATCATTTTCAGTGCTATTTGCACGCTCATAAATAACAAAATAAATTTCATTTTATTAAATAACAACTACCTGTGACTTGTTAAGTCAACCAAACTTAAATGATACTCGTCAATGATAGGAAATGAGAACCGTGCACTTTCACAAGTTAACCGGAATAGAAACATTTAGACCACTGAATTGTAACTAATCTACAACAAAGTGGTGTAATTCACACCCTCAAGCCCTAAATATCTATAAATACTAAAGTTGAAGATAGTAGGTGCTTACTAAAGTGGAGTCTCAAACGTGGATGAAATAATTTTAATAATTAGTGAACAAGAAACATTATATAGAACACTAGATCCCTGTACAACCATATTTTTGTGCACAAAAGTGAATAATGCAGTCAGATTTACTTGATGCGTTCACACGTTCAGCAGAATATTAGATGGAATTTGTGCAGTATAATTAAGCTTAGTAAATCAAATCAATAAACAATATCGGCGAAGTGACTTATTTTACGATGTAGACACTGCAATAAACTTAACGAAACACTGAAATTTCTAAGAATGAAAACATAAACTTGTTCCGGATTTTAAGGTATGCATAGGCAAGCACTGAAATTTTACGATTTCTCCGTAAATCATAATTTACTTATCGACTAGACCTTACTTTTTTAGTAGTACCCAAAATGTATGTTCAGTTTATAAAATGACTGAAGATTAAAGCTATTTCTCATACTTTCCAAATATACTAGGTATATTTTTGGTTGGTGGATGTTAGAGTAGTTCTAATGCCAAACTCTTTTATGAATGTCAGTGACATTTTTAAGTACTATTACTAATAAAATTCAGGTATTTATACTTTACCAGGTTAACAGTATGAGCTAGGCTATCGAACAGACTTAAATCCTGACCGTATGTGAATGTTAACAGTAGATAAGTTTTGCCATTTAAAAAATATAACGTTATGTAAGTTATAACTAGAACCACCGGAAAAAATTTTTCAAAGCTTATGAAAAAACATGGTCTCTCCTAAATCAGACATTAGTAACAGATAAACCTAGTAACCAGAGCTATTGTTTCATACTCTAAACTTTAAATGCTTTGTCAAACACTATTGTAATTTTATCAATAGTAGTAATAATTAAAAGCCATTAGGATTAAAGTTAGATTGTAACGGACAAATGGAATGTGGGACGCTTGTTTTGTCCTATTCCAGATTTGCTAAATCGATTCACTTGTTTTTCTGCGTTGATCTCCACCTTGACGCTCGTGCTCAGCTTATTCATGTCAATTGACACTTCCTTCTAAAGTGAATTACCGATTCTGGACAATCATACTTGTGAAACTTGTATACACACAGAGCTTAAAAGTGTTTGTATCGTTCTGTTGATACTATCGCGGATTGAAATTAATCAGTTCGATACTACTATTACTACTTTAAATTTTTTCAAGTTTTCCACTACAAATACAAATTTACAAAGAACCTCTGTTTTTCTTCACATCTCAATTGATGTTGCAGATTCTTTGATTCTATAGTCTTGAAAATTCACTTTCTTATTTTCTATTATCTGAACAAAATTTTAATAAATTACTTATGAAGTTGCACGTTATTTGATTGTATTTTATAGTGTTAATTAAACCATAATAAATTATGATTAGTTAAAAAATAATTTTCTTTTGTTAATTAAAAATGTCGGCCTATATCCCTCTATTCAGTGCGAGGTAAATCAAAGTGACGAACATCAAATTGGTCACTAAACAAGGATCGACCAATGTATACTGCTCAATTCTAAATGGGGTTAGTGGTGGCCCAAATTGTTAACCGGTGATGGTCTCAGTCTGTGTAACTGATAGACTTGGGATCGAATCAACATGGGAGTATAAGTTTCCTTAAGGATTACAGGTACGTTTTGTTGACGAGTGCCAAATAGCACAAAACCTAGGTTCAGGGTTTCTTACCAACTAACACCAGACTACTTGCAAATTCTACATAGATCCCAATGATGTCGAGTCCCTTAGACTAGTGACTTTGTCTATAAAATTTGATAGTGATATAAAAGACTTGACTAACATCAAAATGGTTAACACCCAATAATTAACCAATCTAAGTCAAATTTTCATTTTTTTTAAATAATGAATTAAATCAGTTATCGATGAAACCATTCACCGCAGGTTATTATTATTAAAAAAATAATGTTTATATTTCACCAAAGACCCAAGTATCACGATATCAAATGAATCATATCCCACTGTGTTCATCAATTTACGTATGTGTAGTGATATACACAGGGAGGAGCGATCATTACTAGAATGTCAGCGTGATTACTGAATACGCATTAAAATAGCTCAAGTCAAACGGTCCAATATTAGGAGACAGAAAAACGTACATCTTTTATGATCAAATATTTGAAATCTTTCATATAATTGGCAAAAACTATATCTAAGTTCGATATATATAGGTTTGTTGAAGAATTAGTCATAAAAAGACTTGGGCCACATCCTCTATACTATATCAAAATCTTTATGGAGAACCAGTCTAGTGGTCCAAATAATTAGAGGATGGTAAATTGGCTAGGAATTTCTATATTCGACCCCCTGGTAAGGTTGTGGGTCCTAACATCTGATGAGTTCATACTAGGATGAAATGTCTATCCAGTTACTTTCGGTACTCTGAAGAATACAAACAACAAGTTAAAATCAAACTACACAAAACCACTGAAATGTGTACTGATAATAAACCTATCTTAGTAATATTCCCATAATATCCATAGTGGTATGATTTGTTTTTTTCCTACTATCTTACTGTTTTCTTATGTTTCGGTTGTTTAGTATACCTTCATTTCTCATTAATAACTCGACAAGTTAATGTGTTATCAGATTATTCTGATATATACCAAATATACCAAATAACCAGGATGTTTTTATTTTTTTCATTGGATTATGTAAGTGGCAGTCAATATAAGTAAATACCTAGTAAAATTAAAGATACGAAAATAGCTTGGTAATAGATTCATTGAGAAAAACGTCTCTCCGTTGGATATCATCTACTTGATCCACGAGAGTGGTGATGCTCAGATTTGATTGAAATTTATGTCAGAATACGACTCTGCCTAAAGTGAGAGACGACTATAAGTTGATGTTGATTCACATTGTTCAGATGAAACCTTTAGAAGCTTAACAATATTTGAATGGATAATAATGATGATTTATGGTTGCATTAAAACTATAAGTATTCGCGAGTTCTTGTATATATTTGTCACTCACTTGGAGTAAAGTCTCAGTTTTCTTTTCTTATATTTTCACAGAAGAGTTGGTGGCTTCTGGAATTAAAGTTTGCAGTAAATGTTATGGAGAATGCAAGCCGGTAATTTATGTTCAAGTGCTAGATTTATTACAATATTATCTTTCTTATCGATCGTAAAAGTCCTGAATCAAATGCAAATCTCTAGGCTAATATTTCAGTTTGTTTAGCTTTAATATTACACTGATTAAATAACAGAATATGACCAGCATTTGTAAATTCTATAAATTTAGATATGTGAATTTCACGATACTAAGTTATGTGAAAAACATCAGCATCTTATTAAGTTGATATTAAGAAGTACCTATGCTTAGCTCGTTACCATGTCACAATACTTCATCAGAACATTACATTTGATGATAATTACAATGATTCATTGTGTTTTAACTATAAATAATAATGTTCACTATTTAACAAGTACTAACTGGTGACAATACACATCTTTCTTTCCCTTTAAATTTCTGCTTTGTATATTGCTGGTTATTCTGATTAATCTAGTGGTTGAAACGATTAGTTGACTTTTTCCCATCTACTTAGGCTTTACAATGAAGTGTTTTGCTAATCTTCAGTAGTCAATCATAGGTAAAATAAAATTCTTTTATTGAAATTACTTTTCATCATAGAAATCAATTTATTAACTTAATGACATGACAACAGTAAGTAAATGATTATATCAAGAAGAATTTTTTCCACCATCACTCAATTCCTAAAACATCAAGATAACAAAAAAAATAAAGCACTTTCAAATCAGTGACAGTTTTATCTTTGCCTACGGTATGAAGAAACTTTTATTTTATAACTGATTGATAAACTACCTGCTGCTTAACGTACACGAATGTTTATATGCTTAGTTGAACAACATATCCTAAAATAATGGGGAAAAAAAGTTAAATTTGGAACGTTTGTGACTTACTGAACAACTAATGTCATAGAATCTCCTGTTTCTGTTTGAATTATTTTTAGGCTAATATTAGCTGCAATGTTTTTATTGTTTAACATACGCATCCTTGTGGTTACTTTTCTATTCATTTAATAGAGTTATTGTTGTATATTGGACTGTAACTTATAGTAAATATTTTATTACTGTATGCAAAGTTGTTCTCAACAGTCTGATATGAGTATATCAGTAAAATACAAATGAACATGCTAGATGAAAAACATAAAGTATTAAACTTTACAGTTGAAATGAAATCTTTAATAGAAAATTGAACTGTGATATGCTGAAATAACTCTTTACCCTAAGTCACATAACATAAAGTTAGGGATACAACATGTAATGAGATCTGAAATAGGAATGCTACATCTAGTGATAACCCATGTTTGCCGTTAATATTTAAGTCCTTTACTTATGAAACGAAGTCAAACACGCCCTTAACACTTTTCTTTAAGACCGATTTGTGAACAGGCTTCAAGATACGTACAAGCTATCTTGCAATTTTAAGGTATGTTGAATTCTACATGTCTAAAACAGGACGTAGAGGGACCCCTGATTTGTGAATTTTAGAGACAACACAGATCCAAGGTGTGTTTGAACCCACAAGTTTAATGGAATCGTAAATTTCTGGTGAAATCATTTCTCTTTGTTTCCGTTTTCGGAAAGAGTTGGTCAGCTGTTTATCTTTATTCTCACTAATTTTCTGAAGTTTAGTACAGTCACTTAGTATCGGATTCAACTTATCAATATATTCAGTTTTGCTCATTAGAAGTACACATTCTCCTATATCTGACTTAATTATTATCCGATTCTCGTTTTTTTTTATTTCCTTAAAGCATCTTGATATTGTTTGGATATTAGGTTTATTGAAGGGTCTTTGCAATTTTTATACTGTTAAAAACTGTCATCTAAGGCAGTTTTAAACATGGCTAGTAAAGTACTTTGTTAAACAATTTTTCTTCTTTTAATTTAGGTAAAATAGATCGAAATACATCGTGTTCACTTAATGTAGCGCAATCTCAAAACAGGACGAGATAACCAATCAGTGTTCTTTAATTATCCATGGTACTTCAGGCGATAACAGTTTGTGAGATAAATTATTCGTATACTGTACAAAATCCCACTACAATCATATTAGTAAGTATACATTTTAGATTATGTTCTAGGAAAACTAATCTCAAATCAGTTGTATCTCGGCATCTATAAGCCGTTAACACTAACTGATTTTACATAACTGTTTTACATAATACTCTAATTCACTAGCTTCTGTAAAATAAAATTGAAAAATATAAGATAGGGAAGTAAGGTTTTTAGACAGGTACAACTAGAAGCAATGGGTAACAGTTACACAATATTGAAAACTGGCTGGATTCGGAAATGTAAACCATAAAATGATAACTCATTAGTCTGAGTAACGAGTTTATCATAAGGTCCATAGTTCATGGATTTGTACCTTAAGTTGCATCGTCAGTGAGCTACTCACCTGAAATGAAATGACTGTTCAGTTCATGGAAAGAAACTACAAGTTGCATGTAATACCTGCAAATTGTATTCATAAAAGCCGATAATGTATTTCTGAATTTAAAGTGAAAATCAATCTCGGCAGATAACAGGAAGTAATTACTGGGAATCATTGGCATATAATATCATTCAAACAGACAAGTAGTTTGCCAACTGTAGACACTTTTATTGGAAGTGAGCCTACAGATATAAAATGTGAATGATAGGGGTATGAAAAATTAAGATGGATCAAATGAAATCAGTCTATTTCCTAAATAACTTTTGCTATTAACTGATTTATTTTCATTTAGCGATCTTGCTATTTTTCTCGTAAGTTGACTCTCATTAATAATAATAAACAAATGTGTTTAGTTTATGTAGACTTTATATATATATATATATATATATATATATATATATATATATATATATATATATATATATATAGAGAGAGAGAGAGAGAGAGAGAGAGAGAGACTTAATTTGATCAATAGAAACCATGGCAACACTTATCTAGTGTTAAATTGAATGCATTGAAAAATCAACATTTCAGGTCACTAGACTGTGAGGCACAAATTGTTCGCCCCCAACTTTAATTCAAGTCACAACATGGTCCGGGTGGTTTTGTTGAGCAGTCTTATCCGCTACTAAACCACTCATCACGAAACACTTAGTTTTATATTTCCTAAATATATATGTGCAGAGAGGTGTTTCCTTGTACACAAAACCTTTACATCCATAGGTCATGCTGTGAATTTGATATCCTAAGGCTGAGATATAAAACACTAGCATTTACACTAATATTTGTTGTCGATTTGTGAATTATCAGTACAAATCCGTTTCCATGCATCATTCCGAATTACTCAGCAGTCACGTCAATATGCATAGACAACACCATATGTCACATTTCACAGTAAATACCTGAGATCCATTCTATAAACAGAATTAATATTGAGTAATAAATGTACAATTGTTTTGGGTAGAATTACTTTTGAACTTAGTTACCCTTGATTACTTAGCCCAAATAGCTCATACCAGACTTCCTTGTGAAAACTTTCTTGCTTCGTTTAGTGAATAATTATTTTTGTACTAATTTCTTATATTTTTCTTCCATCTGGGGCTGATCAATGTGAGATTAGATATTCAGTGTACTATAAATCGTGGGTACCAACTGCTGCGTTCTGATATTTTTTTTTATTTCGAATTGCCAATGACAGAAACTCTACGTATACGAAATGGAGTCTTCATAAACTAAACAAACATTCGTCGATAATTCAACCAGTATAACCCCATTCTACCTAAAGAAGATGAGAGTATGAGAAAACGTGATAACTGATGAAACCTAAATAGCATTACCACAACTTTTTTTATTATTATTAATGAAAGTCAACTCATGAGAAAAATAACAAGATTGCTAAATGAAAAAGCACCTGGTCATTTAATAGTAAAAGTTATCTCGGAAATATAAACCAATCATTACAGGGAACTCACTTTATCGTCACAACCATAACACTAACAAAAAAAACTTGATAAAACGAGTTCATTCAAATGTCAGCACAGGTTACTCGACCTCCTATACTTCGCTGTCAAGCCTGCAAACTGAACTGCCGAAAATTAAAATATAGTCATATCTAGGTTATCTGTAAGCTTTCTTAGCGTTGGCTGTGATGACAAATAATATAAAAAGAAACTGTACACATTACTTATAAAAGAGTTAGATTTGAGAAGATGAATGTCTGTGGTTTCAGGTGTATGTAGAAGATGAGCACGTAAATCATTTGGGATTCAATGAATGATTCTACAGCTGTTATTCACATCTGCTAGGTGTCCGGTACTAAATGGATGTGAAAGCATAGATTTCATTGATTGATCTTAAATGCTCCTAACTTAACCAAGCTGAATGATGCTTGGAAATTCTATGACACATTTTTTATACTGGTGTGTTATAACTGACTTCATAGTGGAATTAGTAAATACATATTGGTAAGTCAAATTCACAATATCTCTCTCCTTATTTCCTGTTCTAACGACAGAATTATGGTAGAACATTATTTTTGTTTAGTGGAAACTTCCAAGAACAACTTCCTTTTCATTTATAAGTGTCTAATAAAAAATAAACAGAAGTGAATAATTTAATTGTTACACTGATGCTTGAATAACATCAGCGATTATATTGTAAGAGAGTGTCAACCATATTAAGGATTAATCTGTCCAGTTTTTAGTTCAGTTCAACACTGATTTTCTTTATAAATAGTTTTAATTATATGTTGTTCAACATTAAGACATGTTTGAATATAGCAAGTTTTCTTAAGTTTAAATTAATGTAACAGGCATTCTAACAGGATCACATGTCAAATTTTATCACTAAGGTTATTATTATTATTATTACTGCTATTATTTTAACTGTTTACTTATTCATCAAAGCTTAATCAAAACTTTTTATGACAAAGGGAATCAGCTGTTTGAATGTAATATATTTTTGTGTTATATGCCATGATTATTGTCAAGTAGATATTGAACATACTGAATAGACAAACTTCTACAACAATATTGGCTGATGTTATTTGCAACATGTACAGTGTTAATGAATTATGCAGTACCCAGGACTATTAGTTATTTAGTGTAATAATTCTACATACTAAAGAATAGTGTTCAGTAAAAACAATTCAGTTCATTAGAGAGAAGCAGTAACTAACTAATATGAAAATATCAGTGTAGAACATCTCTGTATACCAGATGAATGACGGAATCATAGTAAAAGTTTAAAATTTAATATAAAATTTTCAACTGGGATATGCAGAAATTATTTACTAAATGAATGGAAAAGTGACATACACAATGAAAACATTGTAGCTTATCTCAGCCCAACAAAGTGTACATAATCTAAAGAATAATAACGATTTGTTATCATTTTCTTTTGATTTCATTAGGATATCTTTCTTATTCTAACAACATTTTAATAATACTGTGTTAAACAAGAAAACAGCTAATAGAATTCACTAACACTTAGCTTTCAGTTAGTTAGATGTAGACGAATAAATGAATGTAATAAGTAAATTGCTGAATGTTCACAGCACCCTAATTACAAATTTAAGTTTAATTCATTAAGTGATGATAAACCTTTTAAAGTTTACAAATTACTGTTAATTAGATGCAGACCTGTTACACAATTTTGCATTACAAATAACTTAATTATTTACATAATAGGATTTCTTATTCACGGTGCACTGTGGTCTTGTAATTAAATTATATATTCATATGAATTTCACAGTCTTAATATTAAGTAATACTGCTGACATTTCGCGTATTCTGAACTTTGTAAGAGGAGAGGCAGTGAGATGTTATTACCGACCGTTTCTGTATTATAGACTCAAAATTAGTGACTTAAAACCGAATAAAAGTATTTGACATAACTGAATTACATTAACTCATGTATATACAGCTTTGTCTTCAATGTTTTCAGCATTCACTATGTGTTGTATTTAGCCATTTATATCAATTAGTAAATGACAGCAAAATATTAGACAGTAATTCTTATTAAATACTTAATTTCAAGCACCACGTTTTATATTGTGTTGTTGCTCTTATCTGATATGTTATTTACGCTACAAGTGTATGTCTAGAAGCTTAAAATAAATTTTTTTGTAAAAATTACACTCTTGTATGCTTTAATCATCCACTAAATGAATGAAAAAAAATTGGCTAAATTTGTTGAACAAACTAAAACTTTGTTGATAACCTCAAATTAAATTATCCTGTTACACTTATTAGACGTTATGCCAGCAGAAATTGAATTAAGAAGTAGTCGACGACTAAAGAATTTTCTGATAATACGTATTTCAGTATTGCGTTTTAGATTAGTAATTTACAACTAACTGTAAGACCAAACAGCAATCAATGTCACTTTTGTTCCAGTTTGCGTTCTTCTCTGACTCCAACTTCTTTATGTTTTAACGGCATGAAATTCCACCTCAGCAGGAAAATAGAATACTGCTCATCTGGAGACTGTAGTATTAAAAACTGAACTGAATTCAATGTATTTCACAAATATTATCATATTCACTTTTGTGTATTACATCACAAAGTAAGTATAAATAAAAGATCGCGATTATCCGTAATGTTTTTGAAGCTAATGGAGTAGGAGTACTATATACTAAAATACTAGTTACATTGAAGGTTTAAGCCTATATAATTAGAGCTATCTGGAACTGTCTGCTATAAACATATTCAGTGTAGAGCATACCAGATGAAAAACATAAACTAAGTAAAATTTATCACTTGAAGTGATGTCTCTGATGGAAAGTTCAATGTAGTTTACAATGTTCATTCAATTATTAAACGCAACAATATTGAATAATACACATATTGAACAATACCACCGATAAGAATAACTTCAACTCTAAGCGAACAGTCTACTGAATTTATCACTACAATCTTATTAATTATTTATTTATGAATCATTTAACATGCTGTTTCCATAAATTCTAGGATTTCATTCTTTTATTTTATGCAGTAAATATAACTATGCTTACTTTAAATGTCAAATATGCTTCAATCACATTATTTAATTGTTTCTGTTATTCTATTTCAAACGAAAATCATCATTGATAAAATGCATCTTTTCAACAGACTTCAATGTTTCAATGAATTTTTTTCTTTCAGTAAAATGGAATTTATTAGAAACTACTATCTATTTTTGTTTTTTTTTTCAATGGATAAAATTGTTCTAATTACAAAATCTACACACACACACACACACTATCTCCAGTGATTAAATGTCAAATTAATATTTTGTCATGGTAAACAAACAAATTTTAAACTAGAAGACCGCCTAATAGTCATTAAAATGTTCTAGTTTAAAAAGTTTTTTTTTTCATGTACACAAACGTATGACAGATATTTCTTTAAATGAACGAATTTATGTTTTGACTAAATGAGTCTACTGGAAGATCCAATTTTTTTGCGGATAAGAATAATCAGGTTATATAAAATTGCATGAAATTTAAAAGTGAAGAAAGTTGTAAAAGAATAGTTTTGTTTGAATTCTGTCGAATTATTGTTAACTTTCACCTATTTCTTAACCTAAGCATGAATAATGAATAAGTATATGTTGACTGTATTTATTGTATTATAAAGATGATGTGATATGAAGAGATAAATTTGCAAACATCATGGTGTAGCTGTAATTGAACAGCCGAATTCTAATGAGAATCCATGATCTGTGAAAGTCAAGCAGTTATCCATTGGATGGCATCGGTTGATTATCATTCATTTATTTAAAGTGACTAAAGTTAGAAATCTAATCCACAGAATACCAACTCAGAGGCACGAAAGTTAGATTCGCATCTCAAGGCTGAATTCTATCCCAGGAGGGGAAGTAGATGCTTAGCGCTTAGTCTTATCATACTAGGACGAATGAGCTAACCGATGCCTCTTGGTTTTAAATGATTACCGAGAGATAAGTTTGACAAAATCACCAATACGAATTAACATATATCCATCCTTATTAGATCTAAATGACTATAAAAATATCCCAACGACTATTTAAATGTTATATTGTAAATAAAAGTACGTTTAAATTAATTTCCATCTATTTCGTTTCATAACATTCAAAGAATATTTAATAAATCAAATGTAATTAAAAAATACTCAGTAGCTGTGTTTATCTAACCAATGTAAGTAAAACAGTTGTATCAAGAGATGTTCATAATAAGACTACGATAACTGAATATAAGAGTAAACCTTACGATAGTCCTAAATCATTTTTAAGAAGATAAGATGTCCAATTATATGATAAGTAGATGTACAGTGGGAAATCCGAAGCTACAGGACAATATATAAAATAAGTGATTAGAAATTAAAATTTATGACGTTTCGTAGCTTAGTGCAAATCGCTTCTTCAGAGAAAAATGAATAACCGAATTGAATTAAGGTAAGATTAAATAATACAATGGAACAAATCAAAATAAGTTCCTATAATCAAAATGAGAGTTTGATTGTGTGATGTCAAGTCATTTGGGTCAAGGTGGTTTGAAGTGAGATATGTATGCATTTGTTAGTGTGATATGAAAGGAAACTAGGTGAATATGTGAAAATAAAACTGTGTGTGAATGAAATTTGATGTACTTTAATTGTGGTTGGTTGGATAGAAAGTCCATGTTGTGAGCAGAAAAAGGCCTTCCTTTTGTTAAGTGCAGTTCAATTTAACAAAATGTGAAGTGCTTCAGCTATTTGTCTTTCCTTAAAATTGAAAAACCTTTTTGAATAATTTGGATATTTTTAATATCGATTTTATGGTTGTGGTAGGTAGCATGTACTGCTAGTGTTGATTTAATTTGCAATTTTTCAAGTTCGCCATCGAATAAAGCTAAAGTCATTTTTCACTTATTTGGTATGTGATTAGTAATGAACACATTACCTCTTCCCATCCATAGCTCATCAGCTGAAATATCTAATTCTCAAAGGGGTCGAAAATCGTGTTCTGAATTCCACTACTAATTGTACGTCAAATACATTAAACCAACGACTAGATTACAAAGAATGGTTAAAGCTGAAATCTTATTTGCTAAATAAAATTAATTATTATCTTGTTTAAATTGTGACCATATTTTAATCTAACAAAATAAAATCCTTTATCTGAAGAAGTATATTGAATGAGAAAAGAATTTCAATACAATGGTAAAAGGTTAATTCGTATTCACAGTACCTTATCTCATTGTTCTACATTGGAATTACAATAATTAATAGAGTGAACTGAACCAGTCATCTCTTATGGCTTATTATCAAGAGTAATTCATACGTAGTGAATGGTACCATATTTTATTAAAATGTAGATTTCATAAAAAAATAAGAAAGGATTATGCAAAATTATGTAGCTATTTGAAGAAGGGAAATATTGCACAATCAGATTTACTATACTTAGTATAACTTCAATTATTTGCAAAGTTAAATCGTCAATAATAATTGATACGAATACCGAAAAAAATCATTTTTGCTTAGATTAATCACAAATATCTGGATTACTGTTTGAGTAGTGTGTTATCTGTCAATCTAATATATATATATATATATATATATATATATATATATATATATATATATATATATATATATATATATTGCTCTGCACTTCTGATAACACAAAATCTGTTGATATTTCTGTACTGATCAACATGAATGATTTCCATAAATTCAGATAAGTCAACAATATTTGCATTAAAATGGTCTAAATAATGATCACTCGTTAATTTAAGAGATGACATCATCAATACTGAAATTTTTAATTGCATTATGTATATCGAACAACTTTCTACTTAAACTTACAATGTTCCCTGGACGAAGATGTAGTAGGCAAAATTAAATATGGTATCATTCAACAAAGTTGCTAATCTTTAGCCTGTGCTTAGGTGACAGATATAAACTTACCGTAGTAGGTCCGTCTAATATTTTTAACCAGCGGTAGGAGATGACAGGTGACATAGTTCAAAATTAGTTATAATGACCCAAATCCAATCACATATCGACGACTTGTATATATTATGCTTAACAATCATTTTGTATTTCTTTTCCTACTTAATCATATTTTAATAAACACTTATCTTAATATCACTTCTACCACTTTTGTATTCATTTTGATGTGATGTGACAGCTTGAAAAAATCCAAATGTTCACTAGATTCGACGTTGCTTATGAATAAATTTTGTACTGAGATCATATTAACAATCATCCTTGGATTTTAACAAAATTCACAGATAGATTTACGTAATAGCTGTATTAGTAATGTATTCAGATAACTAATAGTCAGCCACTTAAACAGTCTGACAGTAATGAAACCCATATCATTAGTGAACTCCATAGGATCATTCAGTCACTAATATATATAGGCTTAAGAGTTAGCCACATTAATAAAAAACAAAAGTAACTAGAAAAATGTGATCAATTTCCTTAGTCGCCACAAGTTAGTGTACATTCATGCTCACCTGATTTGGATTCGCCTTAAAACTCATCAGGATTTGAATATCTACATATTGCAAATTCATTGATGTACAAATAAAATTCACTCTTAGTCTAATGGCTTCACAAAATGTGACTTAACCTCACATATTCATCACATTTATTCGTGTTCTAGAAGTTTTGGCTATAATTACTAATAATCATATACTTGTGGTTACAGTCGCATTCTTAAGTAGTGCTAATAGTTTTGGATATCTTGCATGTGAATAAGCTATCGGAAATAATTACGTCTGCTCTGGATATTTAATGTGATATTAGACCACTCAAGTTTATTAACTTAAGAGCGTCTGAACTCTAGTTCCTATTATATTTTAATTACTAGTCAATAAGCCAGGTACCCAGATCCATATCAATAATGTATATTGTTTAAGCTTGTTTTTGATTATCTGCTTTTTATAACTATACTACCCGGTTTAAATGTACCAAGGAAATACATTTTTTTGTCGATATGACTATTCTCAATATGACATAAATGACTAAGTGATGATAATTATCGAGTAACATATTATCTATTGAGCTAGTGTCGTTTGGATCAAAGGGTACCTGCTTTCGACAATTATTTTTCTAGTTAAATGAAATATAACATACTTTGAACAACATCCTACGAGACATACAGGAATGTACATACACGAAAAAGATAAATGGTCTATTTTGTCTCTTTTTTGAGGTTACAATAAGTCATCGTCATATGTTCCAACTAAACACTCACATAAACTATACAAATTGTCTAAATTTAGTGAATAAGTCCTGTATGTTTGTGTGTTCATTTACAGATGGACGAAAACAGTCAAGACAGATAACTTAGACAATACAGTGAGTTCTATACTTTTGTTCTACACCCTGTCATCATTATGCATTTGCTAATACTAGAAATGGCGTCACTAAGACAACACAAATCTAACCTGAATGTAATTTTGTTTATTTTATATAAAAAGTAATTGAAGACAGTAACATCGAAAAAGGAATGATTTATTAAGATTTAATCGGAACTATTAATTCACAAAGGTCATCAGACAGATCTATCACTTGAGATTTATTAAAAATTTACATTAACTTAAGAAGTCATATGGTTTATTATAAACAATAAATATAAGGTATTGTGTAAATGACAGAACAATTAAGTTCGCATGATAAAATTACATTATATATTTAATTACTGTATATGTAAGGTGAATGTGACTTAAAATTTGTTACTTGAATGATAAATCCAATAGGTGAAAAAAAGTATATTAATAGTAAATAGACTCTGCCTACTTTGATATTCAATGGTAGTTAGCATAAGATCAAATGTTAGAGGTGACCAAACCGAATTCTGAAATTATTTTATGAAGTAATTAATCGTTGAATATACTTATTCGCATTATACTGTAATTTTTTTTTTCATTTTTCCAATTTGTAACTGTGGATAATTTTGTCTAGTTAGAAATTATTTAGTAATAAGTTACATTGTTGGTTTAGCTCATATTTAATGTGCTATAAAGTGATTTTCATCAACTGAATGGTCATCTTTTTAAACCACAGTAATAACGAAACACTTGCTGATGATAATGTACTTTTATCGTAAGAGCAAAGCGCTGTAATGAGCACGGTAAATTTATTTCTAACAAGGCTATTTCAAACTGTATTTCCATAACTAAATGTACTTAAGAATGCATTGAAAGTATTTAAAAAAGAAACATTTTGTGACTTCATAGTTCGTGATTTCTATTTCCATTGAAATTAAAAACTTAATTTTTAGTCAAAATGCTTGCCATGTAGCATACGACGTCCGAATAAAAATCATGATTGTACCCAAAGTAGAAAGTATGTTGTTCATGATTATTAGCTACCGTTTCTTAGAGAGTCATCAAAATATGAATGTTCGTCATTTATTGTTGCCAAAAAGATAGGTAGTAATTGAACCATCTTGCGTAGAAAATTGGGACATAACCATGAATGTAATTCACTAGTGTACAGAAACAACAGGTGGGTTAGAAGTTTATCAGACGTAAAGTTTGCATCAATCTAATTTCTGATACTTTCAGACACTACCTTATTTCGTTTTATTGACTTTACATATTCTACATTTCATAAACGCCTACAACTACAAAGATGGATTAATCATGCTAAGTCTTTTGTCAATCCAACCTTCCTGGTAATTACTTAGTTCATTTTGATGTTCATGCTCAAGTAAGTTTGAAAACATAAACTCACATATCGGTTCTTCTGGAGGCGACTACGGGTGTCAAGTAAATGCAGGATCAAGTTAGGAGTACTTTCTTTTTGAGACGCCCAATCAGTTGATTATAAGTAACCATTTTGTTGAAATCATTGGTTTGGATGGGGCTTAAAAAGCCAACAGTGGTAACATGTTCTTATATCAACTGGGTACTCTAAGCCTCAATCTAGTGGCTATTCCACTTGCATTTGATTTTATCACAATCGAAACTATCACACTGATGACATAATTATAAATTACTTTCAAAAAGCCTCAAACAGCAAATTAACAAGTGAGTTAGGAGAACAACGAACAGTTATTACTAACAGATGTTGGACTCTTAATGTCTTCTTTATAATATCTTACTACCAAGTTTGTTAAATTAGAGATCTCCATACAAGTAAAGTGCTATGATCTGAAAGGCATATCTAACTATGACTTTCTGATAATAACAAGACTGTTCCATAAATTAAATTAAGTTTCCAAAGTCCTTCTAGTAGATTTTACCTAACTGACTAAATGATCATAGGCTTATTTAGGATTGGACCTGCTGTGTACTAGATTCTTCTGAAACATGATGGATCAGGCAACTAATGAAAACTGAGTTTATGCATATTTGTAACTAGAATCATACACAGATTACAATTTAATTTTGAATTGAATTTAGTTTTTAGGGAACCACCATTTTTGATAATAGAATCTATTAAAATGGTTCAGTTTAATCATGCCTAAATTAACAAGAGTTTATTTGTGACAAGAAGATTGTTTTTCTCCAAACTTTCCGCGTATCTTCAGTATCATATTTACCTTAGAACAAGTTTTGACTAAAGAATACGAAATAAAATGGCTTGCTAAAATAAAAGGACGGTTTGATTTATATAACTGGGAACGTCATACAGATACATTAAACTTTAGAACTAATAAGAAAACTTTAGAACAATATAACTTCTCTACTGTGTATGACCGAAGAACTCGTCTGATCTATTGGGCGTAGATATGGAAAACTATATCGGCGCTTTCATTGATTTGTCATATAAAAATTAAAAAAACTTAATCCAAATAGAAAAGGCAATTACAAGCAATCTAATATTTCGATCGTTTAGGAAATAAATCTTAGTCTTGTTGAATTAGCATACCTCCAAAGCAAGTTCTATTATCCAATATCAAATCCAGTGGAAAAAGTCAAATTATATACTTTCATTAACACAATATGTTAAACAAAACGTTACCGATTGCCAGTTATTGATATATTATCGGTATATGGTACAATCCTAAACTGCTTCAATTATGCTTTATCAAATTGCTTCAGATATCTTTAATTTTAAAATAACTAAGGAAGTGTTTTGACTTATCAGTACGATTCAGTGATTAATACTGATCTCCTAAATACTTGATAAGAGTACTATGTGAGAGACAGAGGGAGAAAAAAAGTGACACTTTAAGTACGGGTGGGGGTGGTAATATATTGCTAAAACCGGTTAAGTAAATACATAAACCATATATATATGTATATATATATATATATATATATATATATATATATATATATAGAGAGAGAGAGAGAGAGAAAGAAAGAGTTGACCCATACTTAGATGCCTGAGTGATGACCTGCGAGAGACTAATAACTCATTTTATTCACAACAGGCCGTCTATATTTTCATTTCCTACTGTTAATGGAGTCACATACATTTTGTCCAGGCTTGCTTCTTAAATTAAAAAGTCAAAGATCCTTGAAGATAGCTTAATAATAAGTTGAAACTAGCCTAAAGCCAGGATTACGCAAAAAGTTTGTCAAACACCTCAACGTTATTATATAAACTGGTGTTAATAAGTCTAAGCAATCATTTATTAATTTTTCATTTGAAAATCAATATTGTACATTAGTAATCTGAAAAATGACAACATTTACAATGAATAACCATTATTGATCATCGGCTGAGGTTATACTCAATGTTTTCAGAGTTCACCAGTTCCACTGAGTCCAGCATTTTCAACCAAATTACTATTTACTTATTAATTGTGACAATATTAATGTGCAATTTTCATTAAAGACGAGGATAAAGTTATCAGCAGCTGTTTTCAACTAACGTATCAGTCCAATGAACCCACAATTTGCAATGAAATAATTAAATGTAATCAAGTCTAACTCTTGAAATAAATTTATTCATGAAAATTATGCAAATATGCAGTACTCATTATTAGAATGTAAAGTCTACCGACAATTCTGTACAAAAGGAAACTTAGTGAACTTTATTTACATTGTAGACGATCTAAGCTACATTGTGTTGTTGTACAGCTTAGAATTACTGTAACTAATATAATGAATTTAATTAATATTATCAATCATACTTATCTACTGCAATAATGGATTTTTCATTAAATTCAACGAACTGTGTTTGTAGCATAAATACATATGAGATTATTGGTTTATTCCCACAGTGTTTTGATTGGTTAGAACTGATCACTTTTTAAAACTGAAATACTATTGGTGGAAGGGATGAATGCATTAGCTTTGTAGAACAGAACAGGAACAAAATCCACAATACTATTGCTTTTATCACCATCATTATCATTTAATTTGTTTTATATTCAGTGTAAAGATGAATTAATATTATTATTGTTATTATTATTATTATAAAGATGAATTAGTCAAATGCTAATTAAAGTATGCCACGAATAATACTGAGTTGGATACTTTTAATATGGATTACATGCTCTTCTTTATCTATTCTAATCACTGTCACTAGTTTCCTTAGTTCACATTGGTTAATTCGTATTGAAACGCCAGAGACACGCCGGTTAACAGCATGTCCACAACATAATAAACTTAGTATTGTTAATAATAATATTGATATAGATTCATTTCCAATAAATTTCAATCAATCAGATGTTGAATTAACACAGTTCATACCACCGTCTATCGGACCATGGTTTCGATGTCAAAATGTATGCAGTAAATTATCGGATTATAATGAGAATCTATTAAATTGGCAATTATTTGATGATACTTTGTATAAATGTCAATTATCTATGTGGGGATTTGGGGCGAAACCAGCTATCGCTAATAAAGTGATATGGCTGGCTGCTTTTATTAGTATGATTGGATGTTGTTTATTAGGTGCATCATTCATTTTTATTTTATTAACATTATGTAAACGTGAAATATGTGATCACAGTGTATTTAGCTGTACTGGATCATTACTTGGCAGTGCTGGTGAGTAAATCATTTGATTAATAATATTATTATAATATATTTGTGGTATTATTTACCTTTAGTCAGCTGGCTTAGTTTCAAAGCCTATATTATTCTCTGAACTGTTTGCATATAGAACCTGCCACTATTTAATTCAGTAACAAAAAATAAATACAACATCATTTACAAAACAAATGGCATAAGTGACAAGAATGATTGTATTGAACAACAATTTTGTTCTCTTTACCTAAAATACATGAGCATAAACCAGTAATGAGGTGACGTGATATGTTACTACTGATATCAATACAAAGCAATTACCGTGAGCATGAATTCGACTGAAATGAAAGGTGACATTTCCGATAAAAGTGACTCTAAGAATGTCAGACTTTTTCTATACGTTTAGAACTCAAACCGACCAGCCACAACAAGATGTGCTGACACAGACACTGTCTCTCCATTCATATGATGAAGGTCAACTGATGACGTAGTCTGGTGTTATTGAGGATGTTAGATCCCCAGAATTCTCATCGTAAACCAGTTGTTTTTGTGATTCATTTATGGATATTTAAATTTCTCGTTCTCGCGTCAAAATGTTTCCTTTACATCTTAAGCTTGTTTCCCACTTAGTAAGACACTAAACCTGATTGGTCCATTTTTTATTTTAGTGCGCTATTTGTGGCACTTCCTAGGACTCTCTTTTTATTGTATACATAGGCATGAGTTAAAAATTTGTTATCTGTCTAACAGGCTGCCTGTAAAATTAAACGATGGGCTTTTTTCTCTAGTAACCTAGGCTGGGGCGCCGAAGAATAGCTGAGCTCACCTGTTATTATGTCGCTGGTCACATGTTTGTTAGTAATTATCGATGTGTCCTCTTAATTCACAAATCCTGACAGTAGTGACGAGGTTGGTGCCAAGATGGACCCTTCAAAAGTAGAATTATTATAATTGGAAGTGATTTTAAATGGTCACAGACACAAAATTCGCATCTATTTCCTCACTTATCCCATATACCTCTACTACTGCACTTTTAGTTGACTGCGTTGGGAATAGTATTGCCGAACTTCACTGCTAATTTGATTTTAACGTTACTTTCGATATGTGGTGTTGGCGTTATGAATATCCATTTAAATTTGATTTTACAACTCAAGATAATGTTTGCGAGGTTCGGTTGCTACTTCGAAAATTGGGTCCAAGTGAGTTAAATAAGCACTGCAATTTGATTTCGCGTAATCGATCGCTTGCTCACATCATCCAGTCACTAAGCCAACAGTTTGGAGATAACTAATTCCTATTCAATACATGATACCGATACCTTAAACTGATTACGAATGAGGACAGGGATTTACATACGCAAGTCGGCATTGTACACTGCGAGTGCAAACAATTTCGTCACAAGTCTGCCACAGAATACCAATTTAAGCCCCATTTCTTATATGCAGTCTACAATCTCAGAAGCCTAGCGATATCAGAACTCGGTTGCTGTGTCGACTTGACCAAGACCTTAAGTTAACGCCGAGAGACATTACTAACGAATATCATCTTTTGATCAACATCCAGCACGACACTACTATGGTCCAATGCGTAGGTAAAGGCAACTATGAAGTCCACGCGGTACATTAGTCATCGTGCCATGGAACATTACAGGCTGCTAAATCCATCTCATCTCACTCGAGCTCAGCACTGCAATGGAAAATGAAGCCTCTGACTCCATGCTGGCATTGTGGTGCATGGCACTTTATAAGAACTTGCCGTACAAGCTCCATGATTGCAGGAACTAAAAATCCATTAGTCACAAGGATGAGTTTTGCAAACGCCAGAAGCTACACCATGTAGGTCCAGAAACATCAAAATGCCAGTTTCTCAACCCAGCACGAATTTACTGAGTTTGCTAGCATCCTATCAGGGTACTACCTTAGGTGAGAGAAAATTTGTTGCTCTTCGTATTAATGGGTATCCATTTAGATTGCAAGCAGATACCGTGAATATATGTAAAAAAGAAGACAACTAATTGCAAATTACGTCATCAAAACAAACTAACTTGATGATTGTAAAATAGCTGAAGCTTTTGCTTCTGTTTGAATCCAGAATGATAATTGCAGCTTCGAAATTAAACCATCTAACTCAGAGAACACAACGCAACCATATGAGCTGCCAAAGCATCCAATATATATGCACATACATACATAGTGTATATATGGTTGATTGTGTTGTGTTTGTAGCTTTCCGAATATAAATCTATGCCGGTATTAGCAACAGCAAGTAATCTGCCTACTACTTCAGACAATACAACTCCCGTTCACCGTAGTAAAAGTAAGAAAGTACTGTTGACGTTGAATGTCGAGTGAGCAACAATTCGCAGTCCGTGTTGAAACAGGACAATAATCTGTGTTAATCTTTAACTTCAATTAGATTTGTAATGCTTAAAGAAAAAGTTATGATTGATGAATTCCAAATTTACCAAGAATGAAATAATCAGCAACGATGACATTAAATGATGAAGTTAATACATAGTGAAATAACTGAAGTATCAATTTAGGTCACTAAATTACGACTATATAGTCTGGAAGTATCGTACTTAGTACTTGTGTGAGTAGTTTATAAGCTTGTGAACTTTCATTGACTGAGGTATCTGGGGTACACTTCATACAGGAATAACAACTGCCTACCACATTGTGAGATACTGAAATGAGTAGGAGTCAGATAGAAGAAATTTAAAATTAATAAACCGGACCGTCGTATCATTACATAAAGTCACTGATTGTTAATCTGTACTGTATGATAAAGTGAAAATTACCTGGTTGCGATCCTAGTGTTTATTGACTAGAGACTTTGTATTATATGATTAGGAATGAGACATTGTAGTGTAGATACCTTTACCTTTTATTTTCCTCTAAACCTTAAGTTCCAGTATTCTTTAATACATACCTTCTCGAACTATATCCTTCAATCTGTAATCACTATTAATTACCACTGCTACTACAATTACTATTTAATTCCATTGTTATCTATTTTGTTAATTTCATTTCTTTATATTGATATGGTATCATAACTTGGAATAACACATTTTTGTGTCAGGCTCTGTGTTGATATATGTACATACCTATAGAAATAATGAAGTTCTACTTAAAAACAAACAAACAAACAGCATTGTTCATTCGTATTGCATACTTTCACTTAATTAAATAAAATAAAGTACATAAGAATAAAACATAATTTACCTCTTTTCTAATTTGTACAATTAACATAAAAATCATCATAATATTAATCACTAATTTTATTAGTTGTTGTCAATGTCAATAGATTTGATGTAATTGTTAGTTTGTTTTTCTCGTATCACCTAGTCAACTGTTAATAGAAATAAAAATTGTTTTTCATTGAAGTTGTCATCATTAATTGTAATCAGTAATTGTCAATATAAGTGTATATGTAATATCAATATACACTGTAACAAATATACTAAATGTTGCGTAACAACAAGAAACTATTTCAATAATCATCTTTTATCATATCAACTAAAGTATAAATTTATGCATAGATTATGACTGAAAATCAATGTAAAACTTAACTTGGTTAAAATTAGTGTTATATACATATGTCAAGTAGAATAGTAGAGTTTTTATGAAAAACTACTTAACTTTTGAATAAAAGATATAATTATCTAACATTAATCTATTGCCCATAATAACAAAGTTACTGAATACTACATTGAGACTATGAAGAAGTACTTGTTACTAAGGGATAGAATTTAAAAAGTGTACACTAAACTAGACTGGTTTAATCGTGAAGCTTTTGTTTTCCTTAACATAATGTCGTCAGTGTATACTTACTTCAGAGAGAAATAAGCTAATAGGATTTTTCTATACTTATCTAACAGCCTGTTCTGTTGACTTGGGTTTTAATTAATTATTATCAGTTATTTAAGTCTTGTAGGTTAATTAGCATACATTCCCAGAAATTATTAAATAAAAAAAACATTGCATTTTCAAGTACATTCCCTATTTTTGCATATATAATATCCATCCCCTGTATTCATCTGGATTTTATGAATTGGTATGAAGAAATACGCAAGAATTTTCCCTAACCAAAATCATTTCTTTTCATATAAAAAAACAGTTTCAAGTCTCCACTTACTTTTGTATAGAGGAACTTGGTAATAATTGTTTGTAATGCAAAGTACACATTAATAAATGTCAGCTTACATATTACACTAATAGTAGTAGCATTTTTGCATTATACAATTAAATGCAAAATATTTTGGAATGATTTGGCATTTACACATTTTTCAGCATATTAAATGGGGATTGCTTATTTACTTTTACCGTATATTTTTGTCTTGATCGTAAGTGGCTATAGACAGTTTGAAGAAAACTTTTAAATTAGATTTGGTATTAACTCACACTTATCATCAATGTCTACTCACAATCTTAGGTAAATGATACGCCCATTGGAATTCAAATTTGTTCCAGTTCCATCAGGAATGCAGGTTAACTTTTCTGCTCACTCACGACTGGTGCAAAAACTAGGTTAATCATAACTTTCTCCAGACTGCCTTTAACATTTATCAGAACTAAAGACCTGACAAATATGACATTTGTCAGTACTTAGTAATTATTAAAAGTAAATCTATCTGCTATACATGTGTATAGAAAGTTATTAATATATCTCCATAGCTTATACTTCTTTACTATTAATTGTTAAATGGTCTTTTGATTTATAAATGTTTCTAAGTCATGCTATTTTTCGTTCATACCTAATCCCGCATATTCTATGGATAAACATTTTGACAACTGTAGTAATGATAATAATCAGGTGAGAGCACGAAATATTTTGCTTTACAGTTTCAATACTGGTAATCATGAAACAATTTCGTTTTACAATTTCGCATCATTATGAAAATATTGTTTCTGTACCAGGAAAATGAATATTTATGCCATTTATTAAAAAACGTCAAGTGGAAATAATCAAAGTAAATAAAAGTGTCTGCACTTAGATTGTCAATATTTAATGACCACGTCGTCAGATGTAAGTTTCAAAGTCAGCTTCGGAAGTGCTATATTTTTCTTGGCAATCAGTCATTTCGTAGCTTGCATCACCGTGATTAGTTTGAAAGCCAGATATTCTTTATTGAACTTGAATATTCTAGATTGGATTCCTAACAACAACTCCTGAGCACTCACTGCTAAGAAGTTTCGTATTAAAATGAAAAACCTTCCCACTATTCTCTAATTTTCACTGATTGTTAAACTAAAGTCAGTATAGTCGGTAAATGACAAAAATACTTTCATTGAATGAAAACTTATTTACAAAATAATTAACTTTATTTACTAGGTTGACATTAAGTAATCACTACTAGTCCATTTTTTAAGCCAGCATCAGTAGTGTATTCTGTTCCATTTAATAAGTATAACTCTATCGTCTTAGATGAAACCACAGTCTGACATTTTAGATTTTAGTACATAAATGAATATCCTTATGATACGTTGTTCGAATTTTTTTCAAATAATCGACACAATAAGATAGTTTAGTCATTTTGCGTATGGTGGTCTGAATGTAGCTTTGATCCAACCGTCTGGTTGTGCTAGTGATTGGGGTTTGTTAATTAGTCTGATCGATCTCATACTTCAGATGAACACTTAGAACTCAGAATTTAAATTAAAACAAATATTAATTCTTTGTATTCATTTTTCTATATGTTGTCACATATTACTTCAACTTGTTTCACCTTGATATTTATTATTAAGCACCGTTAAGACAACAGAAAATATACACTATTAGTTTTATAATTTTTAGTCAATGAAATTTTTTTAATTAATTTTTCAATGTGACAAGTTAAATTAACAGACAGCTTTTGTTAATCACTAGGTTAATTCTATAAATAAAGTAACAACAAATATTCAAAGAAATATACATCTATGAAGTTAATTATAATCATTTAGTAAACTACCGTTAACTGAAGATCACTAGATATGTGTTTTGTACGGTTTATCAGTGAATGGAAATGTACTCTATTTCATATCTCATAACAAGAGTCCACGTTGTGTAGTGTGATTAGGTATAGGGTATAATGTGCTTATTGTTAAGGCTTTCCAAAATAACACGAAACAACTCCCTTTAGATTAGTGATCAAAATGATTTTCCAGATGATGTAACTTTTTGATTAAATCAAAGTAAACTTCGGAATTAAGTAGTTTCCATTAGAACATACCATTTTACTCTACTACTGAATAAATACTTGAATTTTAACATACTTTAAGGTAATTATAAGAAAGTATTATATATTGATAAATTTGAAGCAGTAGAGTATTAAGTAAACTTAAAAATATTATTTAAAAACAAATGCTTATTTATTTTTAGTGAAATTTTCCTTTCATTTTGTAATAACTATCACACTAACCAAGTCAGTTGAAACATGAACGATATGGAAGTACTTAAACAATAAAGAAAAATGCATATGTAATTTGTTCTATGCAGAAATGCCACGCAACGAATAAAGCCAGTACTGATGTAAGGTGGGATTTAGTAGTCAGTAAGCACTCGTACTCTTAAATGTTGTGTTAATTAGAACTCATCAGAAAGGCATATCTGTAACTTCATGTTTACTTATGTTTTCTGTTGAATCCGTACACATGTAACTCAACCCCATAGCGTTAAATATTACGAGTGGGATGTTCAAACTCATCGCTCGTAAGACTGACCTATACCAAGGACCAGATAAATATGATTGTGGTCAGTGAAGGATAATCAACCAGTATGAATCTGATATTATTTGGTAAAACGTTATAGTACTTACGATTTAAATGTCATGACTAACGTGGCAATGAACTGTCGGTGATAAATTGTGGCTTATAATGACCTTACGATGTTTTGAACAACATCGTCAGCGCGTGTTTTAAGTAGACTCTTTGTTTATTGATTTATTCGAACCAATCAACTTGGATAACATTGTTTGGCTACTCAAATCCTTTAACGGTATTTTATAACTAAAGAACAGATTCTTCAGAGCTCACTTAACCTAAATAAAGTGAAGTAAGGAAGTAGGCACCAATACATTCCAACTTTCATAAAACTTTTTGACAATTGTAGTTGAAAGAAACTACGAATAAAGTGAGATTGAGTGGATTACTGA
This sequence comes from Schistosoma japonicum, assembly GCA_025215515.1. Taxonomy (NCBI): domain Eukaryota; kingdom Metazoa; phylum Platyhelminthes; class Trematoda; order Strigeidida; family Schistosomatidae; genus Schistosoma; species Schistosoma japonicum. The sequence continues at coordinate 17,434,552 of CM046062.1, forward strand.
TTTATTATTAAACTACTCAATTCAAAATGTTAAACTGTTGATCAATTTAGTAGTTAATTACTCTTATGCATAAAAAAAGTGTTTTATGTTTGTTCAGTTTCAACATACTACTTTCAAATTGGATCATATATTCTAACTAAAAAAAATTCGAATGAAATTGAAGCAAATCTTCGCGATTAAACAGAATGCGTAGGGAAAGAAGAATAGTTCTAATTAACATTACACAGTGATTCGAGTAACAGAATTTATAGAATAGAAAAGTCAATCTTACTTATTCAAGTGTAGTTTGACCGAAATTTGAATTTGTATAATTTACCTCTTGTTTCACTTATCAAAAAACATTTAATTAGACATTGAGTTAAACACTAATTTAGCAATAATAATTAATGGATCGGATAAATTTAAGGTATCAAGTAAACAATATTTTCGTATGATTACATAATTCGTTAATGTTAGATGTTATTGTAGCCGGTAAATATTGTATAGTATCAAGCAAACGGACAAAATATCATAGCAATTAATTAGTTTGCTTATCACACTCTTACAGTGATTCGGCTTAAGACGTTATATATATGCAGTAAGGTTTTTGATAGTAGTACTGAGCGATACAGATATGAATCTAATGGGAAACACTGACTCATTTTATTTGACAGTTATAACATGTATGAGAACAGGTTTCATGAATTCATCTGTCTACTTGGTTCCATATATTGTTAATTATTTCCAGATATTCATGAAGAATGTTGAAACAATTTATTGTCTACTTATTGTTCCCTAATTTTTATTTGACTTACGTCAGATCATAAAGTAAACTAGCTTCAAAATGAGTAAATTTCCCTAAGCCTTACTCTTTAATAATTATCAGGAGTTCATTAGTGATCATTGATTAAATATCACAAACTGATCTTAATTAGACAACTATTAGACCACCAAGCCGGCTCCCAACGATTGATATTTCTAACTCAACCAATTCATAATATATCTGTATAACCTCATTCATTGGCATCGGTAGGTAACTGCCTATTCTGACATGGTTTAGCTCCACTGGTCAAGTCTTCTCACTAGAACTCCAGAGTGTGAGGTAATTACACACTAATAGCAATAGATAAGGTCATGAGGTCGTGAATTGGCTGAGTCAGGAATATCAACCGTCGAGAGCCGGCTTAGTGGTTGCTGCGGAGCTATAAGATCCTGGGTTAGATCCCTGGGAAGGTCGTGGATGAGCACTGCTGAAAAGTCCCAAACCGGCACGAAACTGGTGTCCACGGCTTCCTGGTGATCAACGGTTGCTCAATTCAGACAAATTCGCTATATCAAATTGACATTCAGCCATGTCTACAACACCCAATTGCAATCAGTAGGGATCAGCTTGAAGGTGCTTTTTAGAGCTTTAAGTATTAAAAGATAATAATTTATGTTCATTCTCATTGAAAGTGTGTCATTCATCACTGATAACGTTACATGATATTCTCTCAACATTGTGAATTGACACGAGTTAAAAATATGGATTGATTGATTCTGACTACTTGATTCAAATATATAGTATTCGCTATGTGATAAGAAGGTTCTGATTTAGATTCACTTTGGTATTTTGCGTGGGCATTTCTAAGTTGTCCATAATTAAGAAGAAATATCTGTTTAGAGTTTTCTAGTTCTCAATTATTATTTCAGTCGATAATGAGTGCCGAATAGGGATCCAACAAATCTTCACATACCACAATTTTAAATATTTTAAATGCGTACATGTACAGGAAGATTTAAACCAACTAGTTATTCTGACACTTATTTCATCTAATTGACTGTAGCTAGTACCTTTATATGGTAGTCACAGCTACTTATCGCAGAAACTTAATTGAGTTTTAAAACTCCGTATGTTTCTAGTATGTTACATAGGTCGGTTGGATAATGATATACCTAAAAACAACAAGCTTAAGATCCAGTGACGATACTCTTTTGTTGATAGCACAGAGGTATTATTATATTGAAGTGTTTTCTTCAAATAGCCGGCATTTTTCAAAATGATACTCTCTTATGAATGAAAAGGTCGAAACATTATTACATTGCTCACGAGTCTGTGCTACCTACAGCAAGACTTACTAATTACGGAAGTAACATGTCTAAAACTTTGTACATAACGATCATGAGTAACAGGACACAATGAGTTTTTCCTTATGGTCCTGAGGTCACAATTCTTGGTCTTTAAGACCTCGCTTAGCCTAATTTTCTACTCAGGTTCCTCAAGAAGAAGTACCAATCTTTGACAATCCTTACTTTTCACATCACTGGAAATCGCCACTTCATCTAAATAAAATGTTTTACAAAATGGTACATACCACTATTGTTGTAAATTGATTTCCATATTTTACGACAACATAGAATATGATCGAGTAAAAACAAAATTAGAATCCCAAGTAGATAGAGAATTTTCAGAGGAAAAGTATTAGAATATTTATGATTTCAAGAAAAGGAAAAAACAAATGTATTTGTTTCATTAGTCGAGTATTTTGATTTAAATGCTATTACCCAGAGTTTAAAACCATTGATTTCAAACATCATTTCTAAAAACAAAACTGCAGTAAAACATCCTTTGATAAAGTTTCCGTTCGAATGAAACTTAGTGTTTGTTATTTAAGTTGGATTGTGACTGGCAAGTGGAATCCAGGACGCTCGTTTCATCCTATTTGGGACTTGTCGACTGGATGTACCTACACCCCAATGTTGATGTCCACATTGCGATTCAAACTCAGTCTGTTTCGTGTCAAACGCCACCGCGTTTACCATAACAAGTCACTATATATCACTTACTATATTCACTATAACAAATCAATGGGAATATACAAATTCGTCCTAATACCAATGCGCCCCTTGCATAAGTGTTACTGTTTGCGCTCAGTAGTCTAGCAGTGGACGCGGTGGCGTTTGACAAGAAATGGAATGAGTCCAAATCCCACTGTGAACATCAACTTTGGGATACAGGTACATCCAGCCAACGAGTCCCAAATAGGACGAAAAACGCGTCCTGGATTCCACTTGATAGTCGCAATCCAACTTAAATGATACTTGTGAATAATCGCTATATCTAGGCAATCCGTTCAGGATGAACATATAGCTACAGTGACTGACCAGCTTCAGTCTATAATAAATCAATGGGAATGTACAAATTTATCCTAATTAGTGTTTGTTGTTTTATAACTTATTACTTCATCTTCAATACTTGAGATTCCTTTTTTTTAACAATGTAAAATAATTTCATTCTTTTGTATTCATTTCTATGTTTTTTTTTCAAACATACAAACAAATATACATGTCAACCTCAATGAACAAACTGAAACTACCTAGTGTGTATGGTAACGTTAAAAATAACTTTATACTTCCACTGGGTACATTGGTAAAACTGTATTTTACAAATAACTAAAAAATATATAATGAAGTTATACTTTACTGTTTTTGTCAATGTGGTGTATTTTTTTAACTTATATATTCATATTGAGGAAATGGTTGTTATAGAGTACATTAAAAGGGAAACGAACTGAATAGCTGTTCCTACTTAAAGTCATCTAGCCATAAAATATTCATGATTTTATTTAGCCATTAATAACTAGATGAAAAATAATTCAATGATCGAATGTAATATATCTGACTTTTTTGAGTAACACTTAAAGAATGTTTGGTTTCTTTCTTTCATTCGAAATATAATTGATTCCTAATCGATCTGAATGTTTATTTTGATTAGAAATGGTGCACTGGTTGGATATGCTGACAACCTTAGTTACTTTGGTAGCCCCACAAGCTCTGATGTGTTGTTGACTAAGAAAGTATTGGTCAATGTTAATTGGCAGTGTTGTAACTTACGTTGTAGTCTTTACTGAGCTCGATACTCAAACAATGTTTGGTATCGATATGATTCCTAAGTGAAATATTCCCTCTTATAACTTCATAACTATCTTCGACTAACGCTTGGGTACTGTTTGGGATTCCGAATCCCCCCCCTAAGTGTAATTATTCAAAATATCAAGCGAAAGACGTATTGATTTTTGTTTGTTTGACATGTAAGCCTTCATCACAATAAAGTAATCTAATGTAAGTACATAATATGATATTTCATTGTATTAATTAATTCAGGTGTAATTTTGTATTCAAGTTGCAAAATAATCACTTATATTTATATTGTAAAGTTTATTTAGTTAATGATTTACTTTAACTAACAATTAGTGTAATTAATTTAGTATATAAATGAATGCGCTTAAATAAACGTATTTCATATTGCTGGACCATCTGGCTGATGAATCAAGTACTTTCCGTTTCACCAGCTAAGGGTTAAGAATCAGGGCAAACTTACAATAGACTAAGAATGTCTAGGCGTCCTACAGTTATACGTATTTCGGTCACCATAGTTCGTATCCATAGACAAGGGGGGGGGTGGAATTCATCGGTCAGTACTCAGCATCAAACTGGTGGGTCATAATAGGTTGCTGATGATATTCCATTCGTAATATAGAAAGCAGAAGATTAGGCGATATTAGACAATATTATTTCAACGAATCATGATTAGACGACCGAATCCGAAAGCGTGGATAAAATAAGTTTTTCTGTTCAATCACACTGCAGACCGTTATGGAAAGTACGCAATTAACAAAACTCGATATTATGTCCTAGGTGTCAGTGGCATCTACAGTAGAATGTAGTGTCGAGTTAATGAGATTTCAGAAGGCCATTTCAAGGGCACAGCGATCAAATAGAACAGTTACGTTGATTAACACATCGAAGTAAGTTCATTTCTACGAGATGTATAATAATAATAATGCACTTACAACAAAGTAGATGCATTACAAGTACATTTCATACTCGTTCTATAAGAAAATGCAATTGGTTTTGCCGTATGGTTGCGAATCAAAGTTAGTATTAAAGTCTAAGGTTAGGATTAGCGTTTTCCTGAATCATAAAACAATAGTATTAGTAGTCACTTATGATGTCCCATCCTTTGAGGATGGATCTTTCGTCTTTTATTGATGTTTGCCACGGGAAGGCTCAACACAATAATTCACATCGCAAACTAAACCTTGAAATTAACCCTAATTACCAGTTATCATAAGAATAAACTATTTTCAAATTTTTTGACTAATTTGATCGCCGTCATAGTTACGCAGCTTTGGCATTTTAATTGACTTAGTATCAGTGTATAGGATATGCTAGAGGTCAGGCGGATCAAGACAGTGCTAATTCAATGTTGTTCTGAAATTACTGTGAATGATAAAAGTTCCTGGTTAGCATCGGTATAACAATCAGGATCAATTGTTGAAGGCAATGGATGACATAGTACAAAACTAGTCACAGTATATTTATATATAATTGATCTAATGATTCATTTGTTTAGTCAAAAGAAAAGTAATCAGAAAGAAATCTTGTGACAGAAAAAATTTCCCACAATTCATAAATCGTCGTGGTACGAAATTTTGTCCTATTCAGTTCGATCAATGCACCGCATTACGTATTTAGTAAATGACTAATGGTCAGCTTTATTTGCCTACAATTAACAAGAGGCAGGGCGACAGTGTGTCACCATGTCTAATTGTCTTTTTACACATTAACAAGTGATGATTCATTAAATCTACATCTAAACTTTCTAGTACTGATTTACCTGGCTTCCAAATCATTTCTGTCATATTTCTCTACACTCTACTATCTGAAACAGATATTGTATCATCCAATCACTCCACCCCCGTATTTCATATAAACATAGCTAACAAATAAGAAAGATATATATAAAGTGATCCAGACACATAGCCAAAGTGATGCAGTACTGCAAACATTATCATTCCCACAGTTATAGTATATACAAAAATTCTATTTTAATGAAAGCAGGGTAACAATTACAATGGGACATTATTAACATCATGACAACACACACAGCTAAGAAGTACTAGGATGGATTTATTATTGAAGTACAATAAGATGATAGAGGAATAGTAATAAGAAAATTTTACACATATTTGAAGCTGTTTTGTATCATTTAACCCTTATGATTGTTTTTCATGATTCATTCAATGTTTGCGTTTCCGTAATAGGTTACAACTCTTTCTGAAAATGTTATGTACATAAAAGGAATAATTACTAATCATTTTCATTAAACCACAGGAAAATCGTAAATTACCTTTATGTATATAGATGTACATATTGATGACTATAACTTAAGCATATGAAGTACTTTCGAGTGGTATTAATTCCATTAACAATACAACTTAATAGTACACATAAAATATTTTTAAATAAATGCAATTCTACCAACTATGATGTTCACTGAAAACATTACTGAAAAAGTAGAAGTTAGCAATTAGTTCTTTTATGTTTACCATAAGCCTATGAGGTTATCAGCAACGTCTTCAGTGTACAATAAGTATATCATTTTCTACACTTTCCCGTTTATTTAATGACTAGGTGTTGTATTATTCTGAAGTGCTATTTTCGTTGTAGATTTTACTTTCATACTTTAACTTTTACTAAAGGTGTTTTTCACTAGGTACATTATACTGAGCTACATCGAAATGCTCATAATGGACAGTTACGGATAACTTTAGAAGTTTAAAATGAAATATTTAATGAGAATTCAGCTATGATATACATCACTTATATGATAAATGAACCAAAAAATGCCTGAAACTCCTGGATAAACCACATTAATTGAATTATGAAAATGTAACGGCTAATCTCAGAATTTTTCAATAGATAATCTACTAATTTACAAATTTAATTTTATTCGTGTTTTATTTCGTCTAAATATTATTCATTGTAATTTGTTTAGAATGATAGATTCCATTTATCTAAAAACACGTTTAACGTTTATTACCGATTCAGTAGAAAGAATAAGTTGATCTTGGCTTTAACTAAAAGATTACTGAATTTCATTCAATTTTCAATTAACATATATCAATAATCAGTTCAAGCTCATGTGTACAATTGTAACGTTTCTGTTTTGGGAGATTAACTTTTCCAATGTACATCCCAGAGTATGTACCAATGTACACATTTACAAAAACATTAGTTGATTCTTTTATATTGTTTTGATTATTACAGCTGTCAAAATAGACACATCATTAACTAGAGAATATGTATCAGTTCATACTGAAATAATTATATGTGTAAGGAAAATATTCCAGTAAATCTTAAATCCCCAAAGGCTGTAAACGTGGGAATAACTACATTTCACTTCAACGAGTGTGTGTAACCCGTTTCATCACTATTGATTGACCTAGAAGTAGACATTTTCATTCCCCGTAGAAGTATTATCTGGACTGAGCATCGTTGTGACTGTTATATTCTCAAGAGACACACTATATCCACTGTAAATACCAGCAAAGCGTTAAAATTTAAATGTTAGTATAATCAACATTACACATGTACTGTGTGGTAGTTATGTAATCTACAGGATATATCAGCTGCTTATAAATAATAATACTTAATTATGCTAATGACATTTATTTAAATCCATAGAATTGTAAGTCACTATATAATTTTGATTCAAAAAGCATGTGATATCTATTGCATTTAAAATTTACTAATCTGGACATATTTTCTCAGTGTTACTAAGGAAATAAAGATACGCTGGTTAGCAAATGAACATTTTCGGTGATGAAAGAGTAAAATTTCACTAATCAAAGCAAACAATTCCAAATAATGTCTTTATCTTATAAGCTTTTAGTAATTTAGCACTTGAACTTGTGATAATGTCTGCATCACAAAATCCTGAAAAAGTAAATTAATTTTACCACGAACCTAACTTGCACAAATAAGTTTGGATCACTGTTATGTCCTAACGCTCGACCAGTCGCGAAGTACGAAAGCAAAATAATTACCTTCCCAAGACCAATGTACATGATTGTTAGCATTCGATCATTATTCTATCCTAGAACAGTCGGTCAGATACCAGCTAGCCCGAACGAAATATATATATATATGCAAACCAGACCATAGAACAGATGAATTAGGATAATAACACCAATACACAACTATGGTATTTAGGACAGGAAAACGGAGTAATTGGTACACGAATAACCGGTTCTAACTTATGCATGAAAAATGTTATAAAAACAATTTTCTGCTTAAATAAAAGCTGGAAACTAAGGTAATACAAAGACAATAATAATAGAATGGTAAATAGTCATGAAAACCGTGTGCATAAATAAAATCTTTGTAAAATAACCTTTAGAGTTTTTACCTCTTAGGTTAATTGTCTCCCACAACAGTCACCTAGTGGTTAGTTGATTTCAAACGTCCATGGCTTTCCTCATTTTCTAATATTTTGAAATTTTTCAGTAAGATTTATTTTTTACAAAATGGTCTTATCTACATTAGTTAAAAACTAAATTTCATCATATGATTGACTTTAAATTTACAGATATTACGATGAGGATGTTATACAACAATGTATTCGCATTTTATAACAATGATGGAATTGTGCCAATTAAAAATATTTGTCCTCATAATTTGGGATATCATAACAGTTTACGAAGTCAAACATTTTAGAGATTAAAACAGAGAACTATAACGAATTAACGCATTTATGAAAATTCTTAGAAAAATCGAAAATTAGTCCCGCTTATGCCTGCCTATTTTGATTAATCAAACATCAAGCGCATTTATTACTAGTATTATCTTTTTCTAGAGGCTATTAGAGTTCCAATATCAGTGTAACTTTATAAAATATCTTGTTTCGCCGAATTAAACTAATCTTAATGATAAAGCATCTTTATATTTCTGTCTTCCTATCTTGCTTAGAGTTTAATTCTCAGTCAGCCTTGGTACTGAGATGAATTGTCAGTGTTCTGGGCATTCAAGGTGTTGGGTTTACTAGTGTGCTTATAAATGCTTTCTAAGTTAACTACTGTTTTAATGTCGATGCCCCCTCGAACCTGTATTTAATATGTATCTTTTTATTTGACATGTGTTAAAATTATATTTGTGGCTTGACTATGTTGTGGTTGACACTGATTCCAAAACAGTATTATCACTACAAAAATAGTGTTGCAGACTCAAGGTTTATCGGATGTTTTAAACTTCTCTTAATAACCTAGACAGTTATAGGGTTTAGTTATTTAATCTGTTGTGCCGAGTATAAAGAGCAGCCAGTGTTATGACGTCAAAAAGCTGTTATGACCGGTATTATGTATTTGAAAATATACAGTGCCCTTGATGATTACTAATCACTGTACAGACACGTCAGCCCCGCGACTACCAGTCCCCCCAAGCCGGAATAGGGAAAACAACGATTGATGAGCCGACAGGCAGAACCAGAAAACGAATTATATTTCAATCATGCCTTTATATATACACAAAATCAGACCACACAGTGAACCATTTAGAAAACTAACATAAATACAGAACTAAGGAAATAGTGGTAGTGAATAAGGACAACTTGTACACAACTGATTAACAGTAGTCCATAATAAGAGACAATCTAATAACAGCAAACATGCTAGACGAGAAAATAGAGTAAGAGGAACGTAACAATAATAGAAATGTAATATTTAAACTACTCACGATCAGAATAAATGAATTAGTTCTCTAAAATACAGTTCTGGAAGTTTCTCACTCTTCTTTAGTGGTCCGACATAACAACCGGAATGTACGACCAATTAGTTAATGTGACTTCGTGCTCACGAAGCTGCAATAACAAACACCAATCAGTGCCTAGCTGGTTCCTGCATGTCTGCCCAATTTTCAGTCAGTCTCAAACCAGAAACAAAAAGAACAGAAGCTGATAAATTAACCAGATAAATCTTTTTATATTTCAAGCATTCCTTTATATATACATAAACCAGACTACATAGCCAGCCAATTAAGAATTCGACATTAATACAAAACAAGGGAGACAGTTGTAGTGAGATAACATCTACACAGTTAATCAACTGTAGTTCATAAATGAGAAATGATATGCTACCTGAAAACGTGCCAAATGAGAGCATAGGACACGAGAGGTATAATAATGAAAGAAATAGTGTTTGCTTTACACGCAACTAAATTAAACGAAACAGTCTCCCAAAAATAGTTCTGAAGGTTAGTTATTCTTCTTGTATCGCATAAATAGCAGCCTGTTACATCACTAAAGAAATATTAGAAGATATTCAGGGAAGAAATATTACCTTGAATATCCTTTATTTTAGAATCCACTTGAAATGAAAATTTAAGGTCACAGCACTTGAATGTTGAGGATTTATTTACATAATTCTATTTCCTGTTGATATCACTGTTACACCGGTGGTAAAGATTATATGACTATATTGATGAAATGATGAATGATTGATTACTTGAGTCGGTTTTAACCGAGTAGTGTTTACTGACAAATCGAATAAACTGATAATAGAAAACAAAATAACACACTTATATGCAAAGTATTCTATACAATTTAGCATATAAATCATCATTGGATGTGAGATAACTATCTTTTAAGTCCTTCATCGACGAGCGGAATTAAGACATGACTATCAGACTTACTTGATGTCTACAATATATATTTGGTCGTCTTAGGTGGTTGTAAAAAGTAGCTACAAATGCATCATGCCGTCCTTGACAGCAGATGATTCGATTTTCAAATTATCCTAGTTGGTTAGTTGTTTTAAGGTACCAGAGAATTTTTAACCAATAATCGTTATATACTGGTTTCGGACACATTAAAGAGGCTTCGCCAAAAATAGAGGTGACTGAATCCCAGTCTTCAGCAAAAAATTAAATTAAAACTTCGAGTAATATTTAATAACACGCTGTCACCTAAAAAGACGGATAGGTTTAAGGCTGATATATTAAGCCACAGATTTTAGATAAGAGTCAGACAGACAGACAGATACAACGCAGAACTTCGTACGTACGTGCATCAGTTCAGGTCGCCATACCACATCAGCACAGAGACGCAACTGTCAGTTCAAATCCAAGAGTGATAACGATAATAGGAGTATTAGCAGTAATGCAGAAAATTAGGGAGCGAAGATATGATTCGAAAAGTATAATTCAGTGAGATAAATTTGAAAGGAGAAAGATAGAGAATTCGGAAGGTTAGATTTTGAGAGAACACAAAGAGTGGATGCACCTGCGCCATTGCGAACGATTCTGAGCCATGTCGTTCAAGGTCTCTAACCATTGGTGACTTTCGTCTCGCGGACCCCAACCACGCAGCCTACATCTACCAACATGACTTAGTCTGCTTGTCAGTGACTTCATCGATTTCTGCCATGTTTTCGTTTGGCCGCCCCTAGCTTTCTTCCAACCTATTCCTACGCCGCAAAACATAGCTCGTCGAGGCAGTCGGTAGTTAGACATGCGTAACACATGTCCCAACCACCTCAACTGATGAAGTTTCAATACTTCATCTATTGATTTGCCCTCCTTTCCTAGAACCCGTTTCTTAACGACAGCATTGCTCACTCGGTTGTCCCATGATACACGAGCAATGCTTCGGAGACACCTATGGTCGAAGACCAGTAACCTACGAATGTCCTCTACTCTTAACGGCCATGTTTCGCTACCGTATAGTAGGACAGAGCGAACTGCTGCACGGTACACTCGTCCTTTTGTTAGCAAGCGGATATCTCGCCTGCGCCATAAGTGACGCAACTTGGCAAAAGCCAATCGAGCTTTCTGTATCCGTGCTGAGATTTCGTCAGTCACCAGGCCATCAGCACTGATGAGACTCCCCAGATTCGTGAAGCGGTCTACACGCTCGACTACTTCACTCCCTATCACTAGTTCAGGTGCCGATGCAACCCAATCCTGGAGCAACATTTTGCATTTCGAGGGGGAAAACCGCATCCCGAACATGCTTGCAATGTTGCTCAGGGTAGTCAGAAGACTCTGCATTTTGTCAGCGTCTTCACCAAATAGGACTATGTCATCAGCATACTCTAAGTCAGTAAGCGAGGCTCCTGGTAGTAAGTCAACTCCTGAAAAGTCAGACGAAGACATGGTTATATCTAGGAGCATGTCTATGACAAAATTAAACAAGAATGGGAAGAGTGGACATTCCTGACGGACACCACTTGAAGTGAGGAATTTCGATGACAGTTCGCCATAAGCTCTCACTCGACCTGTAGTTTTAGAGTAGAGAGCTTGTATAAGGTTAATGTACTTCTTTGGTACACCTTTCAATGACAGACACTGCCACAGAACCTCACGATCAACAGAGTCGAATACCGCCTTTAGGTCCAGGAAGACAACTATTGTAGGACGCCTAAATGTGTGTCTGTGTTCCAGGACCTGTCGCAGTGTGAAGATGTGGTCTATACAGCCACGTCCAGGTCTGAATCCAGCCTGCTTTTCTCTAATCTGCTCTTCACGAGCTCTAGTTAAGCGTCTAAGTATAATCGAGGCTAATAATTTAGAAACTATATTAGTCAGACTGATTCCCCTGTGATTGTCACAAGAAGACTTTTGTCCTTTCTTATAAATTGGGACAATCAGGGATTGAGACCAGTCAGATGGTATTACGCCCAGTTCCCAGATTCTACCTAAGATTTCAGTCAATCTAGCTGCTAAAACTGGACCACCATCCTTAAAAATTTCAGGGGTAAGCCTATCAGGACCTGCTGCTCTACCTCGCTTCAGATTTCCTATAGCCTTCTCAACTTCATAAAGACTAGGAGGAGTCAAGTCGATTTGCCATTCAGGATGACTGGGGATCGTGGGCAACCGAAGTGTGGCTGAAGGCCAGTTGAACTGATCCCTAAAATGTTCCGCCCATCGGTCCAATCTCCTGGACTGAGAATGAATTATGATCCCATCCCTTTCCGAGATAGTCTCACTCACAATCGGATCCCTAGTACCAGTTTCCTTGATAAGTCGAAAAAGTTGCCTACTGTTGCCTACCGCCGCTGCTTTTTCCATCGTTTTTGCTTTCGCCACCCACCACTGTTCACGGTCGTTGTGTAGGCTGTTTATCAGCCTGCGCCTAAGCTCACTTCGCTCTTCATCATGTTCAGAGCCAGGTGGGATGAGTTTACGAGCATCCATCAGTTCGGTGGATGCTACCGAAATCCACGGCTTCATCCTAGCCTTATGATTTACCTTACTAGCAGATATCATTGCTGTTTCCACAGCATTTTTGATATCATTCCAACCTGCTTCCGGATGGCAATCGCTTACACGGTCGCCTAACTGTTTTTCTAGTTGTTCCTTAAATATATTCTTAGCTTTATTATCATTAAGTAAAACCCTAAGTGGCTTCATAGCAATGTCTTTCCTACGTGCAGTAAGCCTCAAACAAATACGCGCTCGCACTAAAGCATGGTCTGAATCTAAACATGTGCCCCCAGAACGAGTAACAGTCCTCTATCGAACCCCTCCATCGGTGGCTGATGGCGATGTGATCTAGTTGGGTCCAACGTTGAGACAATTTTGGGGGTCGCCAGGTCAAAAGATGTTTTTCCTTATGCCTAAAGTTAGTATTCGCTAGAAACAGGCGGTTATCTGAGCATAGCTGCAACAGACGGTCGCCATTATCTGTTCTTTGAGCCGCGAAACCATAACATCCACCCAAGTGTCTCTCATTTTCACTTAGTCTACCTACTTGAGCATTACGGTCACCAGCCATTATAACTATATCAGAGCGCCTAGCTTTTTGGAGGAGGTCCGAAAGCTTGCTGTAAAACTCATCTTTCACCTCGTCTGAACTGCAGTCAGTGGGGGCATAGGCAGATACGACGAAGAGGCAACGACGAGTGTCCCTATCTTTCCGAGTCCTAACTGTCCCGTTCAGTCGGACAGCGCACAAGCGACTATCTTCAGGGATCCAGTCTAGGAGAGCTAGTTCTGCCCTACGACTCAATGCTATACCCACACCAGCGAGACCCCGGGAAGCAGCATCAGGGCTACTGGATACACGAAGAGTAAATCGGGCTGCTTCTTTGTTTTGATACGGTGAAATCAGGTTAATGATTTTACTAGGATCCTGTATGCGCGTTTCCGAGACGCAGCATACATCGATTGAGTGAGATTCTAAAGTCCTAGCTAAGGAAGCCTGTTGCCCTATTTGACTTAATGTCGGTACATTAAAAGCTCCAACATGTAGTCTAGAACGGGGTTTCAAGAGACCAGGAATGATTTTTCGTGAGCTCGCATCGTTTGCATTAGCGGTGCAGTGAGATGAAGGAATGTGAGTAGAGTTAGTCGTAGAGATAAGTGAGATATTATGGGGTGTAGAAAGGATTTGATTTTGACCAATTTGGACTCTCGTGCTTTTGCGGGTATGAGGGCGGTTGTCACTTCCCGGCTGCCCACACCGTGGAAGGGTGTTTCTTGAGGAACCTGAAAAAGAAGGCAGATTAGTGTCGGTTTCAGAGACCTGAGAGCGTGACCGCAGAGCCCAAGGGACAACTGCTTGAGGCCTGTCACGCACGGCCTTTTTATGAAAAGTTTTTTGAGTATTAGCTCCGCACTTAAAAGTCCTTAGTGGGCACCCTTACCGCCGGAGACGGAAATCCGTGAGGTAGGGTGAGGTGTGACATTTTTAGGGCCGACCTTTTCTAACCCCTCCTTCCTTGTGAGAAGGCAGCATCGCTGCAGATGCTGGTTGTCCGAGGGAAACACCTCACTGCTGTCACACCCCTCTGCAGTCAGCAGTACGACTTCGCCCTCAGACCTTGAGATAAGAGTGAAAATGTTTGTCAAATTCTATTGCATTAAGCGTCGAGGGGAACTTGGAACCGTCGAAATGTGGATCGTAAGTGTATTGCGCATGGTGCCTAGACAAGATACATATGCGAAGATAAAAACTATGTTGCGAGAGATGTGTTCTAAAAACCTCTTCTCAATTAAAACCCAGACACCTTCAGAATTACTTACTTACTTACGTCCGTTACTCCTCACAGAGAAGCATAGGCCGCTCACCAGTATTCTCCATTCAACTCTGTCCTGAGTAATCCTCTACAGTTCTTTCCAGTTGCTATTCATCCTTTTAATATCTGCTTCCAATTCTCGACGCAGTGTGATCTTTGGACTTCCTCTTTTTTGTTTTCCAACAGGATTTCAAGTTAATGCTTGCCTCGTGATGCAGTCAGATGATTTTCACAATGTATATCCTATCCATTTCCAACGTCTTTTGCTAATTTCCTCTTCGAATAAAAGTTGGTTTGTTCTTTTCCGTAGTAGGCTGTTATTGATGATTTCCAGCCAACGGACATTCAGTATCTTACTAAGACAGTTGTTTATAAATACATGTACCCTCCTGATAATGTCTGAAATAGTTTACCTCGTTTCAGCTCCATATAGCAGGACTGTTTTGACGTTCGAATTGAAGAGTCTAACTTTGAGGTTGGTAGACAGTTGTTCGGACTCCCATATGTTGTTCAACTGGAGGAATGATGCCGTTGTTTTGCCAATCCTTGCCTTTACATCTGCATCAGATTCTCCTTGTTCATCGATGATGCTTCCCGGGTACGTGGAAGTATCCACTTCTTCGAGAGTTTCTTCATCGAGTTCAATTGGGTTGGTGCTCCCTGTGTTGAATTTGAGGATCTTACTCTTTCCCTTATGTATGTTCAGACCTACTGATGCTGAGATTGCTGCTACTTTGGTTGTCTTCACTTGTGTTTGTTGGTGGGTATGGGATAGAAGAGCTAGATCATCTGCGAAGTTCAAATCATCGAGTCGCATCCTACTTATCCATTAAATTTCGTGCTTCCCCTGAGATGTAAAGGTTTTCATGATCCAATCAACCACTAGAAGGAAGAAGAAAGGCGAGAGCAAACAGCCTTGTCTGACACCGGTTCTCACTGGGAATGCATCTATCAGTTGTCCTCCATGCACAATTTTGCACTGTAGTCCGTCGTAAGAATTCTGGATGATGTTGACGAGTTTCTGTGGTATACCGTAGTGTCGAAGAAGTTTCCATAGTGATCTCCTGTCTACGCTGTCAAACGCCTTCTCATAGTCGATGAAGTTGATGTACAATGACGAGTTCCATTCAATTGCTTGTTCAACAATGATGCGTAGTGTTGCGATTTGGTCTGTGCATGACCGATCCTTACGGAAACCAGCCTGTTGGTCTCGAAGTTGAGCATCCACTGAATCTTTCATTCTGTTCAACAACACTCTGTTGAAGATTTTTTCTAGTACTGACAATAGTGGGATTCCTCTGTAATTCTCACATTTGCTCCAATCTCCTTTCTTCGGTATCTTGATAAAGTATTCTTCTTTCCAGTCTGTTGTTCTTCCTCCCAGATCCTCTTAAACAAAACGTGGAGCATCCTTGCCATTATGTCTATAACTGACTTGAGTACTTCGGCCGGTATATTGTCAGGTCCTGCTGCTTTCCATATTTTGATCTGTCTGATGGCTATCTTGATTTCTTCCATCGTTGGTGGGGTGACATCAATCGGGAGGTCTGTAGATGCTGCTTCGATGTCTGGTGGGTTTGGTGGAACCGGTTTATTCAAGAGTTCCTTAAAGTGTTCTACCCATCTGTTTCTTTGTTCTTGAATCTCGATGATCAGCTTGCCTTCTTTGTTCTTGATCGGTCGCTCTGGTTTACTATATTTCCCTGCCAGTTTCTTCGTTGTGTTATATAGCTGTTTCATATTTCGTTCTCTTGCAAGTTTTTCCACTGTCGTTGCAAGGCCTTCAATGTATTTCCGTTTGTCGGCTCTGATGCTCTTATTTACCTGCTTATTCGCTTCTGTGTATCCACTTTATGCCTTGATTTTCTCTGCTCCTGTTCGGCTGTTGTTGATTTCTGTCTTCTTGTTCCACCTTTGTTGAATTTTGTTCAGGGTTTCAGTGGAGATCCATTCCTTACAATGGTGCATCTTGTGGCCCAGAACCTTCTGACACGTTAGAGTTAGTGCTTCTTTGATTCCCTTAAAGGTTTTTCCTCTACAGTGGTTTCTTCTTCTTTCAGTAGATTTTCTAAGGCTTGGAACATGTTTTTGGGAGCTATTTTGAATTCCCTGAATTTGCCAGTATCTCGAAAAATGGCTGTATTGAACCGTTGTAATGCTGTTACTCCAGTTATCTATTGCTTCTTTAGCTTCAGTTTTATTTCGGCAACTACCAGGTGGTGATCTGAAGTTATATCAGCTCCTCTCCTGCTTCTCACATCTTCCATTGATCTTCTGAATATTTTATTGATGCACATATGATCAATTTGATTCTCTGTACTATGTTCCGGTGAGACCTATGTAACCTTGTATATGCATTTGTGGGGGGGAATATTGTACTAACAATAACCATTTTGTTAAAAACATAGAAATTTGTTAATCTTTCACTATTCTCACTTTTATCCACCAGTCCCTGTCGTCCCATGATTTCTTCATATCCGGTGTTGTCCATTCCGACTTTGGCGTTTCGGTCCCCCATCAGGATTATCAGATCCTTTCCTGGACACTGCTGTGATTGATTGCAGCCTATCATAAAACTGATCTTCATCTTCGGCGTTACTGTCGTTGGTGGGTGCATAAAATTGGATAATATTCATTGTAATCCCCTTCTTCATTGTCTTTAAAGATGCTTTGATGATCTTGAGTTCATGTAGTTTCCATCCTACAAGTGCATTAGGTACTTTTGTGAACAGCATCAGAGCAACTCCTTAGGTGTGATGAGCATTTTCCTCTTCGTGGCTGGAGTATAGTAGCATCTCTCCTGTAGCCAATGTTTTCTTTCCAGTTTGAGTCCAATGGGTTTCGCTGATTCCGAGCACTGTTAAGTTGTATCTCTTCGTTTCTGCGGCCATTTGATTGGTTTTCTCGATCTTCCACATTGTCCGGACATCGTATGTACCAATAAGAATTTTTGCTCTAGTTATTAGAAGGGGCATAGGCCTCATGACTTCCGAAGAATTTCGGCTTTCACCATGAGGCATCATATCATTCCTTCCACTCCCAGGGCAGAGTTTAAATGGTTTAGTTTGGTTAGCGTCTTTTTAGCAAGCTTGTGTTTTCCCAACCCTCCTCCTTTACTCAGGCTTGGGAACAGCGGTAACTCTAGAAGAGCTACAGGCGAAGTTACCTTCAGAATAAACATTACAAATAAAGGCACTAAGAAAAACAGGAGTTAAATTAAGTCTTAGTAAATCATGGAAGATAGTACATCAATGAAATCTAGTCCTGAAGGTGCAAGTGAGTTCAAAGACACAATCAAACTCCAGAATTTTGAAAGCGGAAAAGGTTGAAACTACGTAAGTTTAGATATAGAATTCAGTCAAGCACTTGACCCAAATAAGTAACCCATTTGCCTAGCGAGACTTATCTAGTTTCAGATTTTGTTAATGCTATATTGCAGTGTTATTCGTCTACTAATTCCTACGTATAATTTAGCTCTGACGAGAATCAGTCATAAGCTGAATGATCTTGAAGTGAAATAAGTGCATAGTGTGACATATTAAACACTTTATTACAGGGGTTTGTAGGGATTATTGAACTTTTGTAATTGTCACCACGGGCAGATTGTAAATAGATAACCACTAAAAGACTATGAAGTACTAGACAATGGTTTTGTCCTAGTTTGTAATTCCACTGGTTAATAACTCGTTTGTCTGAAAATTATACACAAACCACTAGTAGTAACGGTTTTAAGTACACGTTTTTACAAGGTTATACATATTCGCTGATCACGGCTCCCAAAATAGCACATTACAGTTACCCATAGATGTATGATTTTCAATGGTAGTCTAGATAAAATTTGTTGCTGGTATCGATTGCAACACTAAAATTTCATTTTCACAAATTTTCAGTTGATTATATCTGGCACATTCACATTCATTCACATTTTTTTGATTAATGGCATTAATAGTTTACAGTTTCAGCTACAATATCTATAATGATCAGAGTGATTACATTCAATGATTGCAACATACTTTGATCAATTTTATAATTTTTTATGTTAAACTTCCCCAAAAAAAAAATATTTTGAATTCTTCTTTAAAATAAAATAAAAATCATTGAACTATTTTATTAACTTTAATTAGTAGTAAAGTTAATTTTTAAATGAAATTCACTTCAAATGTTAATTATGATGAAAACTAATTAAAAATTAATTACAATGTATTTTATGACTACTGATTAAATGTTTCAATTTATTTGTAGAGAAACTGATCATTGAATAGTGATTAACGCAATCCCTTATTATGTACATAACATTGTTTGAATTCCATTG
>CM046062.1:17460604-17514732 GCA_025215515.1 Schistosoma japonicum
GTCAAGATACTGTGTTAGTAACATATTCGTCTCGCTACCAAACATAGATAATCTAGTTCCTGGTTTTTTTATTTTGTTTCGGAGTCTATTTCATTTTTGAATGTTATGATTGTTGCAACCAGTGTATTTTTAATATTCGGTTCAACATAACATATATCTTTACAGCCGTAGCTAGTTAGGTGGTGATATACAAAAATAATAAAGTTATTCCAAGAGTCTCTGAGAAGCTGCATAATCTATGTTATACCAAGCCCTTCTATACTTACAGTCTCGAATCCTAGGTGTTCATAAAACGTAACGTTGTTGAAAGATGGCATAAAGATGTGGTGCCGGGTGATGACAAATCACTGACTTAAATTGTGAAACATTAAATACGCACTAGATTTGTATACTTGTCTATCTTTGCGGTTATTTTCTTGATTACATCTTAATCAATAACTCATTTCGTATCAATCAAAAAGCTTGTTCACCATGGTTGAAGTGAGATTGAAGTGTACCGGGAATATGACCAAGTTACGCTTGCCGTCACAACCAGAGCCACTTCTATCGAATGGACCCCACTGTTACGAATGAGAAATCAGAAGGCACTGATGGATGGAAGCGAAGTTATATTTGATCGTAAACAGAGCTTTAATTGGATAGCAACGTCTAGGCTGGCAAACTAGAGAGAGATGCTATCTACGGTGGTTCGAGTCGTGATCTGGTGATGATGCGTGACTGCGCGCCTTCAACTAGTAGTGTCTGCTAAAACAAACATGGTCAGCATCAATGTCGAGAGCCTATGCAACTATTTATATTGGGGATTATTTACCACTACAAGATAAAACAATGAAATACTTGGACGGTGTAACAGTCACGAGAATTAATATGGGTTTATTGGAATAAATTTATGGTATCTACCACTGTCATGACTATTAGCCTAGTTTCCACAGCTTGGTAGCTGTCGTGGTGTGACCGTTCGATCTAGGTGGAACTGCTCAGAAATCATACCACCTGATGACTCCATTGAGCTGGCTGACCTTAACTTAGTGGCTAGGCTTCTTGATAACGCAGAGCAAGATATCAGTTGGGTTACATTTAAGAAGAAAGAGTTCATGTAAGACAGTTTTACAATTCTAGGCTTTACCTAATGATGCCGATTAATTAGCGCGCCATCATAAGTACTTTTCTTCTTCAGCTGTCTTTTAACATGATGTTCATTGGGCATTCAATATGGATGATGTGACGTAAGATAGGACTAAAAATTCCATCCTCTCTTCAACTTAAATAGTTACACCTCTCTACTATTTATAAAGTATGAATTAGGTTGATAAGACAATCAAGGTTAGTAAGCCAGTTAAATATAATAGTGAAACTAACAGCTATGAACTGATGGGTATGACCGATTGATTGGTATGGTCTTATGCTCACAGAGTTACAATAATAAACGCTAATGAAAGTGCCCATTTGGTCCCTGCTAATCAACCTGATGACTACTCAGTTTCAAGCCAGAGGTAGGAATAACACACGCTGATAAATCAACCAAACATATCCTATTATATTTCCAGCATTCCTTAACATATATATATATAAGCCAGACTACATAGCCAGCCAATTAGGAATTCGACATCAATGCAAAACAAGGTAGACAGTGGTTGTGTGGTAACATCTACACAGTCAATTAACTTTAGTTCATAAATGAGAAATGATATACTAACAAAAATGTGCTAAGCAAGAGGATAGATCCCGAGGATCATAATATTTCTAAAAGCTGGTTATTCTAGCTTAATCGCCCAAACACAACGTTAAGCTAATACGAAGCCTATACCTATGCCTTTAAAAACAAAAGGAGAACTGAGTGAATTTCACAGCACAAAATGTAATCTGTAGCACTAGCAAGCCAGACATTAGCTTTCTGAATAAATGACAGATTTTGATGTGATATGCCCTTTCCTAGTCTATCGCGTCAAGATAATTAAGGAGCGCGTACATTATATTCTTGGTACTTCCCGTTCTATTTGACAAAAGAAATCAGATTATTAGGGAATTAGTCTTTATTTTGTTATCGTGGGTAGGAGACATTGGAGCGCGATACTAATCATTCAAATACACAAAATTTCCTAACATTCAATAAAAGATAGTAAAAAATATAATCCCTATGCAGAATAAGGAAGTAAATGAATACTCGAGCTCTGTTGTATTGGTGTATGCTTAAGGTTTGGAGTCAACTTTTAACTAGTCAATCTAACTTGCTGCAGGTCCCCAATCGTTAGATGTATCGAGATAACACGCCTCGCTATCAAACATACAAACACCGACAAAGTACGGAGAATGATAATTGTATAATATATTTCAGGTATTAGGAGCGTATGGATTGCTTATTAGTGTGATAGCCAAAGATTGTGAATTTAAAGATTAAGCTGTTACGAGAACGTTCAACGTACGTATAAATGCTACGACTAAACAACGTTTAATGTTTCAACAACAACTTGGTGCCAATCAATAGAAAATAGTTAATTTTATAATCATTATTGTTTCATGATAATCAGATATGCATACGTTGAAGCTTTCAATTTCTACGACAGAATTAACTTTAGTGCACCCGGTATATGACAAAGTCACGTTTACTTTATAACCAGAGCGAATTCTAACGATTAAACCCACACGTACGAATAAGGGCAAATTATAAGTCAACGAGGGATAGCGAAGAAGTTATATTTGATTACTATTGGAGCGCTAATAATATAGCAACAGCCAGGCTGGTTAACTAAGAAGAGAGTTAATTTCCACCTCATGTCGTCATCTGATGATAGTACGGTCAGTATCAATGATAAAATCCTATGCAACTATTTATTTAGCGAATTATCTACCGCTTCGAAAGGTAAGTTAGGACTCCGTTATTTGTGTTAAGCTGTACAGATCTTCGGAATGCTGAATTAGTGATACATTTGGTTAGTGTTCCTAAGCAACCTAATTCTTTGGTAAGTCTTTTATCTGACTCCTTAATTGAAATATACCAGCGTAGCTCAGTAACTATTTCCAAATAACACTAGGGTACTCTATGAGTTTCGAAGTACTTTATAAAAATGGCAAGATTAGTATATTCGAGATAGTTAACTTCAGCTAGACAAACCAAGAAAACAAAACTACAAAGCACTGGCAACGTCCTATGTTCAATCACGCTTCAATATGCATAGCACGATAAGTGTGTGCAATAAAGAAAATATTGTGTCCAAAGATATCAATGGCGATTATGGTGGTCAATTTTTAGAACAACTTATCCGGAAAAGTGGTACCACTACTATCTATAAGCACTGTCCTGATGTAAGTAGATATTCAGAAGGGAAAATAATTTCATCCACAAAGCCATGTGAAATACTATCCTTACTACAGAAATCAACGGAGAGCACGTAATACATATGTTGAAAGAATCTCGCATGTGAAAATATGGTAATTAATAAGATCACTTACTGTGTGATTTAATTGTTTCGCTACTTTGTTTTAATGTGTAGCTAACTCTTAAAGGTAGCGCTATGCCGCATTTCCCGAACGTTGACTTCTACTACATATCTGTTTCTGTAGTTTGTTTCTCACCTTGTTTATTCATTTTTGAGATTGATTGCATTTAGTTTTAAGTGTGAGTACATTAAATGTGGTGATTGAGCCGTCGGTTAACTTTTTTCATTTTTTTTTTGCGATTTCGTTCCGCATGTACTCATTCACACCTCAAACAACCTGTAGGATGTAAATAAAGGCGAATTTTAAATGGTAAACAAGTATGAGTAGAGGTGAAAATGCAACATTGCGCCTTTTTCGCTCGTCAATTGTAAATTAATAGACATGCCTATACTTTTACATATTGACCTCGTAAAATTTGTCTGGCTGTATTAGACGCGTCTACGAATTCACATTTTATTACGGAATAAATAAACTGTAAATAGTCACTTTCTGCCTTTATTTTAACGTGGTCTACTTGTCGCCTAAATTCTCACAGCCTAACCCGCCCATCGTCTACATTCAGTGCTTAGTTGGCGTTTCCTGTTAACCACTGTAAACGTTTATTTCAACAATTTACGATTACAAATCACTAGTTGTAAATGAAAATGCCCAAATTTATTTGTATAAAATTTATTGGCTGACAGTTACATTGTAGTGTACATGGTTCGGGGAAACAGCCACATACTGTCCATGTCCGTATTCGTAACCAGATTCATATGTATTCCCTCCACGACAACTTGTAAGGAAAATATATGTGGTGAATATCATTACGAACGTACTAAGTGGAAAGCTTCATGCAAACTGCATACTACTTCATGAATACGTAAATCCGTATGGTAAACACGTTTATAAAAGTAATTTTCATACAGAAGGTATATATTTAAAAAAGTATTTACAGTAATTGATTAATGCAATCCAGATAATGTGCTTATTTTCACTAAAGGTTGACGTCATTTTTAATATCTGTAGACGTATGAAAATAAAATTTATATAAGCAAGTAGTTTGTCTGATTTTCATTTTAAACATATAGTTTTTAAGTACGTAAATTAAACAGCTGCACGTTAAACATGTCCTTCTATAAAATACTGTGAATCCCTGAAAAGTTTAAGTAGCAACTTACAGGTTCCAAGTTACAGATATACCGTGTGTTGAGTCTGTCTTTCATTTCATGAAAGAAACACCCTGTGTTCACGCATCGTAAACCTTGATTAGACTCTTCCCAGTCATTGTCGATAACAAGAACCTCGATGTCAGTGCATCTAGTAATTTAGGATTCTACTATAGTTGTCTTCTAATAGATCTGCAAAGTCAAAATAGACCTTTCATGTGCAGTGCTAAGTAAAGTAAACTTTACTGCAAGTTCAGGTTGTAAAATATATTCGTGAATATACTTAATCAAAGTCTTGTGGTATTCACATTAATCAGGTGACCAATGACATCTACAACGAGATTTCATTACCACAATAAAATTTTATGAAACTATCTCCTACTTTATTGAATTAGAGATGTTTTCAGTAGTTTAACTTCCTCTTCTGCTGATAAATAACCAGTTTGCAATTGGTTCGTTCCGCAGGTACCTGCGGAATATAAAGTTCCTACTGGCTAGAAACGGACTATTGCAGTTGTGATCAACTGATAATTAATATAGTTTATCAACTCAGATTTGCAGGTCATCTTAACAGCGTCGTAAAGAGAACTAGTCATATAGGGAATAAGTATGAGAGACGACAGTATGAATTCAGTTTTACTAAGTATAGTCACTAGTAAAATGACATTTTTAAGTATCTCTAAGTAATATATTGCTTGCACTTAATCGTGCCATTAGATACTACCTAGCTAAAGATAATAGGTGAGATCGATTTAGGAACTCCTAGTGGTCGCTTTATTTTCTTTTATGGCAGTAGGTTTATGTATATGATTACTTGGAACACTTAACTTGTTTCAACATATGGTACTCGACATTTGTTACGATTTATTAAAGGAAAGGGGTTTACAGATGACTGTCACTTAGTTTATTGGCAATAGATGAGACTATTATCTACTCAGTCTATGGGACTACATCAATGTGGTTAGCGCTACGGAAATAATCTACCTAGCTTGTAGTCGCTCACTATCTCCAAATCAATTGGACAAGTCCTTACGCTACAAGTGTCGTAGGCGAGATATCTGTCTTTGAAAGACAAATTGTGCGCAGTCTAGTAATCCGTCCAATATTAACTTTTGGGTGGACTATGAAGGAAGATGTGTATAGGCTTCAGGCCTTTGATCACTGAAGTCTTTGAAGCATATGCCGTACATCATTGAATGATCGAGCAAGCAATATTGATGTTAGACGCAGAATACTGGGAAAAGTGTCAAGGCAGTGGATGGAGTTGTAAAAGTTCAACGACTGAGGTATTTGGGACGTGTATTACGTATTCATAGCCGCCGCCTACCTCATCGCGCTGTCGACTGATGTGGGAGTATGATGGACGATGGCTAAATGTGGCATAACCGAGACGTGATGTTAGTCCATGAAGTACTTAACTATTCATCTGAGATATGTTAGTAAATGTAAACTACTTGGTTAGGATCTGCATGACAGTGGCAATCATTGGCTAGAGACACTGGGTGATGTGGCTCAGGACTGGTCACTGGTACAAGTGTATTCACTCCTTATCTCCTTATTCTTCTTCCTGCATACTAACGGAAGCAAACTTTCTGATACCTGGTTTGCATTTAATTCCTGTACATCTGATCTTGTAGTAGTTTTTAACCAAATTTAAGTCTTTCTGGGAATGATTCACTGTTAACATTTGGAGATACAGACCTCTTGGCTGCAAGTGATAATCACTTGTCCTGCCAGTTGGAGGAAAAAAATAATACGATGTGCTCAGATGGCTATTGTTTTGAAAGTGATATTGAGAAAATAGTATGATATTACACTGCTTAATGGTACAAGATACTTTATAGGCTTTGAAAGCGTAAGGTTGTCATATTATAAAACAAGTCATTGCCCATAGCGTGTTTTACACTGTTGCCCACTAATTATCTAAATTTTTCTTTACAGTAATCATGTCTCTTATGGAAATCGTTAGATCTATTTCATCAATTATTAAAAGGACTGTTGATCCTACTATGCTGTTTGATAAAGGTAAATGACATATGTCTTTATTTTCTAAATAAAGGTGAATACATGGATGAAGTTTTATGGCAGCTTCTTTGTGTTCTTTATGATATACCTATTACAAATTTTAAAAAAGTGGACTACTTAAAATTGTTGATGCTGACGGCTGCTAACCTGGGATTTGCTGGAAATTTTACTATGAGCAATTTTTTTCGAGATAAAAAGGATCGGCGAAAATGGATACCCTTCCTCTCATGTTTGGTCTCTTGGTTTGAATACACTGATACAGGAACTCTTCAGGTAAATACGCTTTTTAAGTGCAATTTCTTGAAAGATAGTTGACGAGGCAAGAGAAAGGAAATACAATTATGCAAAGCTCTTGAGTTCGGTCGAATCTCGAGAGAATGATTTACAGAGTCGTCGAGAGGCTGAGTTCCAAAGGCGTAACATTGTAGAGAATCTCGAAAAGGAAGTGTGTAATACAAAGTATCGCCTTACTGAAATGAATGGAAAAGTGTCATCTGCAGAAAATGTTTTACTGTCCCTGGTTTCATCAACAGAACAGCAGAGAGAAAAGGTCAGTTTTCATCGTGGTTTAGTTAGGGGTTAGTGCAGCGACAGTTATAGGCTTTATGCAATAAGATGTTTCTCATTTTATGATTAGTGGACATAACAGTATTACTGTAGTTCTAATCTTGACGAAGACCACGAAAGAACACCCATTCTTTGAAGCCCTGTGATCCCAAGTAGGTAGGCTGGACGATAATAGGATCAGAACCTGCGAATTTATAGTTCAAGTGTGAGGTCTAACTATCGACTGTGCTAAAATATGGTAGCGATAAGATGTTTCTCGTGGGTAACCGCCATTTTAGTTATGCCACTTTCTCAGCAGGAGTTTCAAAAATGCCACATTTCACCCTTTTCCATAGGTTAGCGGCGTTAGAGATGTGACTCGAAATTTTGAATTTCAAATACAAGAAAAATCATTCACAAGGACGTGTGTGACCGGTTTCGGGCGTTGTCCTTTTATTTCCATCATTTTCGCATTAACAGTGATCAAGTTGATATTGCCTAACAAAGTCCCTTCGCTTCCTAGCATTATTCCTGTTTCATTGATTCACCTCTGGTTCAGTTCCTTTTACATTAAACTAGCGCGAACAATCAGATTTCACAAAACGTTCGAAATTGTGCTCTTAACGCTGTGTTAGACTTATCAGTTTTTGAGTCTAGTGTCGGATTAGATAACAGACATTACTATCAAAGACGCTAGAATTCCATCACATTGATGTATTTAGGTGACCTTATTCAGGTAGTGTAGGGAACTGGTACTACTTCATCCTTGGTGAGTGAACACTGTACAGTAGCTTCTTTTTGACGTGAGAATAGCTCGTTCATTGGGATATTGTCGATACTCATTTAGATACTGTCTGAATAAATGACACCTCAACAACTCAAGAAGAGGGATATGTATATTTTTCTCTGCGCATTCCTGCTAACTGCTGCTCGGATCATGTTAAAGCTGAGTTCTATTGCAAGTTTTCTGACCTCCAAGAAGTTATGTGCCCAGGCGTAATTTCGTTGGGTAATTTCACCGCCCGCATATGTAGCGTAAGTTGTTTTTAAATTTAAATCCTTTAAGCATCCTGATTATCAATTCAAGAATGTTATATATATATATATATATATATATATATATATATATATATATATGACCGTAATATATCGCTACATAACTGGTCTGCACTAATACCTAGTTTGACTGTATGGAGTGAGGTAGTTGAGCGTGTCAATCACCTCGCCTGTTTTGGATGTCTCATAAACCCTGGTGGTTTGGTAGCTGATGAGGTCTCAGCACATATAGGAAGCTCCCCTAGCTTCGTCCAACCTACATCCGATGGCTTGGGTTAGTCGTCTATCTACCAGCTGTCTTATTTAACCACAGATAGCACCGTAGTCACTAGCTAATAATTCTTTGTCACTTTAGATAGAATCTTCTCGCAAACGGCTTCAAATATTACACGAAGAATATGAAAATATACGCTCGCGTCAACTTGAAAATTGTGAAATGTTACCTGAATCGATTTCAAAAGTGAAATGTCAACTTGACTCAATTGAGTTACAAATGCATAGATTATTTGAAGCATTCAATGGCATCTTGGATCGTAATATAACGCTCCAAAGCTACGAATGTTTACTGGAGTCAGAATTAAAACCAACAATGGATCAAATGTATTTGGTGATGGATAAGTTAGAATCTCTTGAAAAACAAGAGAAAGTAAGGTTATATTAAAAGGAGTATACTAATTGTCTTTTTTAACATTCAGTTTTTTTATAATGTTTGAAAATGATCGGGATTCTTCGTAAGTCTGTAGATCGAATTAACTAGAAAATATAATTGATAATCGGTAACGCGTCATACTTTTAACAATATTTAAATACTAATTTTGCTTCATTTCTCCTTGTTTAATGGTAAGTAAAGTTAATTAAGTGTTGAAAATGTTTATTTACACTCAAACCCGTCCACTTCTGAAGTATTCACATATTAGGAGTTCGGAAATACCATTCGCTTAACCATCGGCTCATTATGATTTTATCTATCGGGTTGATTTGACCTCACTTCAACTGATAGGCCAGAAGATTATGGGCAGATCACATGCTGTTCTAGGTCATGTGATAAGTGAAATATACTAGTGAATTATTCGTCTAGCCAAATTATTCTTTTCTGGGTCAATGAAGAGAAATACATTTATCAGTGAATCTTGTACTCGGTTTTAGAAGTATGGCCTACTTATTCATAGAAGGTTGGGTCCGGCGTTAGGAAGCGTGTATATCTTGATTAGATAAAAATGATAGATTATGGCTCTGGCTCCCTTTGTATTCCAGATTTGATTATTCATTTTGTGTACATAAATCAAGTAGTCACTTATTAAGATCCAATAATCACATTTACAAGTATTTTTTGCAGAGGGTATAAAATGACTTGAGAATAATTCTTTTGTTGTGTAATCTGTAGTTAGTGCCGTTCTCTTTAATCCCCAATAGTTAGAGTAGCCTCTATAAAGCGTTAATCCAGTTGATAAGGTGTTCGACTTTCAGCCACCATGTTGTAGGTTCGAACCCCACTTGATTTATTACGGTTTGGGCAATCAGATAGTAACCCTAGCCCTTTGTAATCTTTTTGTCATAAGTACGCAGATTTGCTAGTAATATCCGACGTCTTTTAGGTACTCATTACAGATATACTGTTTCTAAATCATTCCATGTGGAATTAATAATTGGAATAATCAGCTCAACCTAGTTCTAATTTGATTTGATCCATAAGATTATTTTATCACTGATATATTTTAAACATAATATTCAACTGCTTCCTGTTGTAGAGTACTCAAGGGAAAATCGATGTTTTAACTGCAGATTTGAAAAACATGGAGATTTCAGTAAACGATGCTAAGCAACACTTGGTGGAATATCGATCACAACTAATGAGAAAGAAAGTATTGTTAAATACTAAGAAAAAAGTAATGCATAATTGATGTGTTTGTATAAACGTGCTATGTATTCATGCAATGCGATAAATAGCTTTCTGAATTGACCTAATGTATATCTGTGATTCAATTATTTGAATGTTAATTTACTTATATGTTCATGTCTTTATCTTTAAAATGCACTCTAATTAGTTCATGCCTCACTGGTTATCGTCGCTAGCCACTAAATTAAAATTAATACTCTATTGTGTGAATCCGTGGTTAGTTTGTATTTATTATTACTTAAAATTGAGTTGTTACGCTCCAGACATTTGTATGCTTCAACAATCTAACAATCACTAACAAACAGTTGGAGCTGAGATTCCATGTAGTCTGAATACATAAGCTAAATGAACCCGATCAAGTCCCATATTAATAAGGTCATTCAGCAGAAGACAACTATTTATAAATTGGACTGAATAAAAAATACATTAAATCTCAATAGGAAATATAAAGTGATCAGAGATATGATAGTCAATAAAATGCATGGAAATACAAAATATGCACACATGGTTAAAAAAATGAGCCGTCAGTTATCAAGTACTCAGTAGCAACCATTTTTGTTCTTGCTTTGTTTCTCTCTCTCTCTCTCTCTCTCTCTATATATATATATATATATATATATATATATATATATATATATATATATATATACATATATATAATTTCGAAGGGATCAGATTACCGACTACAGATTTAGTATATTATTACTCTACATCTTGCTCTCCGATTTCATGTTTCTCAGTGATAACTTTGGTCATAAACAACGTAGAACCTGGAGCATGTGTGCATCGGCACAAGTCGCCACACTATATCACAGCAAAGTGAATAAAAAAGTAGTGAAGGTAACACTAATATCAATGGTCGTAAGAACACTATCCTTCGATAAGAAGGGATTCATTCACGAAAAAGTATAAAATAATTTTAAAGCCTAAAATGCCCCTGTATTATTTTAATTGATTCTGAGCCACGTTTTCCAGCTACTGGTTACCTTAGCTGTACGGGTACAAACCGTGTGATCTGCACATGTCAATATGGTTCAGACTGGCAGCCAATTACATCATTGATTGATATCATGATTTGGTTTCGCCGTACCCTAGACTTCTCTCATTTTGACTTTACACCAGTCAACATATAGAATAGTGGTAGGTGTGAAAACCCAACACATGCCTTAATCACTTCAGTAGGTGGAGTCTCAATCTTGCCAACTAAAGATATTTTCCTAGTATCTAGTGTTTAACCTCAGTACTTGTTAGTCCTATTAAATATGACTTTTGTGGATATATATAATCAACTACTAATCGCCCTTGAACCTCTCCAATATGCTGCTTTATTTAACAGTGGATAAAAAGGAACATCAAGTTACTAATTTAGGTTTTGGTAGTGGGCTGTTTTGTTAGATCAGTTTCTTATTAATCTTCTGGTCTTTCTTGAGTATTGTACTATAGTACTTACTAACAATTAGTAGTTTATATTCTTAACCAATTCAGAATATCACACGAAACATCTGTTAAAATTCCGAAAATAGGCCAGAAATAGATATTTAGATGATTAGATTTATGTATGTATGATTAACACAGAACTTGGCATATTTGCTAATCGGTTATTACACCTTTGCAGCACAGGAATATTAACACTAGAAACAGTAAAGTAGTAGTTACTTCAATGATAATAGTAAAAACAAAAAAGAGTGGATAGAATATGACTTAGGGAGAAAGAATTAGTTAATTGCAAGAAGGCTATGAAATAATTTTAAGCTCAAGATTTAAGGAGGACAAAGACTAAATACACCTGCGCCACTGTGATCGATTCTGAGCTGTCACCCAGTCTCCAACCATTGGTTTCGACATTCACCCGGACCCCAACCAGGTAGTATGCATCTATTGAATCTGTAGTCGGTGACTTTATGGACTAATGCTGTGTTTTGGTTTGGTCGCCCCTAGCTTTCATCTTATTTACTTCATTATTAGTCAGCGTTGCGCGTCTGGGTAGCCGGTGGTAAAACATAAGTGACACATCTTAATCATTTCAATCGATGATAATTCACAATCTCATCAGCTGATTTACCTTCTCTCCTTAATATCTGGCGTCTAACCTCATTATTACTTACCCTGTTATCCCAGCTAACGCCAGCAATATTTCGAAGACCTTGATGAATAAACACCAATAACCTACAAGTGTCGTCGACCCTAATGGCCTTGTTTCGCATCCTTTCAATAAAACTGCACGGACTACTACGCAGTTTACTTGGACTTTCGTTGAGAGACGGATATCTCTCTCGCTGTGGGTTGACCGAAGTTAGTTTAATCTCTAGCTGCTAATTGTTGCGTGGTGACTTAAACTGATGTACCAAGCTATTTGTTGTGACTGGCGTAAGTTAGCAAAAGCCAAATTAGCTTTCTAAATCCGTACCGAGGTTTTGTCGGATACCAACTCATCAGGATTGATGAGCCACGTCCACCACTTTGCTGTAAACATTAGTACCAAGTTCTGCGTTGTAATTAACTGACTGTAAACACTAGATACACGGAAATTTCAATGATTCAACACAATTGCTAATTTACCTATAGATTTAGAATCCTGCTAATACTTTTAACATTCATTTCAGCGACACAGAATATACTAATAAACACTAATCTCCACTTGATTAGGTGCAAATTACAGAGCCTTCATTTCGTAAAATTTTTTTTATAAGTAGCTGTCTCAGTGCCATTCATTAAAAATAAAGCGTAACTCCGTGCATTAAGAAAATTCTTAGAATTAGAACACTTATTATAACAAAAAACTGCATATACTTCTCATACGTTGTATATATAATGTTTAGTTTTTTATGTGGACTTATCTTTATCACCTTTTGTTTACTTTAGACACGTGAAGCTGATTTTGCGAACAAATCAAAGGAGAATGATTCATTCCTCTCTGAGCGACAACATTTCAGAACTCGATTGTCTAAACTTAACCAAGAGAATTCCTCTACAGTTGAACAGATTAATTTAGAAGAACAAAGGCTTCAAACGGTGATAAAAGCTAATAAATTTTATGAAAATTTTACTTTTGTTAATGTTGCAACAAAATTTATATGGTAGTTTTTTCTAATATCTTAAAATATGGCTAACGAAGTGGTTTGCAGTTGTAATATTTAGTTTCTTTGATAAGCTCTACCGTTACTTAAACCCTAAAATAATAGTCAGGATTACCTATCGTGATGAACCACTAGAACTAAGCTGGCTGAAACAATCGTTCTCATAAGATCTTAACATATCTGGCGAGATGGCTAAGAAGAGGTAAGACTAAACGAAGCGAACCTATCATCCGAAGGTGAAGTCACATTGCTAACTATGAGTAGGTATGACGACAGTGTTTCCCTCAGTAAACCAGCATGACAGCGATATGGCCTTCCCGCAACGGAAGGGTGGGGCTTAAAATGTCTTCCCTAAACATGCACACCGTCTACTACAGTGAGACTTTTCCAAATAGGGGGCTAACACTGAAAACTGATTGTAGAAACGTCATGTGTGACCGGCATAGTGGTCACACTTTCAGATCTTTAACACCTCTAATCCACTTTCCTTTTCAGGCATTTCAAAAGAAACCATTCCAGGCTGTAGGCAAGTGATAACCACCCTCATACCACCAACAGAACTCGAGACCTTCCTGTTCACAATTAAATATGTTCTCCTCCTTATGTTTCTAGTACATTCACTCTAAATCCTTCCTCCCGTCTACGTTCTCCTGGCACATCTTCTATGAGTGCCATTAATTGTGGTTATTCGGGTTCTGGAAATGCTATTCCGGAGTTCCTGATACCACGCTCTAAACTTCACGTAGGAGCTTTTATTATGCGAACTGTGTCGGTTAGTAAGCCTCTCTAGCTGAAACCCTAAAATCTCTTGCCATCGATATTTGCAGCGTCTCATAAACACGCATAGAGGATACTAGCGTAGTTATTCACTTGGCCTCACCCAGTCAGTATGTAAATACGGCACGATTCATTTTTACGGCTTTGCTGACATATGCATAACACTAAGGTTGTGAGCGGAATAGGCGCTTCTCTGGTGGATTCCTGTAAACAGTCGTTTATGTGGTCTGTAAAAATGGTACAATAAGAACTCTGGTACATAACAGTGCAACCGGATGCCTATTGTTCGCTACTCCCCGTACCCGTACTAACTGTAGCTTGTATGTAACAAAATACAAGATCTACAGGAAGTTCTCCGACCTCCAAGTGTACTGCGTAGCAGTCCACTCTATTTTAACCTGTAGATGTGAAACATGGGCCATGAAAATGTAAAATATACGTAGGCTGGAGGTCTTCGATAGTATCTTCGTAGTATCGCAATATACCACGGAATAACCGAATAAATGATACTGATATTAGATATCTGGAACTGGGAAAACATGACAAATCAGTCAGAGGTCGTAAGCCTTCGTCATCTGAAAATGGTTGAGATGTGTTGCATATTCCCGACTACCTCACCGTGAGATATTGTCTGGGGAGGTGGTGGTGGTGGTGGTGGTGAGGTTAGAGTAGAATGGGAGAAGGGTAGGGGCGACCAAAGCAAAACATGACATCCGTTTTTGACTGTTGGTCCACTGAGCTATGTTAGTTGATGCAGACTACTTGGTTGGAGTCTGTGCAATAATCACATCAGTGGTTGGATACTGGGTGATGTGCCTAAGAATCGATCACAGTGTCGTAAATGGATGCTTTTCTTTCTCTACTTCTTAATTCCCTTTATTCTGTCGTAACTACGTCTGCTTCATCTCTTATTATTAAATTATAATATGTTAATCTTATGAATATGTTTACGTTGTTAGTATGGGGACTTTAACTTATGCGCATATTAACCTGTTTCTACCTTATCCAATATTGACTGTCTCTTTGATGAGTATGGACACTGATTCTGTATAATATCAGAACTTAAGATTTGAGTTCCGTAATTAATGGCAAATTGAAATGAAATATTGCTTGCTGTATGTGTTTAAATTATAAGTCTTACTTTTCAATTAGATAATCAGGTATAAATCTGATTAAATGCATATGAAAAATATGAAGTCATATTCTATTTGTTTTAGTATTTATTTTATTTAGT
The DNA here is from genome assembly GCA_025215515.1 of Schistosoma japonicum. Classification (NCBI taxonomy): domain Eukaryota; kingdom Metazoa; phylum Platyhelminthes; class Trematoda; order Strigeidida; family Schistosomatidae; genus Schistosoma; species Schistosoma japonicum. Next base: position 17,475,803 of record CM046062.1, read on the forward strand.
ATTTTTGTAAGCTGAATTACAGTTTTGTATGGAGTATTAAAAATAATCTATCTTGAGTTCAAGGTTAAATATGAACTCTAATTTTTCAATGCACTCTGAGTAGCCGTTGCTTTTGAGCTAAAGTATTTGGCATTTTGCTGGTCAGTACGAAGTTAATGTCCCTGATGCCAATTTCGTCAGTTTGGTATGAGTGCTTCCTATCGAACAACAAATGTGTATATCTCAAAGCCTAAATTCGTAAACTTATACTTTATCAAATCAGTGATTATCAACTAGCTGTCGCTAAATAGCATTACATATAAGCATAACTTTGTATTCGTATTTACTTTTTTCAAAGTGCTAGTTATTTATGCGCCAGATACTTAACATTCACTGCAGCGCTATATCTTGTGATTGTCTGAGTTATACCAAAGCTAAGCCATATGTTCACCAATTAAGGGATGCGTTAATTACCAATCGATCTTCCCTTTTACTATATGAATATGAAACCTAGTCATCAAACGTATTGTTATTTGTTCAAAGGCGTCCTTAACTGTTACACATGTTTGTCGATACTACCAAATGAAGAATAATAAGGCAAGATACTAAAGAAATTCTTCACTTGGTAAGATTGTGGAACTCCACCTACTGAAGTGGTTGAGGCATGTGTTAGGTTTGCACACCTACCACTATTCTATATGTTGACTGGTGTAAAGTCAAAATGAGAGAAGTCTAGGGTACGGCGAAACCAAATCATGATATCAATCAGTGATGTAATTGGCTGCCAGTCTGAACCATATTGACATGTGCAGATCACACGGTTTGTACCCGTACAGTTAGCGTAACCACTGGTTAAATGACATAGCTCAGAATTCAACATCTTGTGTAGTCTGTTTTGGCTGATATGCTATAGATCTTCTGAGGCTCTAAATCTATGGTTGATTTTATTTTATTTTATTTATAAATAAATATGTAGAGGATAGTATGACGTTTATTTTTTTCTAGCATTTTGGTTATGATGTACTCATGTACCAAATGGAAATTTATGAATTCTGTTTTGAGCCACGCTATTTATCTAGGTTGATGGGAGCATGATCAAACCAGGTTGCCTTTCAGAGGTAGGCAGGACGAAGTTCAAATTAGCAATCTACCAGTTATAAACTAAGTTCTTTAGCTACTAAGTTATCTCTTCACTTGACAGTCTCTTCATTTACTCCTTGATACCATTCACTTTCTTGGGTAAAACTATTAGTAAAGAATACGACTTTGTTGTCTAGATAGATATTCAATTTTTTCAGACGAGGTGAAAATCATTATAAGTGATTCTTTGTTTTTCAATGCTAGTTAACATAGTTTCTGTGCTGATTTGTTCTATTCTTTTAGATCTTGAAAAATCGTGTCCATGTTGAAGAGCTCAATACAATTCTCCTTTCTATAAGCCAAGTGGTAACGAAAGCAGCATCTAATCCAATATGAAACTTGTATGAGTTCTGTGCTTGATCTTGATATTTGTTTCAGTATTGAAGCCAAAGTAAAAATATTTGCGATTTTCATCTATATATGTATATACTATCTATCAGTAAACCATTGATTTTGTATAATTTCTACAAATATTAACTAACACTTAATAAATCAGTTCTCTTTGCTCTTTTCGTTTTTAGTACAGCTAAATTTACATTTGAACAGTTACTAAAAAACAATTCCTGATGAATAGCTAATGTACAGTTCATTTACTATTTGTGCTTATTGATTAATTCCATATTTATCATTTACACTCTTATTTCTGATTGCTGTAATCTGTTCACTCTAAAATAAAATTGACTCAATAAAAGCTGAAGTTCGACATTATTGGGTATCTTCATTTTTTTACACTGTTTCACCGGAGACCTTTTATATGAAGTCACCATAGACTTGCACTGAATACACCACCAAGTTTCCTTTCTACTTGGCTTAGTTTTCCTGTTTTTCTTGAAGTAAATTGTTAACATGACTATTTGTATGCTTATATATTTAATGTGTATATGGGCGGCATAATTGCTTCTGTATATCACTGTTTCTAACCATTGGTTACGACATTCACAAGGATTCTAACCAGCTAGTCTGCAACTACCGACACGACCCGAACCAGCAGCCAGTGACTTCATAGACTGATACCATGTTTTGATTTGGCCGCCTCTAACTCTCTTCCATCCTGCTCCTATATCAGCTAACATCGATGCAGACAGCGGTTGAGCACACACAACACATGTTCCAACCACCTCAGCCGATGAAGATTGACAACTCCATCGACTGAATTAACACCTTTGCCTAATACCCGTCGTCTAACGTCGTTACTACTTACTCAGTGGTCCTAGCTGGTGCGATTGATGTCTCAAAAACATCGATGGTCAAAAACTAATAATTTTCGAGTGTCTTCTATCCTCAATGACCACGTCTCACACCCATACAGTAAGATAGAGCGAACTGTTGCACAGTACACTCTTCCCTTCGTTGAGAGACGAATATCCTACCTACTCGATAGGTGACGTAAGCTGGTAAGAGCCAAACGAGCTTTTTGAATTCGTACTGAGATTTCATCAAAGACCAACCCATTAGGGCTAACCAGACTTCCAAGATGAGTGAAGTGGTCGACGTGCTTAACTACTTCACTCCCTATCTTTAGCTCAGGTGTTGACGAAGACCAGTCCTGGAGCATTAGTTCGCATTTAGAGGGGGAGAAACGCATCCCGAATATGGTTGCATTAGAGCTTATTGCTGTTTAAATATTCTGCATCTTATTTGCGATTCGCCAAACAGGAATATGTCATCAGCATATTCTAAGTCAATAAGTGAATCTCCTGTTAGAAGTTCAATTACTGAAGTCAGACGATGAGAATGTAATTCCCAACAGTAAATCGACCATTAAATTAAACAATAATGGAGATAGTGGGCAGCCTTGACTGACACAATTGAGGTTACAAGTTCGGATGACAGTTCTCCATAAACTATGACACGACTAATAGTGATAGAGTACATAGCATCATCAAGTCTTATGTACTTCTGGGGTACGCCTTTCAATGAGAGACATTTCCATAAAGTTTCTCGGTCTTCAGAGGCAAATGCCGCTTTCAAGTTAAGGGGAAACTGTTAAGGCGCAAGAAAATTGGGGGGTGAGTGGGGTTGGGTTGGCCGAGTGCCTAGTTGGTAATTGTGCGTCTGCCCTGTGCTCACTTAGTCCCAAGCCGAAATAAGAAGAATGCGAGCCAATAGATCAGCCAGACAGAATCGAATCCTATAATATTTCAAGCATTCTTTTATATATACATAAAATCAGACCACACAGCAAACCAATTAGAAGTTAACATGAATGCAGGACGAGGGAAATAGTGGTAGTGAATAGGAACAACTTGTACACAACTAATTAACTGTAGTCCATAATAAGAGACAGTTTAATAACAGCAATTATGCTAAACGGGAGGATAGGGCAAGTGGAGCGTAACAATAATAGAAACAAAATGTTTACATTACAGACAGTTCGAATAAATGAAATAGTGTTCTCAAACACAGTTCTGAAAGCTTGTTACACTTCTTTGTGATCCGACCTAACAGAAACACCATTGTCGGGCGCCGAGAAGTATGTCTGTGTTCTAAACCTGACGAATGTTGAATATCTGGTCAATGCAACCGCGGTCAGGTTTGAAACCAGCCTGGTTTTCTCGTATTTGTAGATTCCGAGCTGTGGTTAAACTTCTGATAATTATAGAAGCTAGTATCTTAAACACTATATCAGTCAAATTAATTTCTCTATGGTTATCGCAGAACGATTTTGATCCTTTCTTATATATTGGGTGTTGGAGATTCCTAAGCACCAGAGACACAATGGTTGATTTAATTAAACGAAAGTTGTATTGATTTTTCGGGAGATTGATTTGTAAACTATCATCACATTAATTTAATTTCAATATGAGTCCTACTCCTGAGTACAGTTTGACAGCATTTCATTGTATTAATTAAATATTAGTGATTTCACTTGATAAATAATAATCACTCTAAATTAATTGATATAAAAACCGATGCATTTACGTTAATATAATTTCGCTAGTTCTGTCTGGTTTGTCTTACGGCTTGCGTTCTTCTTATTCCGGCTTGGGACTCAGTGGGCATAGGGCAGACGCGCAATTATCGACTAGGCACACGTAATTGGCATTTAGCACAATCAACCCGAAATTTCTTGCGTCACAACACTGGGGCGATTAACAATCGAAACCAGTCAAACGGAATTATGTCATGTTCCCAAACTTTAGTAAAAATACCAGTCAGCCCTGTTGGCAAAGTGAGACCGCTATCCCTAAAGGCCTCTGTGGATAAACCATCTGAAATTGCTGCTTTGCCTTACCTTAGATTGACCATGGCTTTTTCGACAAGAGTCGGGGGACCTAAGTTGACTTTTCATTCTGGCTGTCTTAAAATAGTGGAAAGTTCTAGAGCAACTAGACTGCTCCTTATAGTGTTCAACCCATCTTTCTAAACTTTTCTAGACAGAGTTAATAAGTGTTCCATCTCCTTCAGTGATTGTCTCACTAACGCTTGGTATTTTAATCCTAGTTTCTTTTATTAACTTGAAAAGTTGTCTAGTGTTACCTGACACTGCTGCCTTCCCTATCTCCTTTGCTTCCGTCATCCACCACTACTGACGATCGTTTTGCAGACTTTTTGTCAGTTTGTTTCTGATTACTCTGCTCTCCTCATCGTGTTTGGGACCTGATAGGATAAGTTTTCGGGAGTCCGTCAATTCAACAGAAACCATCGAGATCTACTTATTTTTCCTGACATATTGGTTTAAATCATTGATAGATATCATTATAGATACCACAGTTGTGTTGAACATCTTGCCAAGCAGTGTCTAGTTGGGTCGCATCTTTATAATTGCCCAGGTGGTTGCTCAGTTGTTGCTGGAATTTAATCTTGGCTGTTTCGTTGCTAAACTGGATTCTAATGGGTTTTCCTGTGGTCGTTTTTTAACTTCCAGTGCTCATACTAGTGCATGATCAGAATCTAAACATGTGCTCCAGAAAGATCGGCAATCTTCAATCGAGCCCTACTGCCTGTCGCTGTTCTTTGACCTTAAACACTGAGGCATCCACCTAAATGTCTTTCAGATTGATTCAAGCCATCTATTTGAGCGTTGAAATCACTAGCCCTGAGTATTTGGCCCTATGAAAACTACTCATACGCTCAAATGCCATACCGCATCAGCACAAAAAGATCAATTTTACAAGAATAAAGTAAACGGGCATATCAAAGAATAACAGGACTTCAGATTCACATGAAGATAAAGAGCCAATACACTCACAACACTGTGACCGATTCTCAGCCACATCACCCAGTATCCAACCACTGATGTGATTATTGCACAGACTCCAACCAAGTAGTCTGCATCAACTAACATAGCTCAGTGGACCAACAGTCAAAAACGGATGTCATGTTTTGCTTTGGTCGCCCCTACCCTTCTCCCATTCTACTCTAACCTCACCACCACCACCACCACCTCCCCAGACAATATCTCACGGTGAGGTAGTCGGGAATATGCAACACATCTCAACCATTTTCAGATGACGAAGGCTTACGACCTCTGACTGATTTGTCATGTTTTCCCAGTTCCAGATATCTAATATCAGTATCATTTATTCGGTTATTCCGTGGTATATTGCGATACTACGAAGATACTATCGAAGACCTACAGCCTACGTATATTTTACATTTCCATGGCCCATGTTTCACATCTACAGGTTAAAATAGAGTGGACTGCTACGCAGTACACTTGGAGGTCGGAGAACTTCCTGTAGATCTTGTATTTTGTTACATACAAGCTACAGTTAGTACGGGTACGGGGAGTAGCGAACAATAGGCATCCGGTTGCACTGTTATGTACCAGAGTTCTTATTGTACCATTTTTACAGACCACATAAACGACTGTTTACAGGAATCCACCAGAGAAGCGCCTATTCCGCTCACAACCTTAGTGTTATGCATATGTCAGCAAAGCCGTAAAAATGAATCGTGCCGTATTTACATACTGACTGGGTGAGGCCAAGTGAATAACTACGCTAGTATCCTCTATGCGTGTTTATGAGACGCTGCAAATATCGATGGCAAGAGATTTTAGGGTTTCAGCTAGAGAGGCTTACTAACCGACACAGTTCGCATAATAAAAGCTCCTACGTGAAGTTTAGAGCGTGGTATCAGGAACTCCGGAATAGCATTTCCAGAACCCGAATAACCACAATTAATGGCACTCATAGAAGATGTGCCAGGAGAACGTAGACGGGGGTGAGGATTTAGAGTGAATGTACTAGAAACATAAGATGAACTTGTTCATATAATAGGATTTACACAAGACAAATGTTATCTAATTATTCATTTTACTTCAGGAATTTACAAACATTTCCGATTTGATTCTTGTTTGAACGGAATGTTTTTCTTTACATTACATTACATACATATATAACAAATTTTCCATCATAAGGATATATATATATATATATATAATTTTATGTTGAATAAAGATAGTTATTTGCAAATAATCAATAAATAAGTGTCTGTATCTATTACACATTTAATATTCTCTAGTGTAGAAAAACGCAAGATTTTTCGTTCAGCAATATTTGTCTTGTAGCTGTTTGCGTGGTTATTGACTTGTCAACTGCTATTGATAAAATAGCACTGATTAATAGAAGAATTATCCCACAAATTGCAGTTAATGGGGCCCAACCTGTAAAGGAGACGAAATAAAACAGAAGAAACACATTTATAATATCTTTGAGTGTCCAGCGTTTAGGTAAGATATTCTAACGTATGCAGTCCAATGCCTGTTTCCCATCCAGTAAATCTTAACTGAATCTAAATTACTTGACAACGTGCTGGATACCCATAGTTATCAAAATGATCTGCTTTGTATGTTAGCCATGTTGCTAAGCTATTAAATTATGATAAGTAGTTTGAATGAATTCTTGTTGGATTGGAATTACTTGTTTTTATCCCTGATATCCAGTACTACTTTAAAGCTTAAAAATGCTTAACTGTTCTATGTAGGTTATTGAGTACGTATCTTTTATGTATCTCACACTAAGGATGAACAAGTGTATCTTGAATTTTAGTAGTTTTCCAGCTCGTATCGATTCTTCATTAAGACATTTTTTCAGATTAATTGATTCTCCACTTTGAACACAATGATATTCAGTAATATAATGCGTCTTTAAAAGTTAGCGTATTCACCCCATTGGTAAACGAAAAGAGTTATTTTTGAAATAAAATCCAGCAACCATGGCCACTTCTCAGCACATTTTTATTATTTCTGAATGCCATTCGTTTCTTATATTCAGTCCTCTTACGTTAACATTAAAATGCTTGACAATCGTTCAATATTGAGTCATAATATTTGAACCATAATACTGTCGTAGTATCTTTTCCCCAAATATACACCCGTGGTTGATTAGTTCATACTCTCGATTCTCAATCATGTTTGAACAGATAAGTAGTATAGTACACCTTTATAAGATAAACTTAGTTTATTGTCTGTAACTCAGATTACTGAATGATCACTGATGTATCTAGTCACTGTGACCCGTAATTGATTAGTTAAGAACTGAAGACAGATATTTTCAGAACCACTAAATAGGAGAGAACAATTTGTAGTGTGAGATTCATCCAACTAATTCCGTTTATTTCACTGATACCATCGTATCAATAAATTCTGTTGGTTATAATGGCTGATTCTTAATCGTTTGTTGTGTTTGAGTAGTGGTATTACATGATGCAGTGTTGTGATCAAATTCAATTCACTGCATAACAGCTACTGAGCTATTCATCACCATACTTAAAACTCATAAATTATTAAACCGGCAAACTACCATCATGTCGAGTGTTTATATATTTAGATTACTTTTTAAACTACCTCTTATTTTCTCATCTTGCACATTATTCTAATTTATTCTTTACTTAAAGTGATAATATTTTATAAAATACTTGATTTTAGAGATGACTGATGAAATAATTGGGTGGGCGAAAGTAGAGTTCACGAAACCTTCGGTTTAGATTTCGTGTTAGTTGACATTTGTCAGCAAAGTGCAATTGACATTTCAAATGAAACTCATATCATCCAGCTTCACAATTTAAGACGCCACGGCACCTATTCTCACTTGTAGTGACCTGTAGAACTGATTGGTCATTATTCAATAGTGGTTCAAATAAATAGGTACATCACAGAAATTAGAAGATCCTTTTGAAAAAAAAGTACTTCAGTTAATAGAAATCAACGTACTCATGGAACAATTCCCTTTTGAATAAGGTCCAACACTACCCCCACAAACTTCACGAACTGTAACTGAATCCCATCCTGCTGGCCACATAATCAGAGATGTAAGGAGAATTAGATCTTCGTAAAAATGATAATACAAAAACAAAATAATATGTAAGAATTTAATAGTAAATATACCTGAAACCAAAAGATTTTATAGTTGAATTTTTCACGACAGATAAATGTAAACAAATGATATTGTGATCACAAATTTAAAAAAAACAACGTAACTTTAGCAACTACAATGTCTAATAGTAATATCATGAATACTGCTAATTATTGTGTAAACATCAATAAATAAAAAATGGTAATAATTTAAATACAAAACTACTGGATTGGTTAATGTAAAGTATTTGGCGCCCTTTTTCCTACTGATGGCTTATCATTCATATTTCATTTACCATGAAAAGAATAATTTGAATCGTTTGCCGAAAAAAAACTGAATTAAAACGTCATGTAAATCAAACTGTCATATAAGTTACTTATTTATATAGGAAAATATAACAGACTGACATTTATAAGATAATTCGAAAATGATCTATCGGTTGATATTTAACTTAGACATATTAGACTTGATAACATAAACTTTCATGTTTACATCATGATTATGCCCAATTATCATACTGATGATCGTGACTGATTAATCTACTCTAGTTCTTCTGTCCCAACCTATCCAAATAAAGCATGAGAAAAGTATCGAATCATTTCTTATTTTGATAACTCAAATACTCTCATAATTGAGCACCCGTTACAAGATGATGAGTCTCTTACCTTATAAATTTCACTTAAAGCATTAACGTGTTATACACTAATCGTGAACATCAACACAGAGATACAGGTGTATTGAACTGACGGGATGTAACGCTTTTACTAGTTTCTACTTCTAATTACAGTACAGATTTAATCGTAGCACTGCAGAAGGAATCCGCCTACTATACACATATTACAATAGAAACTAATTGATTATATTTCTGACTACTCATAACAGGAAACTGAAAACTTATACCAATACCTTCCATACTTACCAAATACATTAGGAATTTCTTGGTCCAGTAGCACAACGGATAAAGCTGTGATGTTTAAAGTAAAGGGCATTGCGTTCAAGTTTCACTATTGATATCAGGACGAAACTTGTATTATTGATTCTACTGAGAACCATATACTAAATGTACTAAAAGTTGGTTTTTGGCATTTTTATATCATTCGAATCGGTGCTTTCTTTTGACTCAGTAAATGTTGGGTCATTTTTTATCGCTCATAAATTACAATTAATTAACTATAAATCTAGTGCTTAGCTTTGCACCAAAGATGCTAATTAACTGAGTTTGAAACGTAAACGACCAGATACTGGTCCATTGGTCGCTTCTCTTAATATCTGAAGGTCTTAGGTTCAATCCTAAATGGGATCATGGAAGTGAACTATTGAAAAGAATGAAACAGTTGTCCAGTGCATAAATTTATATGTATACTAGAAAACATCAACTATTATTGATGATCACAATTATAAAGTAAACAAATACTACGAGAAAGGAATAGGGAGAAAGAGAAAGGTTTGTTACCTTGTTTCTTTTATATCATCTTATATAATTCTTAGACATATGTTCGAAAAGTTATTGTTTACTCCAAAAATCATTCACCCTGTTAAAGTGATTCATTCAAATAACATAGTTATTATTGAATAAATATTGTCTTATCATGTTAGCATAAACATTTTCTAAACTTAGTGAACATTGTGACACCATCATAAATCTTGCCTACTACATAGAATTTAGGAATCTGAAATGACTAAATGTATATATTTACGAGAAAAAAAAACAGTAGTTTGACCAAAATGTTCTGTTAATAGTTTAGAATAATAGTAGGAGATACATACACTCACAAAAGCCAGAGGATGTATAATAATAGTTTCGGCTTCAGATGGTTTGTCTGATGTTCATTAGTTTTCAGTAGTTTTGTTGGCTGCGATGTACACTTAAAGCTCAGAGGTCAGCTAGTTGGTGATAGTCTGTATAAAATCTTGATTAGTTTCGGTTTGTCACTGGTTGTTTTCCTTCAAAAGTACACACCTACAATCCTGACGGAACTGATGTCCTTTTGGAGGACTTGAACTTACATCACCCATTTCCATAGTCACCGAGTACCACATTACAATCGATCGATAAAGACCGACGAGTAATAAAAACAATACAACTATGGCCCTAGTTATTACCCACTGATCATTTAATGCAAATGATAAAAAAGGTTATTTTCAGTTTATGTAAATAGAATCCCCACCAATCTGTGTTAAAAACAAATCATATGAAAACTCCTAACTGGCTTTCAAGGTTCTCGGATTGGTAAAATCAACTGAATGAGAATACTATTCTTCACAGATAGTAGTGAGTAATGACAGTCTTGACGACTGAAAATCTGAAATGAATTTAACTAAGTAATGTAAAGACGTGCAAACCATATAGCTCAATGTGTTGGGCTCCATTTGACATTAAGACTTCACATTAATGTGAATGCTAAAGCAAGAATAGTACAGTCGTTCAGTGGCTCATCATTCCCAAGCGATTCTACAGACAAAGTCAGTCTTTAAACTGACAAGTCATCATAAACCCTCTATGTAAAGCATTCTCGCATAACATGATGTCATGAAAATTTCTTAATTCCTGCGTAAGTCTTAGGATGTCATCTGCTAACATTTGCTGTATAATACATACTATAATGTAAATAGCTTTTGTCAGTTTTACGGTATCCGGCGATCAAATAAAATCATATGCACAATCTTTTAAGCAATTCCAATAATGGTAGTTATAAATGAACATTTCTCAATGCCAAATCAACTACAAAATGTTCCATTTCATAACATGATATTACCTGAATAATCTACAGGATATTACAATTGTCGTTGAATTAATCAACTTCTAGAATAGTTCGCATTCACATTCCTTTTCATTTTCTGTATGATTAGTCATCGAGATATGATACCAATGTTTTTCATAAGATAAACTACGAAATTTATCTCATATTTTATTCGTCAACTTTAATAGAGTTAGAAACAAAGTTAAATGAGATTTTCATCATTTCTCCTACTCTTACTCTTACTCTCTTTCTGATGAGTCATTCACTTTATTTAATCATTAGTGAAACAAATTTTGTGAATAGTCTGATATGTTAGGCTAATAGATAACTCATGAATTTGAGATTGGATATGCTAATTCTCAAATGTCATAAAGCAAAATAGTAATATTTAATAGGGTCGAATTCATATGATAGTATAAAGGTCTTTGATTCGACTCCATTTTCGAAATAACATATCGAATCTACATCTATACAGTATTCATTAACCAACCTAACGATATATCTGTTCACTAACATATTTTCACTAATGATAACATAAAGTGAATGACTCATCAAAAGAGAGTAAGAGTATGAGTAAAATATGAGATAAACGTCGCAGAGAAACAAAGTCAATTTAGTTTATGAAAAACATTGGTATCATATCTCGATGACTAATCATACAGAAAATGAAGAGGATGTGAATGCGAACTATTCTAGAGGTTGATTAATTCAACGACAATTGTAATATCCTGTAGATTATTCAGGTAATATCATGTTATGAAATGGAACATTTTGTAGTTGATTTGGCATTGAGAAATGTTCATTTGTAATACTTATTTCATCAATATAATGATGAATAGCAAATAAAGGAGATTATTATTGACAAACTAAGATGTAAGTTATTTGATCAGAGATCGACATTTATATTCTTTTCTTGTAAAATTATACTCGATGACTATTCTTTTTTGAGTAGATAACCTTTTTTCTATCAATAAACATAAATGTAACTACTTAAACATGGTAGATCTTTGAGCCAACTTTGAAAATATTGGAAGTCCTTTGATAATTTGTCAAAAAACCTACTCAGGAAGAGAAAAGTTTTAAATTACTCCGTCTAATCAGCATCTTTTTAAAATCTTTTTAGATAAGTGTAGGCAAACGATGGTGACTCTTTGTAACACGTTTCTAGGAACTCCCGGAATTTTGTAGTCATGTAAAAATAGACAAATACCTTAGTTTTCTATATCCCAACTAACCTTGAAAGTAAACCATTATTTCATACTTTGAGGTTCGATTGTAGAAGATTTATAAGGAGTTGGGGTGAGGAGAGGGTGGTTATCAAGACAGTGTTGACATTTCAATCAATAGTACATATGAAGTCAGTAAACCACTGAATTATAGTATGATGTAATGAACTTGACAATTTTGTAAAGTTGGCTGCCATAAGAAAGAGATTAGAAGGATACCTTAAAAATAAGTTTCATACTAATTCGTAATTGTTAACTCGGTATATCTGTATCTGTAACTTAAAACTTATGTGGTTAATGAGATCATTATTGTTACCACTACAGACATTATCATTAATCAATGGAATTCAAACAATGTTATATGCATAATTAGGAATGGCTTTAATCACTATTCAATGATCAATTTCTGTACAAATAAATTGAAACATTTAATCAGTAGTCATAAAATACATTGTAATTAAATTTTAATTAGCTTTCATCATAATTAACATTTGAAGTGAATTTCACTTAAAAATTAACTTTACTACTAATTAAAGTTAATAAAATAGTTCAATGATTTTTATTTTATTTTAAAGAAGAATTCAAAATATTTTTTTTGGGGGAGTTTAACATAAAATTATAAAATTGATCAAAGTATGTTGCAATCATTGAATATAATCACTCTGATCATTATAGATATTGTAGCTGAAACTGTAAACTATTAATGCCATTAATCAAAAAGATGTGAATGAATGTGAATGTGCTGGATATAATCAACTGAAAATCTGTGAAAATGAGATTTTAGTGTTGCAATCGATACCAGCAACAAATTTTATCTAGACTACCATTGAAAATCATACATCTATGGGTAACTGTAATGTCCTATTTTGGGAGTCGTGATCAGCGAATATGTATAACCTTGTAAAAACGTGTACTTAAAACCGTTACTACTAGTGGTTTGTGTATAATTTTCAGACAAACGAGTTATTAACCAGTGGAATTACAAACTAGGACAAAACCAATTGTCTAGTACTTCAGTAGTCTTTTAGTGGTTATCTACTTACAATCTGCCCGTGGTGATAATCACGAAAATTCAGTAATCCCTACAAACCCCCGTAATAAAGCGTTTAATATGTCACATTATGAACTTATATCACTTCAAGATCATTCAGCTTAGGACTGATTCTCGTCAGAGCTGGATTATACGTAGGAATTAGTAAATGAATAACACTGCAATATAGGATTAACAAAATCTGAAACTAGATAAGTCTCGTCAGGCAACTGGGTTACTTATTTGGGTTATGTGCTTGACTGAATTGTATACCTAGACTTACGTAGTTTCAACCCTTGTAGCAAGCGTCGGGAAAAAAAATGTTTTAGATTTTGTTAACACTATATTACAGCAAGAGTTTAAAGTGAGTACTTTAATGAAAGCTACGTTCCGACATGCACCATCCATCTGATAAATGACTGAATTACTTAATATAACACGCTTACTGAACATTGAAGGCATTGCGGAATCATATCAGCCAATGTTTCCATTTGATCAATAAATACGTTGAGTGATTTGTCAATATTTTCCTTAAACCATAAGCTTGCAGTCTTTATGCTAATTTCTCCAAACACCGATCCTCGAAACTACCAAGCTCCGAATGAGAGAAATAAAAGGAGAACTAAGTAAGTGACGGATATTTACAGAAACTCAAGTATTAATAATTTTAATGTAGCTGAAATTCACCATCTTAATCCATCCAGTTCAGTAGTATAGTTATGTAATTGATAACTCAAATTATGTAGTGTCATACACTAGAATTTTATTGAATAAGAGTCTGATGGAATGTTTTCAGGTCTTTTAGACCTTCTAAAGGTTTTTTCGATATCTCTGTGAATCATCTCAACACATTTTCCGCTTTCTAAATTCCGGAGTTTCATTGTGTCTTTGAACTCCCTTGCACCTTTGGGACTAGATTTCATTGATGTATTATCTTTCATGATTTAGTAAGACTTAATTCAACTCCTGTTTCTCTTAGTGTCTTTATTTGTAGTGTTTATTCTGAAGGTAACTTCGCCTGTAGCTCTTCTAGGGTTACTGCTGTTCCTAAGCCTGGATAAAGGAGGAGGGTTGGGAAAACACAAGCTTGCTAAAAAGACGCTAACCAAACTAAACCATTTAAACTCTGCCCTGGGAGTGGAAGGAATGATATGATGCCTCATGGTGAAAGCCGAGATTCTTCGGAAGTCATGAGGCCTATGCCCCTTCTAATAACTATAGCGAAAATTCTTATTGGTACATGCGATGTCCTGACAATGTGGAAGATCGGGAAAACCAATCAAATGGCTGCAGAAACGAAGAGATACAACTTAACAGTGCTCGGAATCAGAGAAACCCATTGGACTCAAGCTGGACAGAAAACATTGGCTACAGGAGAGATGCTAGTATACTCCGGCTACGAAGAGGAAAATGCTTCTCACACCTAGGGAGTTACTCTGATGCTGTCCAAAAAAGTACCTAATGCACTTGTAGGATGGAAACTACATGAATTCATGATCATCAAAGCATCTTTCAAGACAATGAAGAAGGGGATAACAATGAATATTATCCAATTTTATGCGCCCACCAACGACAGTAACGACGAGGATGAAGATCAGTTTTATGATAGGCTTCAATTAATTACAGCAAAGTGTCCAGGAGAGGATCGGATGATCCTGATGAGGGGACCTAAACGCCAAAGTTAGAATGGACAACACCGGATATGAAGAAATCATGGGACGACAGGGAGTGGCCGATAGAAAGATTTTCAAATTTATATGTTTTTAACAAAACGGTTATAGTTAGTACAATATTTCCCCTACAAATGCATATACAAGGTTACATGGGTCTCATCGGAACTTAGTACAGAGAATCGAATTGATCATATATGCATCAATAAAATATCCAGAAGATTAATGGAACATGTGAGAACCGGGAAAGAAGCTGACATAGCTTCAGATTACCACCTGGTAGTTGCAGAAATGAAACTGAAGCTAAAGAAACAATAGATAACTGGAGTAACAGCATTACAACAGTTCAATACAGCCATTTTTCGAGATACTGGCAAACTCAGGGAATTCAAAATAGCTCCCAAAAACATTTTCCAGGCCTTACAAAGTCTGCTGAAAGAAGAAACCACTGTAGAGGAAAAACCTTTAAGGGAATCAAAGAAGCACTAACTCTAACGTGTCAGAAGGTTCTGGGTCACAAGAGGCACCATCATAAGGAATGTATCTCTACTGAAACCCTAAACAAAATTCAACAAGGTGTAACAAGAAGACAGAGATTAACAACAGCCGTACAGGAGCAGAGAAAATCAAGGAATAAAGTGGATACAAAGAAGCGAATAAGCAAGTAAAGAAGAGCATTAGAGCCTACAAATGGAAATACATTGAAGGCCTTACAACGACAGTGGAAAAAGTTGCAAGAGAGGGAAATATGAAACAGCTTTATAACACAACGAAGAAACTGGCAGCAAATATGGTAAACCAGAACGACCGGTCAGGAAAAAAGAAGGCATGCCGATCATCGAGATTCAAGAACAAAGAAACAAATAGGTAGAACACTTTGAGGAACTCTTGAATAGGCAAGCTCCACTGAACCCAACAGACATCGAAGCAGCACCTACAGATCTCCCAATAGATGTCACTCCACCAACGATGGAAGAAATCAAGATAGCCATTAGACAAATCAAGAGTGCGACTCGATGATTTGAACTTTGCGGATGATCTAGCTCCACTAGCCCATACACATCAATAAATGCAAATAAGGACAACCAACGTAGCAGCAACCTCAGCATCAGTAGGCCTGAACATACATAAGGGAAAGAGCAAGATCCTCAAATTCAACACCAAAAGCACCGACCTAATTGAACTTGATGGTGAAACTCTGAAAGAAGTGGATACCTTTACATACCTGGGGAGCATCATCGATGAACAAGGAGGATCCGATGCAAATGTAAGGGCAAGGATCGGCAAAGTAAGGGCAGCATTCTTACAGTTGAAAAATATATGGGACCCCAAACAACTGTCTACCAACCTCAAAATAAGACTCTTCAATTCGAACGTCAAGACAGTTCTGCTGTATGGAGCTGAAACGTGGAGAACTACTTTAAACATCATCAGGAGGGTACATGTATTTATAAACAACTGTCTTCGTAAGATACTGAATGTCCGTTGGCTGGAAATCATCAGCAACATCCTACTATGGAAGGGAACAAACCAACTTCTTTTCGAAGAGGAAATTAGCAAAAGACGTTGAAAATGGATAGGATATACATTGCGAAAATCATCTGACTGCATCACGAGGCAAGGATTAACTTGGAATCCTGTTGGGAAACGAAAAAGAGTTAGGCCAAAGATCATACTGCGTCGAGAATTGAAAGCAGATATTAAAAGGATGAATAGCAACTGGAAACAACTGAAAAGGATTACTCATAACAAAGTTGAATGGAGAATACAGGTGAGCGGCCTATGCTTCTCTGTGACGAGTAACGGACGTAAGTAAGTAAGTAATTCTGAAGGTGTCTGGGATTTAATTGAGAGGGGTTTTTAGAACACATCTCTTTCAACATCGTTTTCATCTTTGCATATGTGTCTTGTCTAGGCACCATGCACAATACACTTACGATCCTCATTTCAATGGTTTCAAGTTCCCCTCGACATTTACCGCAATAGAATTTGACAAAAATTTTCACTCTTATCTAAAATCTGTGGCTTGATATATCAGGCTTAAACCTATCCGTCTAATTGGCGGTAGCGTGTTATCAAATATTACTCGAAGTTTTAATCTAATTTTTTGCTTGAGACTGGAATTTAGTCACCTCTATTTTTGGCGAAGACTCTTGAATGTGTCCGAAACTAGTATATAACGATTACTGGTTAAAAGTTCTCTGGTGCCTTAAGAAAACTAACCAACTAGGATAATTTGAAAATCGAATCATCTGCTGCCAAGGACAGCATGATTCATTTGTAGCTACTTTTTAAAACCACCTAAGACGACCAAAGATATATTGTAGACATCAAGTAAGTCTGATAGTCATGTCTTAATTCCGCTCGTCGATGAAGGACCTAAAAGATAGTTATCTCACATCCAATGATGATTTATATGCTAAATTGTATAGAATACTTTGCATAGAAGTGTGTTATTTTGTTTTCTATTATCAGTTTATTCGATTTGTCAGTAAACACTACTTGGTTAAAACCGATTCAAGTAATCAGTCATTCATCATTTCATCAATATATTCATATAATCTTTACCACCGGTGTAACAGTGATATCAACAGGAAATAGAATTATGTAAATAAATCCTCAACACTCAAGTGCTGTGACCTTAAATTTTCATTTCAAGTGGGTTCTAAAATAAAGGATATTCAAGGTAATATTTCTTCCCTAAATATCTTCCATTATTTCTTTAGTGATGTAACAGGCTGCTATTTATGCGATACAAGAAGAATAACTAACCTTCAGAACTATTTTTGGGAGACTGTTTTGTTTAATTTAGTTGCGTGTAAAGCAAACACTTTATTTCTTTCATTATTATGCCTTTCGTGTATTATCCTCTCATTTGGCACGTTTTCAGGTAGCATATCATTTCTCATTTATGAACTACAGTTGATTAACTGTGTAGATGTTTTCTCACTACAACTGTCTCCCTTGTTTTGTATTGATGTCCAATTCCTAATTGGCTGGCTATGTAGTCTGGTTTATGTGTATATAAAGGAATGCTTGAAATATAAAAAGATTTATCTGGTTAATTTATCAGCTTGTATTCTTTTTGTCTCTGGTTTTGAAACTGATTGGAAATTGGGTAGACATGCAAGAACCAGCTAGGCACTGATTGGTGTTTGTTATTGCAGCTTCGTGAGCACAAAGTCTCATTAACTAATTGATCGTACGTTCCGGTTATTATATCGGACCACTAAAGAAGAGTCAGAAACTTCAAGAACTGTATTTTAGAGAACTAATTCATTTATTCTGGTCGTGAGTAGTTTAAATATTACATTTCTATTATTGTTACGTTCCTATTACTCTATCCTCTCGTTTAGCATATTTACTGTTATTATATTGTCTCTTTTTATGGACTACAGTTAATCAGTTGAATACAAGTTGTCTTTATTCACTACTACGATTTCCTTAGTTCTGTATTAATGTTAGTTTTCTAATTGGTTTACTGTGTGGTCTGATTTTGTATATTTATAAAGGCATGATTGAAATATAATTCGTTTTCTGGTTCTGCCTGTCGGCTCATCAATCGTTGTTTTCTCAATTTTAGCTTGCGGGACTGGTAGTCGCCGGGCTGATGTGTCTGTACAGTGATTAGTAATCATCAAGGGTACTGTGTATTTTCAAATACACAATACCGGTCATAACAGCTTTTTGACGTCATAACACTGGCTGCTCTTTATACTCGACGCAACAGATTAAATAACTAAACCCTATAACTGTCTAGGTTATTAAGAGAAGTTTAAAACATCCGATAAACCTTGAGTCTGCAACAATATTTTTGTAATGATAATACTGTTTTGGAATCAGTGTCAACCACAACATAGTCAAGCCACAAATATAATTTTAACACATGTCAAATAAAAAGATACATATTAAATACAGGTTCGAGGGGGCATCGACATTAAAACAGTAATTAACTTAGAAAGCATTTATAAGTACACTAGTAAACCCAACACTTTGAATGCCCAGAACACTGACAATTCATCTAAGTACCAAGGCTGACTGAGAATTAAACTCTAAGCAAGATAGGAAGACAGAAATATGAAGATGCTTTATCATTAAGATTAGTTTAATTCGACGAAACAAGATATTTTATAAAGTTACACTGATATTGGAACTCTAATAGCCTCTAGAAAAAGATAATACTAGTAATTAATGCGCTTGATGTTTGATTAATCATTATAAGCAGGCATAAGCGGGACTAATTTTCGATTTTTCTAAGAATTTTCATAAATGCGTTAATTCGTTATAGTTCTCTGTTTTAATCTCTAAAATGTTTGACTTCGTAAACTGTTATGATATCCCAAATTATGATGACAAATATTTTTAATTGGCACAATTCCATCATTGTTATAAAACGCGAATACATTGTTGTATAACATCCCCATCGTAATATCTGTAAATTTAAAGTCAATCATACGATGAAATTTAGTTTTAAACTATTGTAGATAAGACCATTTTGTAAAAAATAAATCTCACTGAAAAATTTCAAAATTTTAGATAATGAGGAAAGCCATGGACGTTTGAAATCAACTAACCACTAGGTGACTGTTGTGGGAGAAAATTAACCTAAGTGGTATAAACTCTAAAGGTTATTTTACAAAGGTTTTATTTATGCACACGGTTTTCATGACTATTTACCATTCTATTATTATTGTCTTTGTATTGCCTTAGTTTCCAGCTTTTATTTAGGCAGCAAATTGTTTTTATAACATTTTTCATGCATAAGTTAGAACTGGTTATTTGTGTACCAATCACTCCGTTTTCCTGTCCTAAATACCATAGTTGTGTATTGGTGTTATTATTCTAATTCATCTGTTCTATGGTCTGGTTTGCATGCATATATATATATATATATATATATATATATATATATACATGTACCAAAAAATCTTTGCACTGGTCTTGCGTTTTTTCCATATTCCGTTCGGGCTAGCTTGTATCCGACCGACTCTTCTAGGATAGAATAATGATCGAATGCTAGTGTTCATGTACATTGGTCTTAGGAATGTTATTATTTTGCTTTCGTACGTCGCGACTGGTCGAGCGTTAGGACATAACAGTGATCCAAACTTATTTGTGCAAGTTAGGTTATTGGTAAAATTAATTTACTTTCTCAGGATTTTGTGATGCAGACATTATCACAAGTCCAAATGCTAAATTACTAAAAGCTTATAAGATAAGGACATTATTTGGAATTGTTTGCTTTGATTAGTGAAATTTTACTCTTTCATCACCGAAAATGTTCATTTGCTAACCAGAGTATCTTTATTTTCTTAGTAACACTGAGAAAATATGTCCAGATTAGTAAATTTTAAATGAAATTAATATCACATGCTTTTTGAAACAAAATTATACAGTGACTTACAATTCTATGCATTTAAATAAATGTCATCAGCATAATTAAGTATTATTAGTTATAAGCAGCTGATATATCCGGTAGATTACATAACTACCACACAGTACATGTGTAATGTTGATTATACTAACATTTAAATTTTAACGCTTTACTAGTATTTACAGTGGATATAGTGTGTCTCTTGAGAATATAACAGTCACAACCATGCTCAGTCCAGATAATACTTCTACGGAAAATGAAAATGTCTACTTCTAGGTCAATCAATAGTGATGAAACGGGTTACACACACTCGCTGAAGTGAAATGTAGTTATTCCCATGTTTACAGCCTTTGAGGATTTAAGAAAGATTTACTGGAATATTTGCCTTACACATATTATTATTTCAGTATGGACTGATACATATTTTCTAGTTAATGATGTGTCTATTTTGACAGCCGTAATAATCAAAAAAATATGAAAGAAGTAACTAATGTTTATGTAAATGTGTACATTGTTACATACTCTGGGATGTACATTGGAAAAGTTAATCTCCCAAACAGATACGTTACAATGGTACACATGACCTTGAACTGAATATTGATATATATTAATTGAAAATTGAATGAAATTGAGTAATCTGTTAGTTAAAGCCATGATCAACTTATTCTTTCTACTGAATCGGTAATAAACGTTAAATATGTTTTTAGATAAATGGAATCCATCATTCTAAACAAATTGCAATGTATAATGTCTAGACGAAATAAAACACCAATGAAATTAAATTTGTAAATTAGTAGATTATCTATTGAAAAATTCTGAGATAAGCGTTACATTTTCATAATTCAATTAATGTGGTTTATCCAGGAGTTTCAGGCATTTTTCGATTTATTTATCATATGAGTGATGTAAATCATAGCTGGATTCTCATTAAATATTTCATTTTAAACTTCTAAAGTTATCCGTAACTGTCCATTATGAGCATTTCGATGTAGCTCAGTATAATGTACCTAGTGAAAAACACCTTTAGTAAAAGTTAAAGTATGAAAGTAAAATCTACAACGAAAATAGCACTTCAAAATAATACAACACCTAGTCATTAAATAAACGGGAAAGTGTAGAAAATGATATACTTATTGTACACTGAAGACGTTGCTGATAACCTCATAGGCTTATGGTAAACATAAAAGAACTAATTGCTAACTTCTACTTTTTCAGTAATGTTTTCAGTGAACATCATAGTTGGTAGAATTGCATTTATTTAAAAATATTTTATGTGTACTATTAAGTTGTATTGTTAATGGAATTAATACCACTCGAAAGTACTTCATATGCTTAAGTTGTAGTCATCAATATGTACATCTATATACATAAAGGTACTTTACGATTTTCCTGTGGTTTAATGAAAATGATTAGTAATTATTCCTTTTATGTACATAACATTTTCAGAAAGAGTTGTAACCTATTACGGAAACGCAAACATTGAATGAATCATGAAAAACAATCATAAGGGTTAAATGATACAAAACAGCTTCAAATATGTGTAAAATTTTCTTATTACTATTCCTCTATCATCTTATTGTACTTCAATAATAAAGCCATCCTAGTACTTCTTAGCTGTGTGTGTTGTCATGATGTTAATAATGTCCCATTGTAATTGTTACCCTGCTTTCATTAAAATAGAATTTTTGTATATACTATAACTGTGGGAATGATAATGTTTGCAGTACTGCATCACTTTGGCTATGTGTCTGGATCACTTTATATATATCTTTCTTATTTGTTAGCTATGTTTATATGAAATACGGGGGTGGAGTGATTGGATGATACAATATCTGTTTCAGATAGTAGAGTGTAGAGAAATATGACAGAAATGATTTGGAAGCCAGGTAAATCAGTACTAGAAAGTTTAGATGTAGATTTAATGAATCATCACTTGTTAATGTGTAAAAAGACAATTAGACATGGTGACACACTGTCGCCCTGCCTCTTGTTAATTGTAGGCAAATATAGCTGACCATTAGTCATTTACTAAATACTTAATGCGGTGCATTGATCGAACTGAATAGGACAAAATTTCGTACCACAACGATTTATGAATTGTGGGAAATTTTTTCTGTCACAAGATTTCTTTCTGATTACTTTTCTTTTGACTAAACAAATGAATCCTTAGATCAATTATATATAAATATACTGTGACTAGTTTTGTACTATGTCATCCATTGCCTTCAACAATTGATCCTGATTGTTATACCGATGCTAACCAGGAACTTTTATCATTCACAGTAATTTCAGAACAACATTGAATTAGCACTGTCTTGATCCGCCTGACCTCTAACATATCCTTTACACTGATACTAAGTCAATTAAAATGCCAAAGC
This sequence comes from Schistosoma japonicum, assembly GCA_025215515.1. Taxonomy (NCBI): domain Eukaryota; kingdom Metazoa; phylum Platyhelminthes; class Trematoda; order Strigeidida; family Schistosomatidae; genus Schistosoma; species Schistosoma japonicum. The sequence goes on from CM046062.1 coordinate 17,498,642, forward strand.
TGCGTAACTATGACGGCGATCAAATTAGTCAAAAAATTTGAAAATAGTTTATTCTTATGATAACTGGTAATTAGGGTTAATTTCAAGGTTTAGTTTGCGATGTGAATTATTGTGTTGAGCCTTCCCGTGGCAAACATCAATAAAAGACGAAAGATCCATCCTCAAAGGATGGGACATCATAAGTAACTACTAATACTATTGTTTTATGATTCAGGAAAACGCTAATCCTAACCTTAGACTTTAATACTAACTTTGATTCGTAACCATACGGCAAAACCAATTGCATTTTCTTATAGAACGAGTATGAAATGTACTTGTAATGCATCTACTTTGTTGTAAGTGCATTATTATTATTATACATCTCGTAGAAATGAACTTACTTCGATGTGTTAATCAACGTAACTGTTCTATTTGATCGCTGTGCCCTTGAAATGGCCTTCTGAAATCTCATTAACTCGACACTACATTCTACTGTAGATGGCACTGACACCTAGGACATAATATCGAGTTTTGTTAATTGCGTACTTTCCATAACGGTCTGCAGTGTGATTGAACAGAAAAACTTATTTTATCCACGCTTTCGGATTCGGTCGTCTAATCATGATTCGTTGAAATAATATTGTCTAATATCGCCTAATCTTCTGCTTTTTATATTACGAATGGAATATCATCAGTAACCTATTATGACCCACCAGTTTGATGCTGAGTACTGACCAATGAATTCCACCCCCCCCCTTGTCTATGGATACGAACTATGGTGACCGAAATACGTATAACTGTAGGACGCCTAGACATTCTTAGTCTATTGTAAGTTTGCCCTGATTCTTAACCCTTAGCTGGTGAAACGGAAAGTACTTGATTCATCAGCCAGATGGTCCAGCAATATGAAATACGTTTATTTAAGCGCATTCATTTATATACTAAATTAATTACACTAATTGTTAGTTAAAGTAAATCATTAACTAAATAAACTTTACAATATAAATATAAGTGATTATTTTGCAACTTGAATACAAAATTACACCTGAATTAATTAATACAATGAAATATCATATTATGTACTTACATTAGATTACTTTATTGTGATGAAGGCTTACATGTCAAACAAACAAAAATCAATACGTCTTTCGCTTGATATTTTGAATAATTACACTTAGGGGGGTGGGATTCGGAATCCCAAACAGTACCCAAGCGTTAGTCGAAGATAGTTATGAAGTTATAAGAGGGAATATTTCACTTAGGAATCATATCGATACCAAACATTGTTTGAGTATCGAGCTCAGTAAAGACTACAACGTAAGTTACAACACTGCCAATTAACATTGACCAATATTTTCTTAGTCAACAACACATCAGAGCTCGTGGGGCTACCAAAGTAACTAAGGTTGTCAGCATATCCAACCAGTGCACCATTTCTAATCAAAATAAACATTCAGATCGATTAGGAATCAATTATATTTAGAATGAAAGAAAGAAACCAAACATTCTTTAAGTGTTACTCAAAAATGTCAGATATATTACCTTCGATCATTGAATTATTTTTCATCTAGTTATTAATGGCTAAATAAAATCATGAATATTTTATGGCTAGATGACTTTAAGTAGGAACAGCTATTCAGTTCGTTTCCCTTTTAATGTACTCTATAACAACCATTTCCTCAATATGAATATATAAGTTAAAAAAATACACTACGTTGACAAAAACAGTAAAGTATAACTTCATTATATATTTTTTAGTTATTTGTAAAATACAGTTTTACCAATGTACCCAGTGGAAGTATAAAGTTATTTTTAACGTTACCATACACACTAGGTAGTTTCAGTTTGTTCATTGGGGTTGACATGTATATTTGTTTGTATGTTTGAAAAAAAAAACGTAGAAATGAATACAAAAGAATGAAATTATTTTACATTGTTAAAAAAAAGGAATCTCAAGTATTGAAGATGAAGTAATAAGTTATAAAACAACAAACACTAATTAGGATAAATTTGTACATTCCCATTGATTTATTATAGACTGAAGCTGGTCAGTCACTGTAGCTATATGTTCATCCTGAACGGATTGCCTAGATATAGCGATTATTCACAAGTATCATTTAAGTTGGATTGCGACTATCAAGTGGAATCCAGGACGCGTTTTCCGTCCTATTTGGGACTCGTTGGCTGGATGTACCTGTATCCCAAAGTTGATGTTCACAGTGGGATTTGGACTCATTCCATTTCTTGTCAAACGCCACCGCGTCCACTGCTAGACTACTGAGCGCAGACAGTAACACTTATGCAAGGGGCGCATTGGTATTAGGACGAATTTGTATATTCCCATTGATTTGTTATAGTGAATATAGTAAGTGATATATAGTGACTTGTTATGGTAAACGCGGTGGCGTTTGACACGAAACAGACTGAGTTTGAATCGCAATGTGGACATCAACATTGGGGTGTAGGTACATCCAGTCGACAAGTCCCAAATAGGATGAAACGAGCGTCCTGGATTCCACTTGCCAGTCACAATCCAACTTAAATAACAAACACTAAGTTTCATTCGAACGGAAACTTTATCAAAGGATGTTTTACTGCAGTTTTGTTTTTAGAAATGATGTTTGAAATCAATGGTTTTAAACACTGGGTAATAGCATTTAAAACAAAATACTCGACTAATGAAACAAATACATTTGTTTTTTCCTTTTCTTGAAATCATAAATATTCTAATACTTTTCCTCTGAAAATTCTCTATCTACTTTTGATTCTAATTTTGTTTTTACTCGATCATATTCTATGTTGTCGTAAAATATGGAAATCAATTTACAACAATAGTGGTATGTACCATTTTGTAAAACATTTTATTTAGATGAAGTGGCGATTTCCAGTGATGTGAAAAGTAAGGATTGTCAAAGATTGGTACTTTTTCTTGAGGAACCTGAGTAGAAAATTAGGCTAAGCGAGGTCTTAAAGACCAAGAATTGTGACCTCAGGACCATAAGGAAAAACTCATTGTGTCCTGTTACTCATGATCGTTATGTACAAAGTTTTAGACATGTTACTTCCGTAATTAGTAAGTCTTGCTGTAGGTAGCACAGACTCGTGAGCAATGTAATAATGTTTCGACCTTTTCATTCATAAGAGAGTATCATTTTGAAAAATGCCGGCTATTTGAAGAAAACACTTCAATATAATAATACCTCTGTGCTATCAACAAAAGAGTATCGTCACTGGATCTTAAGCTTGTTGTTTTTAGGTATATCATTATCCAACCGACCTATGTAACATACTAGAAACATACGGAGTTTTAAAACTCAATTAAGTTTCTGCGATAAGTAGCTGTGACTACCATATAAAGGTACTAGCTACAGTCAATTAGATGAAATAAGTGTCAGAATAACTAGTTGGTTTAAATCTTCCTGTACATGTACGCATTTAAAATATTTAAAATTGTGGTATGTGAAGATTTGTTGAATCCCTATTCGGCACTCATTATCGACTGAAATAATAATTGAGAACTAGTAAACGCTGAACAGATATTTCTTCTTAATTATGGACAACTTAGAAATGCCCACGCAAAATACCAAAGTGAATCTAAATCAGAACCTTCTTATCACATAGCGAATACTATATATTTGAATCAAGTAGTCAGAATCAATCAATCCATATTTTTAACTCGTGTCAATTCACAATGTTGAGAGAATATCATGTAACGTTATCAGTGATGAATGACACACTTTCAATGAGAACGAACAGAAATGATTATCTTTTCATCCTTGAAGCTCTAAAAAGCACCTTCAAGCTGATCCCTACTGATTGCAATTGGGTGTTGTAGACATGGCTGAATGTCAATTTGATATAGCGAATTTGTCTGAATTGAGCAACCGTTGATCACCAGGAAGCCGTGGACACCAGTTTCGTGCCGGTTTGGGACTTTTCAGCAGTGCTCATCCACGACCTTCCCAGGGATCTAACCCAGGATCTTATAGCTCCGCAGCAACCACTAAGCCGGCTCTCGACGGTTGATATTCCTGACTCAGCCAATTCACGACCTCATGACCTTATCTATTGCTATTAGTGTGTAATTACCTCACACTCTGGAGTTCTAGTGAGAAGACTTGACCAGTGGAGCTAAACCATGTCAGAATAGGCAGTTACCTAACGATGCCAATGAATGAGGTTATACAGATATATTATGAATTGGTTGAGTTAGAAATATCAATCGTTGGGAGCCGGCTTGGTGGTCTAATAGTTGTCTAATTAAGATCAGTTTGTGATATTTAATCAATGATCACTAATGAACTCCTGATAATTATTAAAGAGTAAGGCTTAGGGAAATTTACTCATTTTGAAGCTAGTTTACTTTATGATCTGACGTAAGTCAAATAAAAATTAGGGACCAATAAGTAGACAATAAATTGTTTCAACATTCTTCATGAATATCTGGAAATAATTAACAATATATGGAACCAAGTAGACAGATGAATTCATGAAACCTGTTCTCATACATGCTATAACTGTCAAATAAAATGAGTCAGTGTTTCCCATTAGATTCATATCTGTATCGCTCAGTACTACTATCAAAAACCTTACTGCATATATATAACGTCTTAAGCCGAATCACTGTAAGAGTGTGATAAGCAAACTAATTAATTGCTATGATATTTTGTCCGTTTGCTTGATACTATACAATATTTACCGGCTACAATAACATCTAACATTAACGAATTATGTAATCATACGAAAATATTGTTTACTTGATACCTTAAATTTATCCGATCCATTAATTATTATTGCTAAATTAGTGTTTAACTCAATGTCTAATTAAATGTTTTTTGATAAGTGAAACAAGAGGTAAATTATACAAATTCAAATTTCGGTCAAACTACACTTGAATAAGTAAGATTGACTTTTCTATTCTATAAATTCTGTTACTCGAATCACTGTGTAATGTTAATTAGAACTATTCTTCTTTCCCTACGCATTCTGTTTAATCGCGAAGATTTGCTTTAATTTCATTCGAATTTTTTTGTAGTTAGAATATATGATCCAATTTGAAAGTAGTATGTTGAAACTGAACAAACATAAAACACTTTTTTTATGCATAAGAGTAATTAACTACTAAATTGATCAACAGTTTAACATTTTGAATTGAGTAGTTTAATAATAAATCAGTAATCCAATCAATCTCACTTTATTCGTAGTTTCTTTCAACTACAATTGTCAAAAAGTTTTATGAAAGTTGGAATGTATTGGTGCCTACTTCCTTACTTGACCTTATTTAGGTTAAGTGAGCTCTGAAGAATCTGTTCTTTAGTTATAAAATACCGTTAAAGGATTTGAGTAGCCAAACAATGTTATCCAAGTTGATTGGTTCGAACAAATCAATAAACAAAGAGTCTACTTAAAACACGCGCTGACGATGTTGTTCAAAACATCGTAAGGTCATTATAAGCCACAATTTATCACCGACAGTTCATTGCCACGTTAGTCATGACATTTAAATCGTAAGTATTATAACGTTTTACCAAATAATATCAGATTCATACTGGTTGATTATCCTTCACTGACCACAATCATATTTATCTGGTCCTTGGTATAGGTCAGTCTTACGAGCGATGAGTTTGAACATCTCACTCGTATTATTTAACGCTATGGGGTTGCGTTACATGTGTACGGATTCAACAGAAAACATAAGTAAACATGAAGTTACAGATATGCCTTTCTGATGAGTTCTAATTAACACAACATTTAAGAGTACGAGTGCTTACTGACTACTAAATCCCACCTTACATCAGTACTGGCTTTATTCGTTGCGTGGCATTTCTGCATAGAACAAATTACATATGCATTTTTCTTTATTGTTTAAGTACTTCCATATCGTTCATGTTTCAACTGACTTGGTTAGTGTGATAGTTATTACAAAATGAAAGGAAAATTTCACTAAAAATAAATAAGCATTTGTTTTTAAATAATATTTTTAAGTTTACTTAATACTCTACTGCTTCAAATTTATCAATATATAATACTTTCTTATAATTACCTTAAAGTATGTTAAAATTCAAGTATTTATTCAGTAGTAGAGTAAAATGGTATGTTCTAATGGAAACTACTTAATTCCGAAGTTTACTTTGATTTAATCAAAAAAGTTACATCATCTGGAAAATCATTTTGATCACTAATCTAAAGGGAGTTGTTTCGTGTTATTTTGGAAAGCCTTAACAATAAGCACATTATACCCTATACCTAATCACACTACACAACGTGGACTCTTGTTATGAGATATGAAATAGAGTACATTTCCATTCACTGATAAACCGTACAAAACACATATCTAGTGATCTTCAGTTAACGGTAGTTTACTAAATGATTATAATTAACTTCATAGATGTATATTTCTTTGAATATTTGTTGTTACTTTATTTATAGAATTAACCTAGTGATTAACAAAAGCTGTCTGTTAATTTAACTTGTCACATTGAAAAATTAATTTAAAAAATTTCATTGACTAAAAATTATAAAACTAATAGTGTATATTTTCTGTTGTCTTAACGGTGCTTAATAATAAATATCAAGGTGAAACAAGTTGAAGTAATATGTGACAACATATAGAAAAATGAATACAAAGAATTAATATTTGTTTTAATTTAAATTCTGAGTTCTAAGTGTTCATCTGAAGTATGAGATCGATCAGACTAATTAACAAACCCCAATCACTAGCACAACCAGACGGTTGGATCAAAGCTACATTCAGACCACCATACGCAAAATGACTAAACTATCTTATTGTGTCGATTATTTGAAAAAAATTCGAACAACGTATCATAAGGATATTCATTTATGTACTAAAATCTAAAATGTCAGACTGTGGTTTCATCTAAGACGATAGAGTTATACTTATTAAATGGAACAGAATACACTACTGATGCTGGCTTAAAAAATGGACTAGTAGTGATTACTTAATGTCAACCTAGTAAATAAAGTTAATTATTTTGTAAATCAGTTTTCATTCAATGAAAGTATTTTTGTCATTTACCGACTATACTGACTTTAGTTTAACAATCAGTGAAAATTAGAGAATAGTGGGAAGGTTTTTCATTTTAATACGAAACTTCTTAGCAGTGAGTGCTCAGGAGTTGTTGTTAGGAATCCAATCTAGAATATTCAAGTTCAATAAAGAATATCTGGCTTTCAAACTAATCACGGTGATGCAAGCTACGAAATGACTGATTGCCAAGAAAAATATAGCACTTCCGAAGCTGACTTTGAAACTTACATCTGACGACGTGGTCATTAAATATTGACAATCTAAGTGCAGACACTTTTATTTACTTTGATTATTTCCACTTGACGTTTTTTAATAAATGGCATAAATATTCATTTTCCTGGTACAGAAACAATATTTTCATAATGATGCGAAATTGTAAAACGAAATTGTTTCATGATTACCAGTATTAAAACTGTAAAGCAAAATATTTCGTGCTCTCACCTGATTATTATCATTACTACAGTTGTTAAAATGTTTATCCATAGAATATGCGGGATTAGGTATGAACGAAAAATAGCATGACTTAGAAACATTTATAAATCAAAAGACCATTTAACAATTAATAGTAAAGAAGTATAAGCTATGGAGATATATTAATAACTTTCTATACACATGTATAGCAGATAGATTTACTTTTAATAATTACTAAGTACTGACAAATGTCATATTTGTCAGGTCTTTAGTTCTGATAAATGTTAAAGGCAGTCTGGAGAAAGTTATGATTAACCTAGTTTTTGCACCAGTCGTGAGTGAGCAGAAAAGTTAACCTGCATTCCTGATGGAACTGGAACAAATTTGAATTCCAATGGGCGTATCATTTACCTAAGATTGTGAGTAGACATTGATGATAAGTGTGAGCTAATACCAAATCTAATTTAAAAGTTTTCTTCAAACTGTCTATAGCCACTTACGATCAAGACAAAAATATACGGTAAAAGTAAATAAGCAATCCCCATTTAATATGCTGAAAAATGTGTAAATGCCAAATCATTCCAAAATATTTTGCATTTAATTGTATAATGCAAAAATGCTACTACTATTAGTGTAATATGTAAGCTGACATTTATTAATGTGTACTTTGCATTACAAACAATTATTACCAAGTTCCTCTATACAAAAGTAAGTGGAGAGTTGAAACTGTTTTTTTATATGAAAAGAAATGATTTTGGTTAGGGAAAATTCTTGCGTATTTCTTCATACCAATTCATAAAATCCAGATGAATACAGGGGATGGATATTATATATGCAAAGATAGGGAATGTACTTGAAAATGCAATGTTTTTTTTATTTAATAATTTCTGGGAATGTATGCTAATTAACCTACAAGACTTAAATAACTGATAATAATTAATTAAAACCCAAGTCAACAGAACAGGCTGTTAGATAAGTATAGAAAAATCCTATTAGCTTATTTCTCTCTGAAGTAAGTATACACTGACGACATTATGTTAAGGAAAACAAAAGCTTCACGATTAAACCAGTCTAGTTTAGTGTACACTTTTTAAATTCTATCCCTTAGTAACAAGTACTTCTTCATAGTCTCAATGTAGTATTCAGTAACTTTGTTATTATGGGCAATAGATTAATGTTAGATAATTATATCTTTTATTCAAAAGTTAAGTAGTTTTTCATAAAAACTCTACTATTCTACTTGACATATGTATATAACACTAATTTTAACCAAGTTAAGTTTTACATTGATTTTCAGTCATAATCTATGCATAAATTTATACTTTAGTTGATATGATAAAAGATGATTATTGAAATAGTTTCTTGTTGTTACGCAACATTTAGTATATTTATTACAGTGTATATTGATGTTACATATACACTTATATTGACAATTACTGATTACAATTAATGATGACAACTTCAATGAAAAACAATTTTTATTTCTATTAACAGTTGACTAGGTGATACGAGAAAAACAAACTAACAATTACATCAAATCTATTGACATTGACAACAACTAATAAAATTAGTGATTAATATTATGATGATTTTTATGTTAATTGTACAAATTAGAAAAGAGGTAAATTATGTTTTATTCTTATGTACTTTATTTTATTTAATTAAGTGAAAGTATGCAATACGAATGAACAATGCTGTTTGTTTGTTTGTTTTTAAGTAGAACTTCATTATTTCTATAGGTATGTACATATATCAACACAGAGCCTGACACAAAAATGTGTTATTCCAAGTTATGATACCATATCAATATAAAGAAATGAAATTAACAAAATAGATAACAATGGAATTAAATAGTAATTGTAGTAGCAGTGGTAATTAATAGTGATTACAGATTGAAGGATATAGTTCGAGAAGGTATGTAATAAAGAATACTGGAACTTAAGGTTTAGAGGAAAATAAAAGGTAAAGGTATCTACACTACAATGTCTCATTCCTAATCATATAATACAAAGTCTCTAGTCAATAAACACTAGGATCGCAACCAGGTAATTTTCACTTTATCATACAGTACAGATTAACAATCAGTGACTTTATGTAATGATACGACGGTCCGGTTTAATAATTTTAAATTTCTTCTATCTGACTCCTACTCATTTCAGTATCTCACAATGTGGTAGGCAGTTGTTATTCCTGTATGAAGTGTACCCCAGATACCTCAGTCAATGAAAGTTCACAAGCTTATAAACTACTCACACAAGTACTAAGTACGATACTTCCAGACTATATAGTCGTAATTTAGTGACCTAAATTGATACTTCAGTTATTTCACTATGTATTAACTTCATCATTTAATGTCATCGTTGCTGATTATTTCATTCTTGGTAAATTTGGAATTCATCAATCATAACTTTTTCTTTAAGCATTACAAATCTAATTGAAGTTAAAGATTAACACAGATTATTGTCCTGTTTCAACACGGACTGCGAATTGTTGCTCACTCGACATTCAACGTCAACAGTACTTTCTTACTTTTACTACGGTGAACGGGAGTTGTATTGTCTGAAGTAGTAGGCAGATTACTTGCTGTTGCTAATACCGGCATAGATTTATATTCGGAAAGCTACAAACACAACACAATCAACCATATATACACTATGTTTAATAGGGAACATATTTTTAGTGGTTGCAGTGGTTACAAAGGGAACTTGTTGATTATTAATTTTGTACACAGTATATCAATAAATGCAATAAATGTTTGTGTGTTTGGATAGTTCTTACTAATCCTAACTTATTAGGTGTCAGCAGTATAGTCTGTAACGTAGAGGTCTAGTTTTTCTTGTGGTAGGACGTCCTGAACGATAGGTAGAGTCAGTTAAACTTTAAATGTATGAGTGCAAGTTGCACATTCTAAACATCACTAATGAATGCTTGCTCATGTTAGAACCGTAGTACGTAGCCGCTAACATAAATCAGGTTCCGCCCAACAGACAAGGGGAGTTTGGAATTATCTCCCACACCGTCATGACTGCTGGCCGAAAATGCATATTTATTCTCCAACATCTTTTTAGATTAACGTATGCTTACATACAAACTACGTAAATGCATGAATATTAGAAATTTACGGGTCAGTGTACACTCAACGTGCCTCACGAATGCCAAACAGATTATTCTTTAACGCTAGACTACTTAAGCTTGAAATCTGCTGCTATATTGTGAAAAGACCAATTGGGTAAGTAATGTTTATTGTGCGAAAACAGAATAGGTCATGAAATATTACATACATTACTTCCAAGCATCAATTTGCAAATCCTCTGCGTTGTCTGCACTGCATCGTTTCTCAGCCTGCTTCTCTTAGTTGTTCTCGATTGTCCTCTGTGTTTCAATCCTGTTTCACTTCTTGTCCTCTCGAAACTCGTCTTGTCTGCTGTTTACTGATTCTTCCCAATTTACTTTGACGCTCTGCTACCTACTACTTATTGATGACTTATAAGTAGTATCCACCACACTCGCCCCTCCATTAAATTGCTGTGCTCGTATGCGCGCTGACCTTCTTGCCTCTGCGGTCGCTGGTTGTTTCTGCGTATTCGCTCCATCATTCCAACACATCCATCTTTGCAATTGACTTATGTTTACACGCTTCTCTTTGTTGTCCTTTTTGATGGTGTATACCGGTCCACGACTAGCGATGACTGTATACGGGCCCTCCCATTTGGGGAGTACTTTCTTCGAGCCTAGTCCACTACCCGTTATGCTTCTCCGTCCTCTACACTTCACCAGATCTCCTACTGAAAAGTGTCTCAGCTGATTCCCATGATGCTGTTCTGATCGTTTAACGTCCATATCCTGTTTCCGTCGTATGTTTTCCACCGCTTGTTTCCGCTCTTCCTTCCATTTCCTATCATTCCACTTTTGTGGCTGAGGCCAGGCGATGTTGTTGCCTGGCAGTCGTGGTCTCCTTCCGTACATCAGCTGGAATGACGACTTCTTTGTTGTTCCTTGATTCGAGGCTCGATGTGCTAATAATATCATCGGTAATTCCGTCTCCCAGTTACCCCCCTTTGCTGCCAACCACTCTTTTAGAGTGTGATTATTTCGTTCAGTTAGTCCGTTGGTCTGAGGATGATACGGTGTTGTTCTGACTCTTTTGATACCTAACTGCCCAAGGCGAGATGTGAACTCCTCACTCTCGAAACATGGACCCTGGTCGGTCAATATCATTCTCGGGACGCCGTGGTCGGCCACGATGTGCCGCATCACTGCTTCGGTCACCGTCTTTCCTCGTTGATCAGGAATCGCCACAGCCTCTACCCAACGCGTAGCATGCTCGGTCATCACCAACACGTACTGGTTACCGCTCGATGTCTGGGGAAATGGACCCATTACGTCCACTGACCACAGATCGCCTACTGTCGTTACGGGAATGGGCTGTAACGAAGTGCGTATGCATTTATCCCCTTTCATTAACTGACATTGGGAGCAGGCGAGGACGTATCTCATCACGTCTTCTTGCATTCCTGGCCAGTAAGCACTCTGTCTCAGGAGGTCAGTGGTTCTTGCGACAGCTGTGTGTGCTAATTGGTGGCATTCGCTGATTAGTTCATGTCGTAATGGCTTTGGAATTACAGGTATCCAGCTTCCATCATTGTCTTTCCATGTTAACACTCCAGCTGCATTTAATTTTAATCTGTCCTTTTGGCTTAACAACGTCTTTACCTCTCTGCTAAAGTGCACTGATTCGTCATCCACTGCTTCAGTTAACGCTCGTCTCACCGTCCTAAGCGTTGGGTCTGCTTTCTGGCAACGAAGTAGTCTTTCTAGGTCTGTTTGCACTCTGTTGACTCCACAGGCTACTTCCGGTAAGCTAGTGTCCTCACACGGTCTTGACAGGTAGTCAGCTATTACGTTTCGGCTTCCTGGTATGTGACCAATCGTGAAATCATATTCTTGCAGGCGTAGTGTCCATCGTGACAATTTTCCTCGGGGGTCTCTTGCTGACTTCAACCACTGTAGTGGCTTGTGGTCGGTCTCGATGTGAAATGGCTGGCCTAGCAGATACGGTCTCCACTTATCTACTGCCCAAACGATCGCTAGACACTCTTTCTCGATGGTCGAGTACTTCTGTTCCGTTGGTGTTAAAACGCGGCTGGCATATTCCACTACGCCGTCATCCTGCCGAAGTACTGCACCAATGCCAAAATCGCTGGCATCTGTGGCCACTGTGAACTGTTTTCCACGGACCGGAAGTCTCAATGTCATCTGCTTTGCGTTTAATAGCTGCTTGATCCGATCAAAGGTTCTCTGAGCCTCCTCTGTCCATATAAATTTTCCACTGCTCAGTAGTTTATATAGTGGTGCGGCGATCTCATTAAAGTTCTTTATAAAGCGGCTGTAGAATGCTGCTCTTCCTATAAACTGCCTGAGTTTCCTTTTCGAAGTGGGTGCCGTTATGTTCTGGATCGTCAAAATTTTCTCGGGTAATGGCTTCATTTCACCATCTCCTACTTTATACCCCAGCAGTGTGACATTACATTTGGCTATCTGTGACTTCTTCTTATTGATGCGCAACCCAAACTCCTCGATTCGTTTGAGTACTGCTTCTAGATGTTTTGCGTGATCTCTCTCTGTTTTACTGTAAACCACCAAATCGTCCCCGTACACCTCCACATTCTCAAGATTTCGTAACAATAAGTTCATTAATCTTCTAAATGTGAATGGCGCTCCCGCCAGCCCAAATGGCATTCTTCTAAACTGGTACTGTTTGTGACCCACAGTAAAGGCTGTCTTGTACCTGTCATCCGCTTTTATCGGTAGCTGCCAATACCCTGACCTGAGGTCCAGTACAGTAAACAACTTTGCTTGTTGTAAACGATCCAGGGTTTCGGCTACAGTTGGCATTGGGCATGGCTTCAACTCAGTTATGCTGTTTAGCTCTCTGAAATCGACGCAGAATCTGTATTTCCCGTTGGATTTCTTTACTAGCAGCACAGGTGAGTTGTAACGGCTATCAGCCTCTTCAATTATTTCATCCCGCAACATCTCTTCCACTTGCCGATTTACTTCCGTCTCTAGATGAACTGGTATTCGGCGTGTGTGGAATGTTGTCTTCTTACGACTGTTTACGGGGATTTCATGCGTCACCTTATCACAATAACCATAGGCCTCTCCGTCGTCAGTGAACAGACTTCCGTACTTTGCTATTACCTTATTGATATTTTCTATGTTCACTTGCGGTAGGATCGCGGCTTGTGTCTTAGCTATCTGGCTGTTCTCCTGTATGCTAAAATGCCCGTACTTAGTATTTACTGTCTTGTTCTTTGTGTCGATGACCGCCTCCACCTCTCTAAGGAAGTCTGCTCCCAGTATTGTTTGCTGTATGTCTTTAGTTACTACAAATGGGTATCGTACGACGCGATCTCCGACTTCGACACAACAGTCTGACACTCCTAAAATTTTCAGTGCATGCCCGCTCACTGTTTGTACTGCTAGTGAACATGCCCTGATCTCCCGACACAATCCTGCATCTATTAAGGATATGGCCGCGCCCGTATCAACTAGACACACCAGTACTCTTCCATTTATACGAACTCTTGTATACAACGCACCCTTGTTAACCAACCCTACAACCCGGAAAGACGTTTCAAAAAGAGAAGACTGTGTATAACGTTTAACATGTCTAAATCTTCGTTTCCTCGGGCAGTCTCTTCTGTAATGTCCATACTCTCCACACTCAAAGCACCTACTTCCCCTTTCCGCACGGATTCGCACCGCCGCGACTTTCTCTTCCAGCTCGGCGATCCGTTTCTCCAAAGGCGCCGTCCTGCTGTCTTCGGTTAACGAGGATACCGAAGTGCTAACAAGCTGTCTGCACATTCGAGCCATCTCCATCACGTTCAATGGCTGCACGGCATGCGCCAGTCGAAGCTGTGACGCTACGTCACCAGGGACACATTCCAGGAACTGGGATGTCAGGAGCTGCTGTCTCGACTCGTCGTCCAACGATGGCAACCCACGACGCAGCAAACTCGTCAGAGTGGTGGCCAGCACCGACGGATCGCCGTCTGGGGCCAGACGCACGGCCCTAAACTGCTGCAACGCCAGCTCCCTGTCCGCTGGACTGTCGAATTCAGACACCAACTTGGCTACCACCTCCTCCCACGTGGCCCCACCGCCAGCCAGCTCCACGTCGTCGAGCACCGCCTTTGCACGACCTCGCAGCAGGGTACCGAGGACCGTCACCTTCGCCTTTTGTCCTCGCACGCCGACCAGCTCCGCAGTGGCTTCAAACTGCCGCAGGAATGCACCGACGTCCCCATCCTCGAACGGCTGTGGCCACGGAATCTTCATCTCCTACGGAGGCAGCGACACCAATTGTGAAAAGACCAATTGGGTAAGTAATGTTTATTGTGCGAAAACAGAATAGGTCATGAAATATTACATACATTACTTCCAAGCATCAATTTGCAAATCCTCTGCGTTGTCTGCACTGCATCGTTTCTCAGCCTGCTTCTCTTAGTTGTTCTCGATTGTCCTCTGTGTTTCAATCCTGTTTCACTTCTTGTCCTCTCGAAACTCGTCTTGTCTGCTGTTTACTGATTCTTCCCAATTTACTTTGACGCTCTGCTACCTACTACTTATTGATGACTTATAAGTAGTATCCACCACAATATAACTTGCAACATGGCGTTGATTGATGTTTTAACATCTAAACTCAGTATGTAAAATGAGCATTACTTTATTGTGTATAAGTTAAAATCTGCTTTACCCCATTTGGAAATATCTATGATTTAAATGGAACACAAGTGTATACGCTGTACCGCTCTTGGTTTAACAGCATAAATACGTTTGAAATTTGAAAATTTATTGACGGCACTGACCATACACAAAATCTCTGTTTTCGGAAAAGAAAACAAGGTTGATTTGACTGCATGGGATATTCAGTTTCCTGTGCTATGAGCTACAGTTAGCTTATGTTACCGGGCCTCAGAATACCAGTTATTCTTATCCCAGTGGCCATGTTTATTGCAAAAGTGTTGATGGTTTGTCCGACTAAACCGAACTCATAGTAATATGGCAAATGCAGCGCGGGCAGAGTAAAGTGACTTCTGTTAGACATAATCATTCTTGGAATTTCAAGTTGGTAAGCACTATTCTGTACTTATGAATTCGTACTTACCATAACTTGTGGCACAAAAGTCTTGACCAGTCCATGCTTAAATTGTTAAACATTCAACCATGCAAATCGCACCGAAAAACAATTATTTGCGCTGTTAACATGCCGAATAACTCTGTACATCAACAAGGGGAAAATTTTTGAATAAACAAAAGCTTTTATCTTTCAATGATATGCATGATGAAAGTTGACCATCTTTAGGATTCGAAATTTCTGTTGGAAATCTATATGACTAAAGACTATGTAGACAATAAGAATCGTGCTCCAATTACCGGATATAAAAAGCCCTTACCACCGTTAGCCTTATTGGTGTTTCAGGTTGACTAAATATACTTATAAGTGGTAAATTTGTATTAGTGACAATATTTGTTGCAACTTGGGGTAATTTGTTCAAGTTGCATATTATTTACAGACTTTACAGGTTGACTTTGTTACAAGCTTCTGGGTCTTATTTGCTTAGGTAATTATTTTCCAAGTTTCGCT
>CM046062.1:17521842-17697550 GCA_025215515.1 Schistosoma japonicum
TTGCATTGACCAGATATTCAACATTCGTCAGGTTTAGAACACAGACATACTTCTCGGCGCCGACAATGGTGTTTCTGTTAGGGGATCACAAAAGTGTAACAAGCTTTCAGAACTGTGTTTGAGAACACTATTTCATTTATTCGAACTGTCTGTAATGTAAACATTTTGTTTCTATTATTGTTACGCTCCACTTGCCCTATCCTCCCGTTTAGCATAATTGCTGTTATTAAACTGTCTCTTATTATGGACTACAGTTAATTAGTTGTGTACAAGTTGTTCCTATTCACTACCACTATTTCCCTCGTCTGCATTCATGTTAACTTCTAATTGGTTTGCTGTGTGGTCTGATTTTATGTATATATAAAAGAATGCTTGAAATATTATAGGATTCGATTCTGTCTGGCTGATCTATTGGCTCGCATTCTTCTTATTTCGGCTTGGGACTAAGTGGGCACAGGGCAGACGCACAATTACCAACTAGGCACTCGGCCAACCCAACCCCACTCACCCCCCAATTTTCTTGCGCCTTAACAGTTTCCCCTTAACTTGAAAGCGGCATTTGCCTCTGAAGACCGAGAAACTTTATGGAAATGTCTCTCATTGAAAGGCGTACCCCAGAAGTACATAAGACTTGATGATGCTATGTACTCTATCACTATTAGTCGTGTCATAGTTTATGGAGAACTGTCATCCGAACTTGTAACCTCAATTGTGTCAGTCAAGGCTGCCCACTATCTCCATTATTGTTTAATTTAATGGTCGATTTACTGTTGGGAATTACATTCTCATCGTCTGACTTCAGTAATTGAACTTCTAACAGGAGATTCACTTATTGACTTAGAATATGCTGATGACATATTCCTGTTTGGCGAATCGCAAATAAGATGCAGAATATTTTAACAGCAATAAGCTCTAATGCAACCATATTCGGGATGCGTTCTCCCCCTCTAAATGCGAACTAATGCTCCAGGACTGGTCTTCGTCAACACCTGAGCTAAAGATAGGGAGTGAAGTAGTTAAGCACGTCGACCACTTCACTCATCTTGGAAGTCTGGTTAGCCCTAATTGGGTTGGTCTTTGATGAAATCTCAGTACGAATTCAAAAAGCTCGTTTGGCTCTTACCAGCTTACGTCACCTATCGAGTAGGTAGGATATTCGTCTCTCAACGAAGGGAAGAGTGTACTGTGCAACAGTTCGCTCTATCTTACTGTATGGGTGTGAGACGTGGTCATTGAGGATAGAAGACACTCGAAAATTAGTTTTGACCATCGATGTTTTGAGACATCAATCGCACCAGCTAGGACCACTGAGTAAGTAGTAACGACGTTAGACGACGGGTATTAGGCAAAGGTGTTAATTCAGTCGATGGAGTTGTCAATCTTCATCGGCTGAGGTGGTTGGAACATGTGTTGTGTGTGCTCAACCGCTGTCTGCATCGATGTTAGCTGATATAGGAGCAGGATGGAAGAGAGTTAGAGGCGGCCAAATCAAAACATGGTATCAGTCTATGAAGTCACTGGCTGCTGGTTCGGGTCGTGTCGGTAGTTGCAGACTAGCTGGTTAGAATCCTTGTGAATGTCGTAACCAATGGTTAGAAACAGTGATATACAGAAGCAATTATGCCGCCCATATACACATTAAATATATAAGCATACAAATAGTCATGTTAACAATTTACTTCAAGAAAAACAGGAAAACTAAGCCAAGTAGAAAGGAAACTTGGTGGTGTATTCAGTGCAAGTCTATGGTGACTTCATATAAAAGGTCTCCGGTGAAACAGTGTAAAAAAATGAAGATACCCAATAATGTCGAACTTCAGCTTTTATTGAGTCAATTTTATTTTAGAGTGAACAGATTACAGCAATCAGAAATAAGAGTGTAAATGATAAATATGGAATTAATCAATAAGCACAAATAGTAAATGAACTGTACATTAGCTATTCATCAGGAATTGTTTTTAGTAACTGTTCAAATGTAAATTTAGCTGTACTAAAAACGAAAAGAGCAAAGAGAACTGATTTATTAAGTGTTAGTTAATATTTGTAGAAATTATACAAAATCAATGGTTTACTGATAGATAGTATATACATATATGGATGAAAATCGCAAATATTTTTACTTTGGCTTCAATACTGAAACAAATATCAAGATCAAGCACAGAACTCATACAAGTTTCATATTGGATTAGATGCTGCTTTCGTTACCACTTGGCTTATAGAAAGTAGAATTGTATTGAGCTCTTCAACATGGACACGATTTTTCAAGATCTAAAAGAATAGAACAAATCAGCACAGAAACTATGTTAACTAGCATTGAAAAACAAAGAATCACTTATAATGATTTTCACCTCGTCTGAAAAAATTGAATATGTATCTAGACAACAAAGTCGTATTCTTTACTAATAGTTTTACCCAAGAAAGTGAATGGTATCAAGGAGTAAATGAAGAGACTGTCAAGTGAAGAGATAACTTAGTAGCTAAAGAACTTAGTTTATAACTGGTAGATTGCTAATTTGAACTTCGTCCTGCCTACCTCTGAAAGGTAACCTGGTTTGATCATGCTCCCATCAACCTAGATAAATAGCGTGGCTCAAAACAGAATTCATAAATTTCCATTTGGTACATGAGTACATCATAACCAAAATGCTAGAAAAAAATAAACGTCATACTATCCTCTACATATTTATTTATAAATAAAATAAAATAAAATCAACCATAGACTTAGAGCCTCAGAAGATCTATAGCATATTAGCCAAAACAGACTACACAAGATGTTGAATTCTGAGCTATGTCATTTAACCAGTGGTTACGCTAACTGTACGGGTACAAACCGTGTGATCTGCACATGTCAATATGGTTCAGACTGGCAGCCAATTACATCATTGATTGATATCATGATTTGGTTTCGCCGTACCCTAGACTTCTCTCATTTTGACTTTACACCAGTCAACATATAGAATAGTGGTAGGTGTGCAAACCTAACACATGCCTCAACCACTTCAGTAGGTGGAGTTCCACAATCTTACCAAGTGAAGAATTTCTTTAGTATCTTGCCTTATTATTCTTCATTTGGTAGTATCGACAAACATGTGTAACAGTTAAGGACGCCTTTGAACAAATAACAATACGTTTGATGACTAGGTTTCATATTCATATAGTAAAAGGGAAGATCGATTGGTAATTAACGCATCCCTTAATTGGTGAACATATGGCTTAGCTTTGGTATAACTCAGACAATCACAAGATATAGCGCTGCAGTGAATGTTAAGTATCTGGCGCATAAATAACTAGCACTTTGAAAAAAGTAAATACGAATACAAAGTTATGCTTATATGTAATGCTATTTAGCGACAGCTAGTTGATAATCACTGATTTGATAAAGTATAAGTTTACGAATTTAGGCTTTGAGATATACACATTTGTTGTTCGATAGGAAGCACTCATACCAAACTGACGAAATTGGCATCAGGGACATTAACTTCGTACTGACCAGCAAAATGCCAAATACTTTAGCTCAAAAGCAACGGCTACTCAGAGTGCATTGAAAAATTAGAGTTCATATTTAACCTTGAAGTCAAGATAGATTATTTTTAATACTCCATACAAAACTGTAATTCAGCTTACAAAAATACTAAATAAAATAAATACTAAAACAAATAGAATATGACTTCATATTTTTCATATGCATTTAATCAGATTTATACCTGATTATCTAATTGAAAAGTAAGACTTATGATTTAAACACATACAGCAAGCAATATTTCATTTTAATTTGCCAAATCTTAAGTTCTGATATTATACAGAATCAGTGTCCATACTCATCAAAGAGACAGTCAATATTGGATAAGGTAGAAACAGGTTAATATGCGCATAAGTTAAAGTCCCCATACTAACAACGTAAACATATTTATAAGATTAACATATTATAATTTAATAATAAGAGATGAAGCAGACGTAGTTACGACAGAATAAAGGGAATTAAGAAGTAGAGAAAGAAAAGCATCCATTTACGACACTGTGATCGATTCTTAGGCACATCACCCAGTATCCAACCACTGATGTGATTATTGCACAGACTCCAACCAAGTAGTCTGCATCAACTAACATAGCTCAGTGGACCAACAGTCAAAAACGGATGTCATGTTTTGCTTTGGTCGCCCCTACCCTTCTCCCATTCTACTCTAACCTCACCACCACCACCACCACCACCTCCCCAGACAATATCTCACGGTGAGGTAGTCGGGAATATGCAACACATCTCAACCATTTTCAGATGACGAAGGCTTACGACCTCTGACTGATTTGTCATGTTTTCCCAGTTCCAGATATCTAATATCAGTATCATTTATTCGGTTATTCCGTGGTATACTGCGATACTACGAAGATACTATCGAAGACCTCCAGCCTACGTATATTTTACATTTTGATGGCACATGTTTCACATCTACAGGTTAAAATAGAGTGGACTGCTACGCAGTACACTTGGAGGTCGGAGAACTTCCTGTAGATCTTGTATTTTGTTACATACAAGCTACAGTTAGTACGGGTACGGGGAGTAGCGAACAATAGGCATCCGGTTGCACTGTTATGTACCAGAGTTCTTATTGTACCATTTTTACAGACCACATAAACGACTGTTTACAGGAATCCACCAGAGAAGCGCCTATTCCGCTCACAACCTTAGTGTTATGCATATGTCAGCAAAGCCGTAAAAATGAATCGTGCCGTATTTACATACTGACTGGGTGAGGCCAAGTGAATAACTACGCTAGTATCCTCTATGCGTGTTTATGAGACGCTGCAAATATCGATGGCAAGAGATTTTAGGGTTTCAGCTAGAGAGGCTTACTAACCGACACAGTTCGCATAATAAAAGCTCCTACGTGAAGTTTAGAGCGTGGTATCAGGAACTCCGGAATAGCATTTCCAGAACCCGAATAACCACAATTAATGGCACTCATAGAAGACGTGCCAGGAGAACGTAGACGGGAGGAAGGATTTAGAGTGAATGTACTAGAAACATAAGGAGGAGAACATATTTAATTGTGAACAGGAAGGTCTCGAGTTCTGTTGGTGGTATGAGGGTGGTTATCACTTGCCTACAGCCTGGAATGGTTTCTTTTGAAATGCCTGAAAAGGAAAGTGGATTAGAGGTGTTAAAGATCTGAAAGTGTGACCACTATGCCGGCCACACATGACGTTTCTACAATCAGTTTTCAGTGTTAGCCCCCTATTTGGAAAAGTTTCACTGTAGTAGACGGTGTGCATGATTAGGGAAGACATTTTAAGCCCCACCCTTCCGTTGCAGGAAGGCCATATCGCTGTCATGCTGGTTTACTGAGGGAAACACTGTCGTCATACCTACTCATAGTTAGCAATGTGACTTCACCTTCGGATGATAGGTTCGCTTCGTTTAGTCTTACCTCTTCTTAGCCATCTCGCCAGATATGTTAAGATCTTATGAGAACGATTGTTTCAGCCAGCTTAGTTCTAGTGGTTCATCACGATAGGTAATCCTGACTATTATTTTAGGGTTTAAGTAACGGTAGAGCTTATCAAAGAAACTAAATATTACAACTGCAAACCACTTCGTTAGCCATATTTTAAGATATTAGAAAAAACTACCATATAAATTTTGTTGCAACATTAACAAAAGTAAAATTTTCATAAAATTTATTAGCTTTTATCACCGTTTGAAGCCTTTGTTCTTCTAAATTAATCTGTTCAACTGTAGAGGAATTCTCTTGGTTAAGTTTAGACAATCGAGTTCTGAAATGTTGTCGCTCAGAGAGGAATGAATCATTCTCCTTTGATTTGTTCGCAAAATCAGCTTCACGTGTCTAAAGTAAACAAAAGGTGATAAAGATAAGTCCACATAAAAAACTAAACATTATATATACAACGTATGAGAAGTATATGCAGTTTTTTGTTATAATAAGTGTTCTAATTCTAAGAATTTTCTTAATGCACGGAGTTACGCTTTATTTTTAATGAATGGCACTGAGACAGCTACTTATAAAAAAAAATTTTACGAAATGAAGGCTCTGTAATTTGCACCTAATCAAGTGGAGATTAGTGTTTATTAGTATATTCTGTGTCGCTGAAATGAATGTTAAAAGTATTAGCAGGATTCTAAATCTATAGGTAAATTAGCAATTGTGTTGAATCATTGAAATTTCCGTGTATCTAGTGTTTACAGTCAGTTAATTACAACGCAGAACTTGGTACTAATGTTTACAGCAAAGTGGTGGACGTGGCTGATCAATCCTGATGAGTTGGTATCCGACAAAACCTCGGTACGGATTTAGAAAGCTAATTTGGCTTTTGCTAACTTACGCCAGTCACAACAAATAGCTTGGTACATCAGTTTAAGTCACCACGCAACAATTAGCAGCTAGAGATTAAACTAACTTCGGTCAACCCACAGCGAGAGAGATATCCGTCTCTCAACGAAAGTCCAAGTAAACTGCGTAGTAGTCCGTGCAGTTTTATTGAAAGGATGCGAAACAAGGCCATTAGGGTCGACGACACTTGTAGGTTATTGGTGTTTATTCATCAAGGTCTTCGAAATATTGCTGGCGTTAGCTGGGATAACAGGGTAAGTAATAATGAGGTTAGACGCCAGATATTAAGGAGAGAAGGTAAATCAGCTGATGAGATTGTGAATTATCATCGATTGAAATGATTAAGATGTGTCACTTATGTTTTACCACCGGCTACCCAGACGCGCAACGCTGACTAATAATGAAGTAAATAAGATGAAAGCTAGGGGCGACCAAACCAAAACACAGCATTAGTCCATAAAGTCACCGACTACAGATTCAATAGATGCATACTACCTGGTTGGGGTCCGGGTGAATGTCGAAACCAATGGTTGGAGACTGGGTGAC
Source organism: Schistosoma japonicum (assembly GCA_025215515.1). Classification (NCBI taxonomy): domain Eukaryota; kingdom Metazoa; phylum Platyhelminthes; class Trematoda; order Strigeidida; family Schistosomatidae; genus Schistosoma; species Schistosoma japonicum. The sequence continues at coordinate 17,528,733 of CM046062.1, forward strand.
AGCTCAGAATCGATCACAGTGGCGCAGGTGTATTTAGTCTTTGTCCTCCTTAAATCTTGAGCTTAAAATTATTTCATAGCCTTCTTGCAATTAACTAATTCTTTCTCCCTAAGTCATATTCTATCCACTCTTTTTTGTTTTTACTATTATCATTGAAGTAACTACTACTTTACTGTTTCTAGTGTTAATATTCCTGTGCTGCAAAGGTGTAATAACCGATTAGCAAATATGCCAAGTTCTGTGTTAATCATACATACATAAATCTAATCATCTAAATATCTATTTCTGGCCTATTTTCGGAATTTTAACAGATGTTTCGTGTGATATTCTGAATTGGTTAAGAATATAAACTACTAATTGTTAGTAAGTACTATAGTACAATACTCAAGAAAGACCAGAAGATTAATAAGAAACTGATCTAACAAAACAGCCCACTACCAAAACCTAAATTAGTAACTTGATGTTCCTTTTTATCCACTGTTAAATAAAGCAGCATATTGGAGAGGTTCAAGGGCGATTAGTAGTTGACTTATATATATCCACAAAAGTCATATTTAATAGGACTAACAAGTACTGAGGTTAAACACTAGATACTAGGAAAATATCTTTAGTTGGCAAGATTGAGACTCCACCTACTGAAGTGATTAAGGCATGTGTTGGGTTTTCACACCTACCACTATTCTATATGTTGACTGGTGTAAAGTCAAAATGAGAGAAGTCTAGGGTACGGCGAAACCAAATCATGATATCAATCAATGATGTAATTGGCTGCCAGTCTGAACCATATTGACATGTGCAGATCACACGGTTTGTACCCGTACAGCTAAGGTAACCAGTAGCTGGAAAACGTGGCTCAGAATCAATTAAAATGATACAGGGGCATTTTAGGCTTTAAAATTATTTTATACTTTTTCGTGAATGAATCCCTTCTTATCGAAGGATAGTGTTCTTACGACCATTGATATTAGTGTTACCTTCACTACTTTTTTATTCACTTTGCTGTGATATAGTGTGGCGACTTGTGCCGATGCACACATGCTTCAGGTTCTACGTTGTTTATGACCAAAGTTATCACTGAGAAACATGAAATCGGAGAGCAAGATGTAGAGTAATAATATACTAAATCTGTAGTCGATAATCTGATCCCTTCGAAATAATATATATATATATATATATATATATATATATATATATATAGAGAGAGAGAGAGAGAGAGAGAGAGAGAGAGAGAGACAAAGCAAGAACAAAAATGGTTGCTACTGAGTACTTGATAACTGACGGCTCATTTTTTTAACCATGTGTGCATATTTTGTATTTCCATGCATTTTATTGACTATCATATCTCTGATCACTTGATATTTCCTATTGAGATTTAATGTTTTTTTTATTCAGTCCAATTTATAAATAGTTGTCTTCTGCTGAATGACCTTATTAATATGGGACTTGATCGGGTTCATTTAGCTTATGTATTCAGACTACATGGAATCTCAGCTCCAACTGTTTGTTAGTGATTGTTAGATTGTTGAAGCATACAAATGTCTGGAGCGTAACAACTCAATTTTAAGTAATAATAAATACAAACTAACCACGGATTCACACAATAGAGTACTAATTTTAATTTAGTGGCTAGCGACGATAACCAGTGAGGCATGAACTAATTAGAGTGCATTTTAAAGATAAAGACATGAACATATAAGTAAATTAACATTCAAATAATTGAATCACAGATATACATTAGGTCAATTCAGAAAGCTATTTATCGCATTGCATGAATACATAGCACGTTTATACAAACACATCAATTATGCATTACTTTTTTCTTAGTATTTAACAATACTATCTTTCTCATTAGTTGTGATCGATATTCCACCAAGTGTTGCTTAGCATCGTTTACTGAAATCTCCATGTTTTTCAAATCTGCAGTTAAAACATCGATTTTCCCTTGAGTACTCTACAACAGGAAGCAGTTGAATATTATGTTTAAAATATATCAGTGATAAAATAATCTTATGGATCAAATCAAATTAGAACTAGGTTGAGCTGATTATTCCAATTATTAATTCCACATGGAATGATTTAGAAACAGTATATCTGTAATGAGTACCTAAAAGACGTCGGATATTACTAGCAAATCTGCGTACTTATGACAAAAGGATTACAAAGGGCTAGGGTTACTATCTGATTGCCCAAACCGTAATAAATCAAGTAGGGGTTCGAACCTACAACATGGTGGCTGAAAGTCGAACACCTTATCAACTGGATTAACGCTTTATAGAGGCTACTCTAACTATTGGGGATTAAAGAGAACGGCACTAACTACAGATTACACAACAAAAGAATTATTCTCAAGTCATTTTATACCCTCTGCAAAAAATACTTGTAAATGTGATTATTGGATCTTAATAAGTGACTACTTGATTTATGTACACAAAATGAATAATCAAATCTGGAATACAAAGGGAGCCAGAGCCATAATCTATCATTTTTATCTAATCAAGATATACACGCTTCCTAACGCCGGACCCAACCTTCTATGAATAAGTAGGCCATACTTCTAAAACCGAGTACAAGATTCACTGATAAATGTATTTCTCTTCATTGACCCAGAAAAGAATAATTTGGCTAGACGAATAATTCACTAGTATATTTCACTTATCACATGACCTAGAACAGCATGTGATCTGCCCATAATCTTCTGGCCTATCAGTTGAAGTGAGGTCAAATCAACCCGATAGATAAAATCATAATGAGCCGATGGTTAAGCGAATGGTATTTCCGAACTCCTAATATGTGAATACTTCAGAAGTGGACGGGTTTGAGTGTAAATAAACATTTTCAACACTTAATTAACTTTACTTACCATTAAACAAGGAGAAATGAAGCAAAATTAGAATTTAAATATTGTTAAAAGTATGACGCGTTACCGATTATCAATTATATTTTCTAGTTAATTCGATCTACAGACTTACGAAGAATCCTGATCATTTTCAAACATTATAAAAAAACTGAATGTTAAAAAAGACAATTAGTATACTCCTTTTAATATAACCTTACTTTCTCTTGTTTTTCAAGAGATTCTAACTTATCCATCACCAAATACATTTGATCCATTGTTGGTTTTAATTCTGACTCCAGTAAACATTCGTAGCTTTGGAGCGTTATATTACGATCCAAGATGCCATTGAATGCTTCAAATAATCTATGCATTTGTAACTCAATTGAGTCAAGTTGACATTTCACTTTTGAAATCGATTCAGGTAACATTTCACAATTTTCAAGTTGACGCGAGCGTATATTTTCATATTCTTCGTGTAATATTTGAAGCCGTTTGCGAGAAGATTCTATCTAAAGTGACAAAGAATTATTAGCTAGTGACTACGGTGCTATCTGTGGTTAAATAAGACAGCTGGTAGATAGACGACTAACCCAAGCCATCGGATGTAGGTTGGACGAAGCTAGGGGAGCTTCCTATATGTGCTGAGACCTCATCAGCTACCAAACCACCAGGGTTTATGAGACATCCAAAACAGGCGAGGTGATTGACACGCTCAACTACCTCACTCCATACAGTCAAACTAGGTATTAGTGCAGACCAGTTATGTAGCGATATATTACGGTCATATATATATATATATATATATATATATATATATATATATATATATATAACATTCTTGAATTGATAATCAGGATGCTTAAAGGATTTAAATTTAAAAACAACTTACGCTACATATGCGGGCGGTGAAATTACCCAACGAAATTACGCCTGGGCACATAACTTCTTGGAGGTCAGAAAACTTGCAATAGAACTCAGCTTTAACATGATCCGAGCAGCAGTTAGCAGGAATGCGCAGAGAAAAATATACATATCCCTCTTCTTGAGTTGTTGAGGTGTCATTTATTCAGACAGTATCTAAATGAGTATCGACAATATCCCAATGAACGAGCTATTCTCACGTCAAAAAGAACATAAGAAGCTACTGTACAGTGTTCACTCACCAAGGATGAAGTAGTACCAGTTCCCTACACTACCTGAATAAGGTCACCTAAATACATCAATGTGATGGAATTCTAGCGTCTTTGATAGTAATGTCTGTTATCTAATCCGACACTAGACTCAAAAACTGATAAGTCTAACACAGCGTTAAGAGCACAATTTCGAACGTTTTGTGAAATCTGATTGTTCGCGCTAGTTTAATGTAAAAGGAACTGAACCAGAGGTGAATCAATGAAACAAGAATAATGCTAGGAAGCGAAGGGACTTTGTTAGGCAATATCAACTTGATCACTGTTAATGCGAAAATGATGGAAATAAAAGGACAACGCCCGAAACCGGTCACACACGTCCTTGTGAATGATTTTTCTTGTATTTGAAATTCAAAATTTCGAGTCACATCTCTAACGCCGCTAACCTATGGAAAAGGGTGAAATGTGGCATTTTTGAAACTCCTGCTGAGAAAGTGGCATAACTAAAATGGCGGTTACCCACGAGAAACATCTTATCGCTACCATATTTTAGCACAGTCGATAGTTAGACCTCACACTTGAACTATAAATTCGCAGGTTCTGATCCTATTATCGTCCAGCCTACCTACTTGGGATCACAGGGCTTCAAAGAATGGGTGTTCTTTCGTGGTCTTCGTCAAGATTAGAACTACAGTAATACTGTTATGTCCACTAATCATAAAATGAGAAACATCTTATTGCATAAAGCCTATAACTGTCGCTGCACTAACCCCTAACTAAACCACGATGAAAACTGACCTTTTCTCTCTGCTGTTCTGTTGATGAAACCAGGGACAGTAAAACATTTTCTGCAGATGACACTTTTCCATTCATTTCAGTAAGGCGATACTTTGTATTACACACTTCCTTTTCGAGATTTTCTACAATGTTACGCCTTTGGAACTCAGCCTCTCGACGACTCTGTAAATCATTCTCTCGAGATTCGACCGAACTCAAGAGCTTTGCATAATTGTATTTCCTTTCTCTTGCCTCGTCAACTATCTTTCAAGAAATTGCACTTAAAAAGCGTATTTACCTGAAGAGTTCCTGTATCAGTGTATTCAAACCAAGAGACCAAACATGAGAGGAAGGGTATCCATTTTCGCCGATCCTTTTTATCTCGAAAAAAATTGCTCATAGTGAAATTTCCAGCAAATCCCAGGTTAGTAGCCGTCAGCATCAACAATTTTAAGTAGTCCACTTTTTTAAAATTTGTAATAGGTATATCATAAAGAACACAAAGAAGCTGCCATAAAACTTCATCCATGTATTCACCTTTATTTAGAAAATAAAGACATATGTCATTTACCTTTATCAAACAGCATAGTAGGATCAACAGTCCTTTTAATAATTGATGAAATAGATCTAACGATTTCCATAAGAGACATGATTACTGTAAAGAAAAATTTAGATAATTAGTGGGCAACAGTGTAAAACACGCTATGGGCAATGACTTGTTTTATAATATGACAACCTTACGCTTTCAAAGCCTATAAAGTATCTTGTACCATTAAGCAGTGTAATATCATACTATTTTCTCAATATCACTTTCAAAACAATAGCCATCTGAGCACATCGTATTATTTTTTTTCCTCCAACTGGCAGGACAAGTGATTATCACTTGCAGCCAAGAGGTCTGTATCTCCAAATGTTAACAGTGAATCATTCCCAGAAAGACTTAAATTTGGTTAAAAACTACTACAAGATCAGATGTACAGGAATTAAATGCAAACCAGGTATCAGAAAGTTTGCTTCCGTTAGTATGCAGGAAGAAGAATAAGAAGATAAGGAGTGAATACACTTGTACCAGTGACCAGTCCTGAGCCACATCACCCAGTGTCTCTAGCCAATGATTGCCACTGTCATGCAGATCCTAACCAAGTAGTTTACATTTACTAACATATCTCAGATGAATAGTTAAGTACTTCATGGACTAACATCACGTCTCGGTTATGCCACATTTAGCCATCGTCCATCATACTCCCACATCAGTCGACAGCGCGATGAGGTAGGCGGCGGCTATGAATACGTAATACACGTCCCAAATACCTCAGTCGTTGAACTTTTACAACTCCATCCACTGCCTTGACACTTTTCCCTAGTATTCTGCGTCTAACATCAATATTGCTTGCTCGATCATTCAATGATGTACGGCATATGCTTCAAAGACTTCAGTGATCAAAGGCCTGAAGCCTATACACATCTTCCTTCATAGTCCACCCACAAGTTAATATTGGACGGATTACTAGACTGCGCACAATTTGTCTTTCAAAGACAGATATCTCGCCTACGACACTTGTAGCGTAAGGACTTGTCCAATTGATTTGGAGATAGTGAGCGACTACAAGCTAGGTAGATTATTTCCGTAGCGCTAACCACATTGATGTAGTCCCATAGACTGAGTAGATAATAGTCTCATCTATTGCCAATAAACTAAGTGACAGTCATCTGTAAACCCCTTTCCTTTAATAAATCGTAACAAATGTCGAGTACCATATGTTGAAACAAGTTAAGTGTTCCAAGTAATCATATACATAAACCTACTGCCATAAAAGAAAATAAAGCGACCACTAGGAATTCCTAAATCGATCTCACCTATTATCTTTAGCTAGGTAGTATCTAATGGCACGATTAAGTGCAAGCAATATATTACTTAGAGATACTTAAAAATGTCATTTTACTAGTGACTATACTTAGTAAAACTGAATTCATACTGTCGTCTCTCATACTTATTCCCTATATGACTAGTTCTCTTTACGACGCTGTTAAGATGACCTGCAAATCTGAGTTGATAAACTATATTAATTATCAGTTGATCACAACTGCAATAGTCCGTTTCTAGCCAGTAGGAACTTTATATTCCGCAGGTACCTGCGGAACGAACCAATTGCAAACTGGTTATTTATCAGCAGAAGAGGAAGTTAAACTACTGAAAACATCTCTAATTCAATAAAGTAGGAAATAGTTTCATAAAATTTTATTGTGGTAATGAAATCTCGTTGTAGATGTCATTGGTCACCTGATTAATGTGAATACCACAAGACTTTGATTAAGTATATTCACGAATATATTTTACAACCTGAACTTGCAGTAAAGTTTACTTTACTTAGCACTGCACATGAAAGGTCTATTTTGACTTTGCAGATCTATTAGAAGACAACTATAGTAGAATCCTAAATTACTAGATGCACTGACATCGAGGTTCTTGTTATCGACAATGACTGGGAAGAGTCTAATCAAGGTTTACGATGCGTGAACACAGGGTGTTTCTTTCATGAAATGAAAGACAGACTCAACACACGGTATATCTGTAACTTGGAACCTGTAAGTTGCTACTTAAACTTTTGAGGGATTCACAGTATTTTATAGGACATGTTTAACGTGCAGCTATTTAATTTACGTACTTAAAAACTATATGTTTAAAATGAAAATCAGACAAACTACTTGCTTATATAAATTTTATTTTCATACAGTCTACAGATATTAAAAATGACGTCAACCTTTAGTGAAAATAAGCACATTATCTGGATTGCATTAATCAATTACTGTAAATACTTTTTTAAATATATACCTTCTGTATGAAAATTACTTTTATAAACGTGTTTACCATACGGATTTACGTATTCATGAAGTAGTATGCAGTTTGCATGAAGCTTTCCACTTAGTACGTTCGTAATGATATTCACCACATATATTTTCCTTACAAGTTGTCGTGGAGGGAATACATATGAATCTGGTTACGAATACGGACATGGACAGTATGTGGCTGTTTCCCCGAACCATGTACACTACAATGTAACTGTCAGCCAATAAATTTTATACAAATAAATTTGGGCATTTTCATTTACAACTAGTGATTTGTAATCGTAAATTGTTGAAATAAACGTTTACAGTGGTTAACAGGAAACGCCAACTAAGCACTGAATGTAGACGATGGGCGGGTTAGGCTGTGAGAATTTAGGCGACAAGTAGACCACGTTAAAATAAAGGCAGAAAGTGACTATTTACAGGTTTATTCATTCCGTAATAAAATGTGAATTCGTAGACGCGTCTAATACAGCCAGACAAATTTTACGAGGTCAATATGTAAAAGTATAGGCATGTCTATTAATTTACAATTGACGAGCGAAAAAGGCGCAAGTGTTGCATTTTCACCTCTACTCATACTTGTTTCACCATTTAAAATTCGTCCTTTATTTACATCCTACAGGTTGTTTGAGGTGTGAATGAGTACATGCGGAACGAAATCGCAAAAAAAAAGTGAAAAAAGTTAACCGACGGCTCAATCACCACATTCTAATGTACTCACACTTAAAACTAAATGCAATCAATCTCAAAAATGAATAAACAAGGTGAGAAACAAACTACAGAACAGATATGTAGTAGAAGTCAACGTTCGGGAAATGCGGCATAGCGCTACCTTTAAGAGTTAGCTACACATTAAAACAAAGTAGCGAAAACAATTAAATCACACAGTAAGTGAATCTTATTAATTACCATATTTTCACATGCGAGATTCTTTCAACATATGTATTACGTGCTCTCCGTTGATTTCTGTAGTAAGGATAGTATTTCACATGGCTTTGTGGATGAAATTATTTTCCCTTCTGAATATCTACTTACATCAGGACAGTGCTTATAGATAGTAGTGGTACCACTTTTCCGGATAAGTTGTTCTAAAAATTGACCACCATAATCGGCCATTGATATCTTTGGACACAATATTTTCTTTATTGCACACACTTATCGTGCTATGCATATTGAAGCGTGATTGAACATAGGACGTTGCCAGTGCTTTGTAGTTTTGTTTTCTTGGTTTGTCTAGCTGAAGTTAACTATCTCGAATATACTAATCTTGCCATTTTTATAAAGTACTTCGAAACTCATAGAGTACCCTAGTGTCATTTGGAAATAGTTACTGAGCTACGCTGGTATATTTCAATTAAGGAGTCAGATAAAAGCTAAGACTTACCAAAGAATTAGGTTGCTTAGGAACACTAACCAAATGTATCACTAATTCAGCAATGCAAAGATCTGTACAGCTTAACACAAATAACGGAGTCCTAACTTACCTTTCGAAGCGGTAGATAATTCGCTAAATAAATAGTTGCATAGGATTTTATCATTGATACTGACCGTACTATCATCAGATGACGACATGAGGTGGAAATTAACTCTCTTCTTAGTTAACCAGCCTGGCTGTTGCTATATTATTAGCGCTCCAATAGTAATCAAATATAACTTCTTCGCTATCCCTCGTTGACTTATAATTTGCCCTTATTCGTACGTGTGGGTTTAATCGTTAGAATTCGCTCTGGTTATAAAGTAAACGTGACTTTGTCATATACCGGGTGCACTAAAGTTAATTCTGTCGTAGAAATTGAAAGCTTCAACGTATGCATATCTGATTATCATGAAACAATAATGATTATAAAATTAACTATTTTCTATTGATTGGCACCAAGTTGTTGTTGAAACATTAAACGTTGTTTAGTCGTAGCATTTATACGTACGTTGAACGTTCTCGTAACAGCTTAATCTTTAAATTCACAATCTTTGGCTATCACACTAATAAGCAATCCATACGCTCCTAATACCTGAAATCTATTATACAATTATCATTCTCCGTACTTTGTCGGTGTTTGTATGTTTGATAGCGAGGCGTGTTATGTCGATACATCTAACGATTGGGGACCTGCAGCAAGTTAGATTGACTAGTTAAAAGTTGACTCCAAACCTTAAGCATACACCAATACAACAGAGCTCGAGTATTCATTTACTTCCTTGTTCTGCATAGGGATTATATTTTTTACTACCTTATATTGAACGTTAGGAAATTTTGTGTATTTGAATGATTAGTATCGCGCTCCAATGTCTCCTACCCACGATAACAAAATAAAGACTAATTCCCTAATAATCTGATTTCTTTTGTCAAATAGAACGGGAAGTACCAAGAATATAATGTACGCGCTCCTTAATTATCTTGACGCGATAGACTAGGAAAGAGCATATCACATCAAAATCTGTCATTTATTCAGAAAGCTAATGTCTGGCTTGCTAGTGCTACAGATTACATTTTGTGCTGTGAAATTCACTCAGTTCTCCTTTTGTTTTTAAAGGCATAGGTATAGGCTTCGTATTAGCTTAACGTTGTGTTTGGGCGATTAAGCTAGAATAACCAGCTTTTAGAAATATTATGATCCTCGGGATCTATCCTCTTGCTTAGCACATTTTTGTTAGTATATCATTTCTCATTTATGAACTAAAGTCAATTGACTGTGTAGATGTTACCACACAACCACTGTCTACCTTGTTTTGCATTGATGTCGAATTCCTAATTGGCTGGCTATGTAGTCTGGCTTATATATATATATATATGTTAAGAAATGCTTGAAATATAATAGGATATGTTTGGTTGATTTATCAGCGTGTGTTATTCCTACCTCTGGCTTGAAACTGAGTAGTCATCAGGTTGATTAGCAGGGACCAAATGGGCACTTTCATTAGCGTTTATTATTGTAACTCTGTGAGCATAAGACCATACCAATCAATCGGTCATACCCATCAGTTCATAGCTGTTAGTTTCACTATTATATTTAACTGGCTTACTAACCTTGATTGTCTTATCAACCTAATTCATACTTTATAAATAGTAGAGAGGTGTAACTATTTAAGTTGAAGAGAGGATGGAATTTTTAGTCCTATCTTACGTCACATCATCCATATTGAATGCCCAATGAACATCATGTTAAAAGACAGCTGAAGAAGAAAAGTACTTATGATGGCGCGCTAATTAATCGGCATCATTAGGTAAAGCCTAGAATTGTAAAACTGTCTTACATGAACTCTTTCTTCTTAAATGTAACCCAACTGATATCTTGCTCTGCGTTATCAAGAAGCCTAGCCACTAAGTTAAGGTCAGCCAGCTCAATGGAGTCATCAGGTGGTATGATTTCTGAGCAGTTCCACCTAGATCGAACGGTCACACCACGACAGCTACCAAGCTGTGGAAACTAGGCTAATAGTCATGACAATGGTAGATACCATAAATTTATTCCAATAAACCCATATTAATTCTCGTGACTGTTACACCGTCCAAGTATTTCATTGTTTTATCTTGTAGTGGTAAATAATCCCCAATATAAATAGTTGCATAGGCTCTCGACATTGATGCTGACCATGTTTGTTTTAGCAGACACTACTAGTTGAAGGCGCGCAGTCACGCATCTTCACCAGATCACGACTCGAACCACCGTGGATAGCATCTCTCTCTAGTTTGCCAGCCTAGACGTTGCTATCCAATTAAAGCTCTGTTTACGATCAAATATAACTTCGCTTCCATCCATCAGTGCCTTCTGATTTCTCATTCGTAACAGTGGGGTCCATTCGATAGAAGTGGCTCTGGTTGTACGGCAAGCGTAACTTGGTCATATTCCCGGGTACACTTCAATCTCACTTCAACCATGGTGAACAAGCTTTTTGATTGATACGAAATGAGTTATTGATTAAGATGTAATCAAGAAAATAACCGCAAAGATAGACAAGTATACAAATCTAGTGCGTATTTAATGTTTCACAATTTAGGTCAGTGATTTGTCATCACCGGCACCACATCTTTATTGCCATCTTTCAACAACGTTACGTTTATTGAACACCTAGGATTCGAGACTGTAAGTATAGAAGGGCTTGGTATAACATAGATTATGCAGCTTCTCAGAGACTCTTGGAATAACTTTATTATTTTTGTATATCACCACCTAACTAGCTACGGCTGTAAAGATATATGTTATGTTAAACCGAATATTAAAAATACACGGTTACAACAATCATAACATTCAAAAAATGAAATAGACTCCGAAACAAAATAAAAAAACCAGGAACTAGATTATCTATGTTTGGTAGCGAGACGAATATTTACTAACACAGTATCTTGACATTATATTAAGAAAGTTAGAGCGAAACTTGGAAAATAATTACCTAAGCAAATAGGACCCAGAAGCTTGTAACAAAGTCAACCTGTAAAGTCTGTAAATAATATGCAACTTGAACAAATTACCCCAAGTTGCAACAAATATTGTCACTAATACAAATTTACCACTTATAAGTATATTTAGTCAACCTGAAACACCAATAAGGCTAACGGTGGTAAGGGCTTTTTATATCCGGTAATTGGAGCACGATTCTTATTGTCTACATAGTCTTTAGTCATATAGATTTCCAACAGAAATTTCGAATCCTAAAGATGGTCAACTTTCATCATGCATATCATTGAAAGATAAAAGCTTTTGTTTATTCAAAAATTTTCCCCTTGTTGATGTACAGAGTTATTCGGCATGTTAACAGCGCAAATAATTGTTTTTCGGTGCGATTTGCATGGTTGAATGTTTAACAATTTAAGCATGGACTGGTCAAGACTTTTGTGCCACAAGTTATGGTAAGTACGAATTCATAAGTACAGAATAGTGCTTACCAACTTGAAATTCCAAGAATGATTATGTCTAACAGAAGTCACTTTACTCTGCCCGCGCTGCATTTGCCATATTACTATGAGTTCGGTTTAGTCGGACAAACCATCAACACTTTTGCAATAAACATGGCCACTGGGGTAAGAATAACTGGTATTCTGAGGCCCGGTAACATAAGCTAACTGTAGCTCATAGCACAGGAAACTGAATATCCCATGCAGTCAAATCAACCTTGTTTTCTTTTCCGAAAACAGAGATTTTGTGTATGGTCAGTGCCGTCAATGAATTTTCAAATTGCAAACATATTTATGCTGTTAAACCAAGAGCGGTACAGCGTATACACTTGTGTTCCATTTAAATCATAGATATTTCCAAGTGGGGTAAAGCAGATTTTAACTTATACACAATAAAGTAATGCTCATTTTACATACTGAGTTTAGATGTTAAAACATCAATCAACGCCATGTTGCAAGTTATATAGCAGCAGATATCAAGCTTAAGTAGTCTACCGTTAAAGAATAATCTGTTTGGAATTCGTGAGGCACGTTGAGTGTACACTGACCCGTAAATTTCTAATATTCATGCATTTAAGTAGTTTGTATGTAAGCATACGTTAATCTAAAAAGATGTTGGAGAATAAATATGCATTTTCGGCCAGCAGTCATGACGGTGTGGGAGATAATTCCAAACTCCCCTTGTCTGTTGGGCGGAACCTGATTTATGTTAACGGCTACGTACTACGGTTCTAACATGAGCAAGCATTCATTAGTGATATTTAGAATGTGCAACTTGCACTCATACATTTAAAGTTTAACTGACTCTACCTATCGTTCAGGACGTCCTACCGCAAGAAAAACTAGACCTCTACGTTACAGACTATACTGCTGACACCTAATAAGTTAGGATTAGTAAGAACTATCCAAACACATAAACATTTATTGCATTTATTGATATACTGTGTACAAAATTAATAATCAATAAGTTCCCTTTGTAACCACTGCAACCACTAAAAATATGTTCCCTATTAAACCTCACCTTTCACAGAAACCCGGTCTGAACACTACTATTGTAGCCTTCCGCAATGGCCAACCTATCAAGGACAACATATTAACTCTTACTAAATAAACTTTAATATCCAAGCCTTTACCATGTTAAACAGTTATACTTTTCTGGCTGCTTTAATAATCGGAAAAGTATAGCTGTCATAATGCTGTTGCACTGTTCTGATGTTTGTTTTCCTTCTTTCTTTTCAGCACTTTGAGATGGCCTTATACTTTACACAAAAGTTTAATATCTACATTTTCCCTCATGATGTAATCCCTCGAAATAGTGGCATAAATCCATCCTGTCATTCCTTTATATAACAAGGTCGTCCCAGGGTCGTTTGTAATGGGCGCTACATAAATGCCGATTTAAAACACAGTTTCTTATTTCATTATCTCTGTGTATCACAGTCTGGTTAATTCGCTCAACACTTAAACCCTTTTACCGCCTGATTTGTTTTTGTTGATCTTGCCTGTAAAAATGGCTTGCTCCTAATATCAGGAAATAAACCATTATTATTGTTAACTTGGTAAATGTTTAGTGGCGGTTATTCGTGGAAACTTTGTGATCGCGACAGCTACATACAATAGTCAACCCAGTGTTAATTTGTTTAAAATGTTCTCCAAGTTGCATTAAGTAGTCGTCACTAAGAGAATTCAGACGTGTCCAGAACAAAACAGTTGAAACTAATAGTAAGGAATGATCATTGCACCTCATCACATAATGGTGGAAGTGTCTAACGCCTTGGTACGTCCCGTTCTATTTGACAAAAGAAACCAGATTATTAGGGAAGTAGTCTTTATTTTGTTATCGTGGGTAGGAGACATTGGAGCTCGATACTAATCATTCAAACACACAAAACTTCTCAATGGTTGCATAAGTTGTGAACAACCGGGTATGAATCTGCGGTAAAAGTTTATTAAAACAAAAAAAACTTCTAAGTTGTGTCAGAGAGCTTGGTATGGGGTATTGTTTAATAGTGTCCAACTCCTGTTTGATTGATGTAATCCCATCAGGGCTTATGGTACGTCCATGAAATTCTAGTGTTTCCACACCGAAAACACATTTACTTTGATGTATGTTCATACCAATTTTTCTTAAGTCATTTCAAAACTGCTCTCACTCTTTGTTCGTGTTACTTTAAGCCTGGGCTGGCAATTAATAAGTCATCTGTGAACCCCCGTGAAAATGGTATGTCTCGAAGAGGATTATCCATAAACTTTTGGAATGTTTGTGCCGCGTTCCGTAGGCCGAATGGTATACGTACAAACTCAGATAGTTCAAAAGTTGTTGTGAAGGCTGTCTTCGGAATATCTTCCTTATCTACTGATAATATTGAGGTATACCCGGACTAAATCGATTTTAGTAAGTACCTACATATCCTGTAAGCCAATTATACAGTCTTGAATATATGGTATTGGGTACCTGTCTGGTAGAGTTTGACGGTTAAACGCTCAGTAATCACGTCGGGCTTAGCAATTTAACTCTTTGGTACGTCCCGTTCTATTTGACAAAAGAAATCAGATTATTAGGGAATTAGTCTTTATTTTGTTATCGTGGGTAGGAGACATTGGAGCGCGATACTAATCATTCAAATACACAAAATTTCCTAACGTTCAATATAAGGTAGTAAAAAATATAATCCCTATGCAGAACAAGGAAGTAAATGAATACTCGAGCTCTGTTGTATTGGTGTATGCTTAAGGTTTGGAGTCAACTTTTAACTAGTCAACCTAAGTCTATGTAGGGGATAAGCAACTGACTTCTTCATAAACACATAAGGATTGGTCCCAACAAATATCATTTCAAGGTTCCTGAAATCCATTTTATGAATTAATTAAGGCCGTATTTGACTTAATGTCGTCTACTCTTGGTGATTTAGTACGGCTGCAAACTTCAGTCATTATAATTGTCCAACAAATGACAAACAGACCATTAGTATTGCAAGTGTTCCACATTTAATTAGAATCTGCAATGTGGTGTCAATTAAATATACACCCTAAAAAAATTAACCTTATATCCATAGTAAATGATAGTGACTGGCTGTTACATTCCAACGCTGAATTAGGCTTCAACCCGATCGTAGCTGCTATCCCGACCGTAGCTGCTACCTTGACGTGGTGGTCGGGCTTGCCTATCGTGATGACCCAATCGAGCTATACTGGCTGGAACATATGTTCCTGTAGGTTCTACCATGCCAGGCAGGTCGTTTGGAGAACGATGAGACTGAAAGCAGCTACTTAAGGTCTGAGGGCAAAGTCGTACTGCTGATTTCAGAGGGGTGTGACAGCAGTAAGGTGTTTCCCTCGGATAACCGGCATTTGCAGCGATGCTGCCTTCTCACAAGGAAGGAGGGGTTAGAAAAGATGGGCCCTAAAAATGTCACACCTCACCCTACCTCACGGATTTCCGTCTCCGGCGGTAAGGGTGTCCACTAAGGACTTTTAAGTGCGGAGCTAATACTCTAAAAACCCTTCATAAAAAGGCCGTGCGTGACAGGCCTCAAGCAGTTGTCCCTTGGACTCTGCGGTCACGCTCTCAGGTCTCTAAGACCGACACTAATCTGCCTTCTTTTTCAGGTTCCTCAAGAAACACCCTTCCACGGTGTGGGCAGACGGAAAGTGACAACCGCCTTCATACCCGCAAAAGCACGAGAGTCCAAATTGGTCAAAATCAAATCCTTTCTACACCTCATAATATCTCTCTTATTTCTACGACTAACTCTACTCACATTCCTTCATCTCACTGCACCGCTAATGCAAACGATACGAGTTCACGAAAAGTTATTCCTGGTCTCTTGAAACCCCGTTCTAGACTATATGTTGGAGCTTTTAATGTACGGACATTAACTCAAATAGGGCAACAGGCTTCCTTAGCTAGGACTTTAGAATCTCACTCAATCGATGTATGCTGCGTCTCGGAAACGCGCATACAGGATTCTAGTAAAATCATTAACCTGATTTCACCGTATCAAAACAAAGAAGCAGCCCGATTTACTCTTCGTGTATCAGGTAGCCCTGATGCTGCTTCCCGGGGTCTCGCTGGTGTAGGTATAGCATTGAGTCGTAGGGCAGAACTAGCTCTCCTAGACTGGATCCCTGTAGATAGTCGCTTGTGCGCTGTCCGACTGAACGGGACAGTTAGGACTCGGAAAGATAGGGACACTCGTCGTTGCCTCTTTGTCGTATCTGCCTATGCCCCCACTGACTGCAGTTCAGACGAGGTGAAAGATGAGTTTTACAGCAAGCTTTCGGACCTCCTCCAAAAAGCTAGGCGCTCTGATATAGTTATAATGGCTGGTGACCGTAATGCTCAAGTAGGTAGACTAAGTGAAAATGAGAGACACTTGGGTGGTTGTTATGGTGTCGCGGCTCAAAGAACAGATAATGGCGACCGTCTGTTGCAGCTATGCTCAGATAACCGCCTGTTTCTAGCGAATACTAACTTTAGGCATAAGGAAAAACATCTTTTGACCTGGCGACCCCCGAAATCGTCTCAACGTTGGACCCAACTAGATCACATCGCCATCAGCCACCGATGGAGGGGTTCGATAGAGGACTGTTACTCGTTCTGGGGGCACATGTTTAGATTCAGATCATGCCTTAGTGCGAGCGCGTATTTGTTTGAGGCTTACTGCACGTAGGAAAGACATTGCTATGAAGCCACTTAGGGTTTTACTTAATGATAATAAAGCTAAGAATATATTTCAGGAACAACTAGAAAAACAGTTAGGCGACCGTGTAAGCGATTCCCGTCCGGAAGCAGGTTGAAATGATATCAAAAAGGCTGTGGAAACAGCAGTGATATCTGCTAGTAAGGTAAGTCATAAGGCTAGGATGAAGCCGTGGATTTCAGTAGCATCCACCGAACTGATGGATGCTCGTAAACTCATCCCACCTGGCTTTGAACATGATAAAGAGCGAAGTGAGCTTAAGCGCAGGCTGATAAACAGCCTACGCAACGACCGTGAACAGTGGTGGGTGGCGAAAGTAAAAACGATGGAAAAGGCAGCGGCGATAGGCAACAGTAGGCAACTTTTTCGACTTATCAAGGAAACTGGTATTAGGGATCCGAATGTGAGTGAGACTATCTCGGAAAAGGATGGGATTATTATTCGCTCTCAGTCCAGGAGATTGGACCAATGGACAGAACACTTTAGGGATCAGTTCAACTGGCCTTAAGCCACACTTCGGTTGCCCACGATCCCCAGTCATCCTGAATGGCAAATCGACTTAACTCCTCCTAGTCTTTATGAAGTTGGGAAGGCTATAGGAAATCTGAAGCCAGGTAGAGCAGCAGGTCCTGATAGGCTTACCCCTGAAATCTTTAAGGATGGTGGTCCAGTTTTAGCAGCTAGATTGACTGAAATCTTAGGTAGAATCTGGGAACTGGGCGTAATACCATCTGATTGGTCTCAATCCCTGATTGTCCCAATTTATAAGAAAGGACAAAAGTCTTCTTGTGACAATCACAGGGGAATCAGTCTGACTAATATAGTTTCTAAATTGTTAGCCTCGATTATACTTAGACGCCTAACTAGAGCTCGTGAAGAGCAGATTAGAGAAAACCAGGCTGGATTCAGACCTGGACGTGGCTGTATAGACCACATCTTCACACTGCGACGGGTCCTGGAACACAGACACACATTTAAGTGTCCTACAATAGTTGTCTTCCTGGACCTAAAGGCAGCATTCGACATTTCATCCGCTGAGATTATTAACAAATATATTCTATTCATATGTCTTACATACACTCGGCGCCCAAGTTTTGTAAATATTTTCGTTCATTTTTGGACGAAGATACCTATAAAATAAGGCATTCGACTCTGTTGATCGTGAGGCTCTGTGGCAGTGTCTGTCATTGAAAGGTGTACCAAAGAAGTACATTAACCTAATACAAGCTCTCTACTTTAAAACTACAGGTCGAGTGAGAGCTTATGGCGAACTGTCATCGGAATTCCTCACTTCAAGTGGTGTCCGTCAGGGATGTCCACTGTCCCCATTCTTGTTTAATTTTGTCATAGACATGCTCTTAGATATAACCTTATCTTCGTCTGACTTTTCAGGAGTTGACTTTCTACCAGGAGCCTCACTTACTGACTTAGAGTATGCTGATGACATATTCCTATTCGGTGAAGACGCTGACAAAATGCAGAGTCTTCTGACTACCCTCAGCAACAATTCAAGCATGTTCAAGATGCGGTTTTCCCCCTCGAAATGCAAAATGTTGCTCCAGGATTGGGTTGCATCGGCACCTGAACTAGTGATAGGGAGTGAAGTAGTCGAGCGTGTAGACCGCTTCACGTATCTGGGGAGTCTCATCAGTGCTGATGGCGTGGTGACTGACGAAATCTCAGCACGGATACAGAAAGCTCAATTGGCTTTTGCCAAGTTGCGTCACTTATGGCGCAGACGAGATATCCGCTTGCTAACCAAAGGACGAGTGTACCGTGCAGCAGTTCGCTCTGTCCTACTATACGGTAGCGAAACATGGCCGTTAAGAGTAGAGGACATTCGTAGGTTACTGGTCTTCGATCATAGGTGTCTCCGAAGCATTGCTCATGTATCATGGGACAACCGAGTGAGCAATGCTGTCGTTAGGAAACGGGTTCTAGGAAAGGATGGTTGGAAGAAAGCTAGAGGCGGCCAAACCAAAACGTGGCAGAAATCGATGAAGTCACTGACAAGTGGACTGAGTCATGTTGGTAGATGTAGGCTGCGTGGTTGGGGTCCGCGAGACGAAAGTCACCAATAGTTAGAGACCTTGAACGACATGGCTCAGAATCGTTTGCAATGGCGCAGGTGCATCCACTCTTTGTGTTCTCTCAAAATCTAACCTCCCAAATTCTCTATCTTTCTCCTTTCAAATTTATCTCACTGAATTATGCTTTTCGAATAATATCTTCGCTCCCTAATTTTCTGCATTATTGCTAATACTTCTACTATCGCTATCCCTCTTGGATTTGAACTGACAGTTGCGTCTCTGTGCTGATGTGGTATGGCAACCTGAACTGATGTACGTACGTACGAAGTTCTGCGTTGTATCTATCTATCTATCTACAGAATGGATAGCACCTCCTTCTTTAGATACCCTGTTTAGACATTATATGTCTATCTTATCGTACCAGGTTTAATTGTCAGGCGTTCTCTGGAAAGAGATTGCTAGGAACATTATTGCACTCAAGGAAACGTAGGATACCTTTGCTGCATTCTTGAATTCTACCATTTCTAAAGCATAACATCTGTAGGAGTGACGCAAAGCTATCAACTAGTTCAAGTTCCTTATGGAGAATTTGTATGGTCATATTCAATACAAAGACACAGTAGAGACTTTTGCAATGATTAGAGAAAACAGTATGTTTAATAATTTACATTCATTTCTAATTACCTATTCGGATTCTATTATTTCATAGCAAATGTTATGGACAAGTCCATCTAGGTAATTTATACATGGGCCAAGGATTTTAACTGCTTTAGTTAATATGAAATTCAGTATACATATTTAGTGTACAAAATAGGAATTCGAAAATGGATTCTTGGACGTTTCTAAACCTACTCTAAGATGCAAAAGACTGACATTAAACCACACAATACATTTCTTCGGGCGTAAAAATCAAAACTTGTTATCATAAGAGACGTCGCATCATATAGTGTCATGTGGTGAGCAATAATAATCATAATGAACACAAATTTTTAAAAATTATATGATAGAAACATCTAAAATAATAAAAACTGGGGCTTTCGCTACCGTATTACAGATGAGGCTCATCGTTTTCAGCCTGAATAACCGACGACCGACTCCGAAACACCAAGACACTAGCTCAAGATAATCAATCGATTTATTCTAGCTCGTTATAAAGATATATTAGATATTTAATCATTAATGCGCATAATTCTTTAGAATACTTCTCCCAGTCCCCAAGGAAACAAAAATGTAATGTGTGGTATTCTATGTAAACACAGCCCTGCGTCACTAATATTTAATTTATTCACGGATGACAGGTTTATAATAGCCGTAATCACTATTCAGTAGATAGGGAGTGACTAGTAGGTTTTTGTGACTGGTGAAATTCACGATTAATGTGTTGATAAGGTAATTAATTTAAAGTTTTTAATGACATCAATATAGCAAAATTTAAAACCACAACAACATCATGAATTACAGAAGTCCTAGCTCGAAGCTAGCAGTATTATATTTTGATAGTACTTAATCGCATATTGAAATAAAAAGTGACGTTTAAGTGTATACTTGGTGATGTTGCTATTCGCTATATTTGTACTCAAGTAGCTTGTAAATTACAAATTTGGAAAGGATGCTAAATTATTCAGCTACTATTATGTAAAATGTCAATATTTGTGAGTTTAAAGCTCCATGTAGTTTTGAAAGGAAGTGAAAAATCTTTCGCATTACGGGCAATCGATCATTGGTTCCACAAGGTAGGGACTACGTAGATAAAACATGTATAGACACATAAACGAAGTATTAACAGTTTATCGAGGGAATTCGGTCTGAGTCCTTGGGAATAAACCTAGTTTCCTCTTAAGGGTCTCAGTAGAATTTGCATGAATTACTTCAATCGGTAGAAAATCCTAGGACTTGACTACCCTCAAGGAGAAAACGCTAGACATGCGATCAAACTCATTGTGCTGCACCTCAAGTTTGAATTTACTCAACTTTTATGAGCATATTACAGTGAATGTACCTACTTCCATTTACGTCTGTCAGAATTTGTGGATCAATGAAAGCTGATTCTGGATATACTTTCTTAGTTTTTTGAATAATTAACGAACCTGTTATTTCCGTCCGACATAGAGAGTTGTCTTGCAAAAAGAATGCGTTCGGTTGGCCTAGCTTGCACTGACTTTAATCAACACACATGCATTATGGCACATACATCTTTAAAAATTAACTATTCGAGATGACAGGTAAAGAGCTACACAAAGTTTAGGGGCCTAAATCTAAGTACTACGCTGACGAGAAGAGTGAAGATGAAAACATTAGATATCAATCAACTGAAATTCTCACTATTGAAATGCGACCCCTCAGTTGGTCTTCTTGTTACATCAACCAACGACACACCAAATAACAACATGCAACACCCAGCGACTAGCTCTTTCAAAATCAAGATGTATTGGTAGAATTAAAGGTTGCCAGAACACGCTAATAATTGCTGTCCATAAGGTCTGAGGGTCTCTTAAGGAAACCTGATTTCAAAGCCTTCTGACCCCCTTCCCTAGTCAATTAATACTACTCTGCTTCAGTGCCCGTACCGATTGTCATCATAGTTTCTGTCATTATACCTAGTACCTACTACCCATGATTACAACACAATATTTTAAAACTTGAAATCCGAATTAAGTACTTGAACAAACGTATGGTTAATGAAGGGAAGTAATCACAACTGTTGTAAAGCTTACAGACTTTAATCCGACGATAGTTTTTACGTCATGTCTCCAAACTTGGATAGCAATTATTACTTATACAGAAATTGTGGATCTCCATTTATTTGGAATTGACGATCAATTGCTAGCAGACATGGAAGCCCTTGAAGCGAAAGTTTTTTCTATTCCATCCCCAACTATTTGAATAGTTTCACACATAAAACGTTGGGCGCCCACTTCGTTATTTATTGCACGACCGTTGTTTGTATTTATGGCAGATGCATCGGTTGACCCCGTTGCTAACCCGTTACCACCAACTGTTTCACTTGCTGATACTCTAGTTTTTAGCAAATATGTGCACAAAATTGTATGCACTCTCTTAGAAGAGTCCAGTGATGGTGCTTTAGTACTAGAAACAACTTTAAATGATCCGAATAATCAAGAGCTAATCAAAAAATTCATATCAGACGCTCAAATCCATTCAATTGTTGTTCAGAAGCTTTCCACTAGAGGTAACGATTTTAATATTTCGTCTAACATTCTAGACGATGATGATGAATCGACAGACTCTTGTGTTTCTTACAGTGTTCTTCTGGAAGTCAGATTCACAAATAGCAAAGTTCAGAGGTAATAACATTTTCCTGTGTAATTATTGCCAAAGTATCGTGTTTATCAAACGTGGAGGGGTCCTAGAGGCCGATAAGAGCTTTAGCTCTCAGTTGAGATTCCTTAACTTTTCGGATGGGTCACCATACGAAACGTTACATTCAACTATTAGTAATGCAATAAGTCCCTTCTACAAGTCATATATTCGGGAGTCTGGAAGAGCTGATAGGTAATCCACATGCATCTCTAATAATGTTTTAGGGATGGGGACAAAATGGCACCAAGTGTGGAAAAAACAATGACGGAGTTGGAGATGGGTCTACTACATTTACAACAGAACATTGATATACCTGAAATAACTCTATCAGTTCATCCTCTCGTCGCACAGATCATAAAACAGCGTGCAGAGGAGGGGAAAAGAGCAAAAACTTCAGATTTTGAAGATAAGCTTGATGATGCGCAGTTTTTGAATGCTCTTCAATCTGGGGTCAACAGATGGATTAAAGAAATTCAAAAGGTTTTGTCTTTGTATGCTTGTTATTGCAATTATTTAGGTTACTAAACTGGACCGTGATCCTTCATCTGGCACTGCGTTACAGGAGATCACATTTTGGCTTAATTTAGAACGCAGCTTATTTCGTATACAAGAAAAAAGAGAGTCCCTTGAGGTTACATTAACTTTGGACATTCTGAAACATGCAAAGAGATTCCATGCTTTAGTCAGTTTTGATACTGACACAGGTAAATTTTTGTCAATATAATCCAATTTCTTAAGGACTGCAAAGGGCTCTAGGAACAGTAAATGATTATAATCCTTTAATGAAGGATTTTCCACTAAATGACCTATTGTCAGCTACCGAACTTGACAAAATCCGTTTAGCTGTCCAGTCAATCTTTACTCATTTACGCAAAATTCGCAACACAAAATATCCTTTGCAAAGAGCTTTACGTTTGATAGAAGCTATTTCCAGGGATCTCACTTCACAGTTGTTGAAAGTACGTTACATTTATTCATTTTCGAAATATTTTTATGGTTATTTTTACACAACAACTGAACTCAAGTTTTGAGACTGTCTAACTGATTACTTGTTCATTTGTACTGTGCTGTGTTACGTGAAAAACGATATTAATTTATTCACCGTCAAGCAGAAATGAAAGTTCCGTCCCCGTCATTTGTTATAAACAAACCTAAATTATGAAATTTGAGAGGGCCTAAAGTTATCTGACATGGCTGAAATAGTGGAAATTACATCATGTGCCTTTTTTCGGATCCCATGAACATGGGCACAGTCCCATTCAATTGTGCCGTTTGATCATGTATCTCATTTTGTGGTAAGAATGTGTTCGTCAATGTGTTCAGTGATTATCATTTTCTCAAATATAATAATTTTGGAATCTCAAAGTCACCTGAAAGCAGGTCTTCTAAAGTTTTCAAATTCTGTATGTCACAAATTATTCGCAAGTGTTGTGTTGTGTTTAGATGTTAGTATAAATCAAAGTTCAGTTAAATAATGTTTTTTGATGACATTTAGGTTTTAGGTACACGACGTCTTATGCACATGCCGTTTGAAGAGTTTGAAAGAGTAATGGCTGCTTGTTTTGAAGTCTTTTCAACATGGGATGATGAATATGACAGACTTCAAAGCCTAATGCGAGATATAATCAAGAAAAAGCGAGATGAACAGCTACGAATGATATGGCGAAGTAATCCAGCCCACCGTCGACTACAGTTGCGACTAGATCAAATGCGAAAGTAAGTAGTCACAGTGTCGTTCTTTATTCGATCTACTCATGTCACTACAGTGCTTGCTAAAGTACATGGTAGATATTCTTTTGTGTGGCTAGAATTCTTTCAATATAACATACAGTTTTATCGGAACCTCTCGAATAAAGATCCAGTTGACGATCATCGTATGATTGTGGAATTCTGTAGTAAGTACTACCAATGTAGTTTCACAAAAATTCTTCAGGACTCGATGTTTCATTTACCCTATTAGTTTCCAGATGACGTTATCCATGTTTGTTGACCTCCTGTATTCAATCACTGGATACTTCCAGAATCATTCTGTGTCCGACTTTTCGTGATATGATTACTTTTACTACTTTGATATTCATCCTTCTGTGCTTATGGGCTGTGGAAATTTCTACCAATGCACATATATGAAAGGTTCTACTCTGTGTACGGCCGACTGACTGTCATCAGCCAATCGATCTATCAGTTTTACACCTTTACCAAAGAAATTAAATATACCACACTTAATCATCAACGACATACAGCTTGAATATATGTGCATCAAACTAAGCTGCTACACCATATTAACACAATACCAGATTAGTAGGAGTAGTATCAAACAAAACGTGAACTAGAATACAAAACGATTGTTTGTATACGATATTTAATTGTAATACTATGACTAACCTTAACTTGATTTCCATTCTAATAAACTTCGCTATACTACCATTAGGAAATATGTTTGTAATAACTCTAGGCTTTATTTTTGCGGTGGATTTATACTTTTGTGGAATTATTTTGAAAGTCAAATACAAATAATACAAAGTACGCTTACATCAAACTGATCTTTCTGATCCAACAAAACGTATACCGGGTTTTTCTTGGTTCCTTACTAACAGATAGGTTTCCTAACCAGTATGAAAATTTTTCTTAGTGCCACACATACTCATGGTTTTGTCATGCACGGAATATTCTTCAGGGACACCTGTTATCAAGTGTTATCCATATATAGATGCTTTTTTCATAAGTCATGCTTGCTGGCTATAATGCGACCGTTGAACAGTGTACTCATCATTTGAATTAACAGTCGGACATATCGTGGCTGATAAACATTTACACTAGGTCTTTTTGTTCACATCTGAATAGCAATTAATCTACTATAAGTTCTCCAAATTATTTGAAATACACTGACAGTTTTTGGTGGTAAGATTGCAAAGTGTTTTGTATCATATACATGTTTAGTCTTTTAGTGTATGTTTGCTGGTAAGATATCTGTTAGATACACTAACTTTTACTGACGCCAATTACTATTGGTTTACTTCTTCGTATACTCTAAGGTTCCGACATCAACATGAACAGTTAAGGCAGGTGATAGTTCGCGTTCTACGACCTGCGCGTAGTGCTCAAGTAGATAAAACCAAAGATGCTCCAGCCGAATCAAATGACGTATCAACTATCAATGGTGCTGTCGTGAATGAAAGTAGCAAAGTTGCCCAAAAAGCTGTCGGAAAAGAACAACCACTCCTTGATGCATCGGATGCTAATGCAATAGAAGAGGTGAATTTAGCTTATGAGATAGTGAAAGAGATCGATTGTTTGGACGTTACTAAAGAAGGAAGCGAAGTATGGGAAGCGGCAGTTAAACGGTAAGTTCAAGGCATTTCGTTCTTTTTACTAAATACTGATAAAATATATCCATATTCCTCACTCTAAATTCTCTTCACTTTTAGCTACGATGAACGCATTGATCGCGTGGAAACTCGAATAGCTGCACGCCTTAGAGATCTTCTGGGGACTGCAAAGAATGCCAACGAAATGTTCCGGTATTTTTCACGTTTCAATGCTTTGTTTGTACGTCCACATATTAGAGGTGCTATACGAGAGTACCAGACACAACTTATACAGCGTGTTAAAGATGATATTGAGGCTTTACATGCTAAATTCAGAATACAATATACGTCTAGCAAGGCTTATCATATGACAAAACTTCGTGATTTACCCCCTGTTGCTGGATCAATAATTTGGGCTCGTCAAATAGAGCGTCAACTCAATGCTTATTTGAGAAGGGTTGAAGATGTCTTGGGTATATTTAACATTATTTTAATTATGCTGGAGTTTGTATATTTTTTAAATAATTCTTAAATTCATTAATGCATTCTGTTCTGCGATTGCTGAGTGTATTTATTGTTATTCAATATACTTTGAGTTCACTAAGTTTATTATATTATTTTTAGGTAAAGGATGGGAGCATCATCGTGAGGGACAACTTCTTAAGGCCGATGGTGATAGTTTTAAAGCTAAACTAAATACAAATGAACTTTTTGAAGATTGGTCACGAAAAGTTCAACAGAAACAAATCTCCGTTTCTGGCCGTATCTTCAACATTGAACCTATACGAGCCAAAGTTGCTACAAAGGAAGGAGAGACACAAACCATAACTGTTTTGAAGTTGAAGGTCAATTTTCAGTTAGAAGTAATAACGCTTGCCAAGGAGGTGAGTTTACACACTAAATAGATTTTCTACAAATATTTTACAAGATTTTAAATAATTAATCGTATTGCATATGATTAGTGTTACGACGTATTAGTCAGCCTAACGGATAGTACTTACATTCAGAGTATATTTTGCATGTATGCCGATTGTTTTCTCTAAGATCTTGCTTGTTATAGTGCGGCTTACACCTTATGCAAATGTGTCACGTATGTCCATAATCTTATTGTTTCCATAGAATCTATTGAGAGGTTTCAACATTAGCTTTTGAAAAGTTAGCATTTCATTTTCTTAGTAAGTTTGTATGTTATTTATTTATTTAGATAAAATTTGGTGCAAGTGACCACTTAATATATGCACCACATAATTAGGAACATGATATAATGAAGAAATAAAATAGAAAAGGTGATCATGACTAAAATTTCATGATGCGACCAATAGTGGAGAGTTCTCTCTCTTTCGAGATGCTCTAGTATGACCACGTATTCACAGTCTCTGCCGTGGAAGTCCTACTCCTTGCCTTCATACATACGGGATGCTGTTTGCGATGGTGAACTTCTGGCATTTGAACCGGGTCGGTAGATATGGATGCTCTATCTAGGGGAATCGGAAAACCTTGATTTCAAATCAATTGTGTACATAGGCCTCAGGATCCTGATGGAACAAATACGAGGCGGGTAGTGGTATTAATTTCTGATCATTGGCCATCAGGGGACTCCATCTTCTGACGATATTCAGTTAGAGGTTCAAGGAGTATCCCTGAGAAAACTACCTACTTATGTTTAGGCGTGCAGACAGTATCATAAACACACGCATTTACGATGATTGGTAATCACGAAGAAGATGATCTTCAACGTTCACATACTGGTATAGATTGGGTAAGTCTGTATATTCCAAAACGTGGTCTTTCTCAACCGTGTAAGCATCTTAAATGCTCCAGGAGGGTATAGATTAGTTTTCTATCAACGATTTGGTTACGATCATAAAGAGAAGTCCTAGTAAACACATGTGCAGGTTATCACCTGTAGGATTTAAATAAACTCCGAGTGATTCTTTGAGATTATCTTTATGTACATTTTCTATTACGTCATTTTTGTTGCCTATACAGGTACGAAATATGAAATGGCTTGGTTTTCGTGTGCCTCTTGGGATAGTTAACAGAGCTCATCAGACGAATCAGCTTTATCCGTATGCAATATCTCTTATTGAAAGTGTACGAACCTATGAAAGTGCTTGTAGTAAAATAGAAGAAAACCAGAGACAAAATATTGGTCTTTTATGCGCCGGAATGCGACGCGAAGTTCAGCTCTTAATTGCTGAGGGCATATCTTTAGTTTGGGAATCATATCGTTTAGGTTTATTTGTTCAACGTTTTGCAGAAACAGTATTACAGTTTCAAGAGAAAGTAGATGATCTTCTGGTCACTACCCGAGAAATCGATAGAGAAGTTAAAGCATTGGAAACCTGTGTTTTTTCAAAGTCAGTTTTTGAGGAGATTCTAGGTAATTCACCCTTAAACTCTAGGATATGTTTAATGTAACACTTATTTTAATTGCTTATGACAGTGTTCTGCGTACATCCTATAAAATAATATACTGAATGCACCTACTTTCCTCGTGACTTCAAGAAAATCTCTCCTTTGCTCATATTTTCGTTCACCATTTCGACTGACTTTTATTATTAAAATATTGCTTTTTCGTGGTCGATATATGTTTCATGTACTCGTAATTTGATTTTCATATGATATGTCACCAGCTAGCTTTTGTACATTCAATCGCTAACATGACGCAAAGATAAATAAGCTTGGGTTTTTAAATTAAAAAAAAAGTATAATGATTGTCAGAAAGCAGAATTATAAACGTCTTCACCTGTCGGTATGATTCAGACCAATAATGAATGATTTCACGGACTTGTGTTATGATCTTCGCACTTGTATCTTGTTTTTTTAACACATGTAGACAAAACAGTGTTAATACTTGAGGGAGCATGTTGAGACGAAACGAACCTGATTAAAGCACGCTCAAAACATGCTCACGAAGCTGTGCTGTGATTGGTCCATTCTTAGCCAACTAGAGCCAACGACCAATCGGGAATTTTTAGAATACTCGATACCATTGTTTATATAAACCCTAGTGTAAATCATTTTGCTGGACTTGGCCTTTTGCCTCCTGCCGTTATTTTCTCAATACATCTTGCTACCTGTTCTACTCTTGTTCTGATTTGGGATCCAGTCGTGGTCGTTGTCGAATCGTAGAATACTAAGCGGGTAGGACAATATAACAGAGCAGGAATATGCAGAATAAATCTCAAAGGAAATGTATTCACTTTTCTTAGGTCTAGAAACCTAAGACATCCATGACTTGTAATTATCTTTTTTTTCGGATATTAACCCTTGTGATGCCATCAACATTTCATTTCTGCCCTGTATGCCATAATTTAAAGTTGTAATTTTCGCCTGCTTGAATTCTAATTTGAATAAATATTAAACATAATGTCAAACATTTCCGGAGTGATGGTTCATTAACTACTTTTGCGAATAATACTGAGTCCACTATACTATTTCCATAAGGTGGTTATAGTAAAACTGAATATTCATCTATTTCTGAGGATTTTACTAAAAATAACATTTTTCGTAAATAGGTAAAATTCAGAAATCAGTGGACGAATTAAATCTCCATCAATATTCAAATCTTCCTCAGTGGGTTGCTCGTTTAGATGAAGAAGTTGAACATCGTTTAGTTGCACGACTTGAGGCTGGTATTTTCGAATGGACGCGTGTTTTATTGGGTCAGAAAGATCAGTTTGATGTAAGCGTACTTTGTATTATTTGTATTTGACTTTTAAAATAATTCCACAAAAGTATAAATCCACCGCAAAAATAAAGCCTAGAGTTATTACAAACATATTTCCTAATGGTAGTATAGCGAAGTTTATTAGAATGGAAATCAAGTTAAGGTTAGTCATAGTATTACAATTAAATATCGTATACAAACAATCGTTTTGTATTCTAGTTCACGTTTTGTTTGATACTACTCCTACTAATCTGGTATTGTGTTAATATGGTGTAGCAGCTTAGTTTGATGCACATATATTCAAGCTGTATGTCGTTGATGATTAAGTGTGGTATATTTAATTTCTTTGGTAAAGGTGTAAAACTGATAGATCGATTGGCTGATGACAGTCAGTCGGCCGTACACAGAGTAGAACCTTTCATATATGTGCATTGGTAGAAATTTCCACAGCCCATAAGCACAGAAGGATGAATATCAAAGTAGTAAAAGTAATCATATCACGAAAAGTCGGACACAGAATGATTCTGAAAGTTTGAATTAATTCGTGGAAGTAGTGGAACAGAATAATTTTAAGATCTGCGTCCAAGGGTAGACAGATAGTGAATGAACCTGTACCACTATGACCAGTTCTCAATCATGTCATCCAGTGTCCAGTCATTTATTGTGACAATTACGCCGACTCCATTAAAGTAACTTTTAGCTAACTTCACGGTTCAGACCTACAGTCGATGTCTTTACGTACTGATGGTGTGTTCTCGTTTGGGAACGATTAACTTTCTTCCATTCTACGTCTGCCTTCATCGCACGCCTCAGTAGAGGTAGTTGTGCCTACTCAATAATTGTTTTTTATTAACCTCAGTTTGTGGAGATCTTTAACCTAATCGACTGACTTATCATTTTTGCCTAGTACGCTACCTCTGACTCTCGATTTGCTTACTTGATGATCCCATCAAGCATGAGCAATTTTTCGAAGATAAGTGTGATCAAATACTGGTTTCCTATTAGTGTCTTCTACTTTTAACGCTCACGTTCACATCCATATAGCAGAATTGTAGTAATTGAGGTGCAGTAAATTTATTCTTTTGTTGGCGGACAGATTTCTTGCTTACCTCATGGGTGACGTAAGTTGGAAAATCCAAACTGGCTTTTCGAATTTGCATCGAGATTTCGTCAGACATTAACTCATGAAGTTTGATTAGACTTCATTGATTAGTAGTCGATGCAATTAACTATCACACTATCTATAGTTTAGTCATTGACATGGATCAGACATAAGACAGTTTGGGTTTAGAGGGTAAGAAATGCATACTGAAAGTGCCTCGTTAAATTGTTGCTCAGTGCTATCAGTGTGTTCTACATTTTGTCAGATCTTCACCAAATAGTACTATGCTATATTTGCGTGTTTTAAATAAGTGGATCTCTTGTTAGGAGATCAATCCCTGTAAATACAGATTAAGAAAGCTATATTTAGAGTAGTAAGTCTATAATAAAATTAAAAGAATGGGAACAGCAGATTGCCTTGATGGACACCATTCAGATATCCGCCTGACCCTAACTTTCTTAGCTCTTCATCTCGTTCTAAGCCTGACGAGACCAGTTTTTCAGATTTCATCAATTCAGAAGGCGCCTCTGATGTTCGTTGATTCTTCATAATCTTCTAGTTCAATTCACTAATTGGTGCCATCGCTGTTTCTAGAGTTTACTTGACATTTTACCAAACTTCATCAGAGTGAACCCCATTTTTGTAATTCTCAAAATACATCTCCAGTTATTCTTGGTTTTCCCATCATTGAGCTCAACTCTAGTGAGTCTTCTCCTTTATGGTTATTTACATCCGGTAAGACGCAAGCAAACATGTGTTCTCACTACAGCTTGATCATGTACTCCAGAACAAGGGGCAGTTTTTTATTGAGCCTCACTAAGATGATTGGTGGCGTTATAGTTAATTTGAGCCGATTGCTGAGTTAGTGCAGAGGGTCGCGATGTTGAGCGGTGTCTTTTTGTGTTTACTTGATGTAAGTGGTTACCTGGCAGTAGTTATGGCAGACGGTTACCATTATCTGTTCACTGAGCTTTGACTCCATAACATCCAGTCAAGTGTCTTTCAATTTGATTTATGGATTCAATCATTAAAATTATCTGTGGTGTGTACTACGTTTGAGAGTTTAGCTTCGTGAATGAGTTTGGAAAGGTTTCTGTGAAAATTTTCCTTTACTTCATCTGGTCTGCAGTCATTAGGATCGTCGCCAGAAACGATAAAAAAGCAACGACATATGTTTCATATTCCGAGTTCTTAGAGTGTCATTTAATCGAATAATATATAAACTTTTGTCAGCGGAAATCCATTCAATCAGTACTTATTCTACTTTCATACATAGTGCTATATCTACAATGCTTGATTCACGAGGGCTTACTATTGGGTTACCAGGTAGACGGATGGTGCTTCGTATCGTATATCTATATTAGCTAGGTGGGGTCAAGTTAATGACCATGCTGGGATCCTGTATTCGGATTTCGTAGACACAGCATAAATTAATAGTATGAAATTTTAGTCTTATCTAATGAGGTTTCCGGCTCTTTTGACATAGGGTTTGTACATTTAAGTCTTCAATTTACAGTTTGGGGGGTGGTTACATTAAATCAGTGTAGTACTTCTTGAACCCAAATCATCTGGATTTGTGGCACATGTTAATAACGTCAAAGGCAGGAACTTAAGGCTCATAGATGAAGTAGGATAAATATTAGGAAGTGTAGTTTACTCATGAACATGGTGACCTTGAGTGCCTTTAGAGAGATGCGAAGGTGGTTATCACTTGTTTGCTTTTAGCTGTGTGTTATAACGTCAAAAAAGCTGTTGTGACTGATGTGTACGACTAATCAGTACGCTTACACGTCTGCCTTGTAACTATTAACCTCCAAAGCCGGAATGAAGAAGATAAGACAACTGAGCCAACTATCAGACAGAATCAAATTGTTTGAAACAATCCTTTATATATACATAAAATTTGACTACTTAGTCAACCAATTAAAAAATTAAGAGTAATACAAAATATGAGTAACAGTGACTGAACTGGAGTATCGTGTGCACAATATGTTAACCATAGTTCATCAATCGAAGATGATATACTAGCAGTTAATGTGTTAAGTAGGAGGATAGGGCACGGGGAATGGAATACTGGAATATAATATCCACTTTGCAAACAATCAAAATAAATAAAATAGACTACTGAAACGTAATTCTAGAGGATAATCAATCTTCTTTAGGTAACCGACATCAGTGTGTTATCAACATACTTTAAAGGCCTTATGAAAAGAGCAGGAATTCATGAAGTGAGGTGACGCGTTCGTTTTTAGACCCTACTCTTTCTAACCCCACCCTTACT
Organism: Schistosoma japonicum; assembly: GCA_025215515.1. Taxonomy (NCBI): domain Eukaryota; kingdom Metazoa; phylum Platyhelminthes; class Trematoda; order Strigeidida; family Schistosomatidae; genus Schistosoma; species Schistosoma japonicum. The sequence continues at coordinate 17,561,632 of CM046062.1, forward strand.
TTTCGACATGTCAGCATCCTTTCAGTGCTGGTTACCTGAGGAAAATATCCTACTTCCGCCACCCTCCTGTACGGTACGCAGTGTGATTTCGCCCTCTGAGCTCATGTCTACTGTTTTTAGTCTTACTGCTCTTCAACCAACCTGCCCGGCTTCGTAGGTTTTTATGAATTGTTTTAACCAGTTTAATTTCACCGATACTTGGAGAGGGGGTGGGTGACGGACTTTAGTGTATTAAATAAACGTCTCTCTTACGTCAGTTTATTTATTGAATATTATTATAACATTTGTTCTGTATTCTAACAGGATTGGTACTTTCGATTTCCTGCTTAGTAGATGCTTTCTAATTGTATATTTCGTGTGATTTGTTTTGTCAAAAAGTGGCTACAGTCTATTTGTTGTTATTTTTAGGCCAGTGAATTAGATGATACACATTCAACACCACAATCTAAGAACCGTTTAGGTGGTGAACCACAAATTAAAGCCCTTGTCCATGAACTTCGAATAACTAACCAACAGATACATTTGCATCCTAGCATTGAGGTTGCTCGGCATGAACTCATAGTTAATCTTAGTGCTTGGGAAAGCATAGTCTTGAGTTTACCACGAATTCAGCATTCACGATACCAGGTGAGACATACTTCACTTATTATGTTTTTGTTTTTTAGTTTTTCCGTAAGTGGTGATATTTATGAACTCATGTTTTTTGCAGAAGTTTACAAGCTATTGTCTAGATGTCTGGAAGTTTTAACTTTAACAATTAGCTACTTTATCAGTTATCTTTAGACTCGAAAATGATTTATGCTTACGTCTTCGTTTATCGAAAAAATAAGAAAAAGCCCTTATTGTTCAATGTAGCATTAGTTCTTAGATAGACTTGGCTTGTGGTACATGTGTTACTGATTTATCATTCCGCATATGTAAGGCGTGGATTGTATCGAATGAACGAAGTATGCATAAAAACGTGTTTTTTTTAGTTTCAGGGATAATACTACAAATAGGGTTCACTGAAATTAATAGATACGCCAACCAAAAATCATCTGTAGTGATACTTTCTATGATGTATATATAAAAGCCTTCATTAAACAGTTGTCATGACAAAGAAATGTTACCTCTTATACTCTTATGACTAATCACAGTAGTTATTTGGAAATTGATAATGGTTCTTTTAACTTCCACTAAAGATGCTCAATTCCCTTTTAGACTAATTCTTATGAAGTGATTTTATATCTTTTTGTATTGTTTCCTATGTATATGCAAATTTATTTTGTCTAGAATATTAAGTCTGTTTCAAATATATTACATAATGTGATATGAATTTTCAAAATCACAGGATATAAGAAGTCATCTTCATTTTGAACATATAGGTTGGTATCGATTCTGAAACCGACACACAGAAGAATTATAAAAAACTGATATACAAGTTAGAGAATGCGGGTGAAGTTTTGGCGAAGGCTCATGAAGCGATAGTTCAAGTTACTGGTGACGCAAAGGAGTATGTTAAGACATGGACAAGTTATCAAGCGCTTTGGGATCTACAAAGCGATCAGGTTTACGGCCGCCTTGGTTCTGATACTCAGGTAAGCTTCCTTTTTACGCGGCTTCAAGAAACACCTAGTTTTAGTCTGTTTTTTTTCATGTTTATTTGCCTTTCAATTATGCTGTATTCGATGTTTTCTGATTACTGGTATTTTTTTGTGTAATCAAATTATTTACCAAAAGTCGACAACTAACGCTACTCGGCTCTGTAAATACACTCCGTCAGTCATCGAAGATAATCTAATCGACTCTACATTTTCGTATTTTAAGGTACTAATTTTAAGCGTGTTGTGAAAATTATGCTAACAAATTGGAAATTAGTATTTTGAATTTTTCACGGCCATCAAAAGTCAGCTTGTGTTTTAGAAATTAAAATTCATCCAGTGTTAGATAGATGTTTTATTTACTCTTGGATTTCTCAATACACTTCATTCTTTTATTGAATTAAAATCCGAAGTCTCAGGTTATAGAACGAACAAATTAACTAGTAATCATACGATATCAAGTCATTTAGACTAGTATCCGGATTGTAACTTGTTCGATAGAATTCGATCAGCACTATAGATTAGACAAACATAACATGGTCTATTGTTAGTAATAATTCCGCAGGTTTGCACTTGACCTCAAACAACTTAGAGATATCTCATGTATGTCACCGTAATCCAAAAGTGACAAATTGTATAAACTTTTTTAATGCGATAGGAAAGGTTTGCAGCTTAGGTGGACCATGCTGGTACTGTTGAACTAGATGGTCTAACTGTTTTTATTATCATTCTCAGTCACATCATCAGGGCTTACTTGCAGAAGTTAGCCTTTTATTTATACCATGAACATTAAGTCACTTCTTCCTGGTAACCTTGTTTGTGATTGTTTGTGTACGTTGATTTCATCATCTTCATTTACCCGTGTATTCTTGTCAAGTCTTTTTCAATTAAAGGTAAGTTAACTGCGCATGCCTGACTACCGCCTGCCTCGTCGCGCGATGTTGGCTAGGGTTGAAGTAGGGTGGAAGAAGCTTAGAGGCGGCCAAACCAAAACATGGCATCAGTCCATGAAGTCTGACTGTTGATCTAAGCCATGTTGGTAGATGCAGACTACCTGGTTGGGGTCCGCGTGATAGTCACAATAAATGGCTGGGGATACTTGGTGACATGGCTCAGAATCGGTCACATTGGCGCAAGTGTATTCGCTTTTTAACTTCATCTAAATCTTGAATTCTATCATCATTTTCTGCACACCTTTACTCTCTCCTCTTGTATTCTGCTATTATGTTACCTCTGTAATCTCGTAGTGCTAATGTGGTATGGCAACTTGAACCTATGGGCATATTCGCCCGGTTCTACGTTGATGATGGTGATAAGTTAACTGATATAATGCAAGCGTTATCGTTCTATGCTTTTAAAACATTTATTGTTTCAACGTTGATTATATCACCCATCCCAAACTTTACTAAGTTAAGTAATTTGTAAGCGTGCAGTCCAGTAGCTGGGAACCTAGTGCCTATACTATTGGCCAATTCTTCAAACAATTTCACTTTTGTCACTTTGCATTTATTGATAATAAATTTCATATTTATGAATCTGGATTTTATTTCAGTGACCAAGCTCTACTTTTAAAAAATATCTAAGTAACTAATCGAATGTGTAAATCTTTCTCAGTTCATGTAATAAAAATACCCTATTTTCAAATACTTACATAGGTTTGGATGAGTCTTCTGGATGAAATCAAAAGTATGCGTCAACATTTTGATGTTGCAGAAACACAAAAAGAATTTGGTCCAATCATTATTATGTTTGGTAAAGTTCAGTCTAAAGTTTCACTAAAATATGATAATTGGCATAAAGATATTTTAAGCAAGTTCGGAAGTCATTTGGGTTCTGAAATGCAGGACTTATTCTCACAAGTATCGAAGGTTAGTGCTATATATTTTAGTTGTTGACTCCTCGATTCTTTGTATAAACACATCAAACAATTTCATGTTGTAATGAAATAACTTTTCAAACAAAAGACGAATTTATTCAGTGTTTATGTTTCCTTTCAGGCTCGTCTTGATCTAGAGCAACAGGCCATTGAAGCTGGAAGTACAGGTGAAGCTGTTAATGCTATTACTTACACACAAGCCGTCAAACGAAAAATGAAAGTTTGGGAGAAACAAGTAGAACTGTATCGTTCCGGCCAAAATATTCTATATCGTGATCGTTTTCAGTTTCCTTCAAACTGGTTGGATTCAGAAAATATTCTAGGTGAATGGAGTGCATTCCAAGAGATTTTACGACGAAAAGAAAATAGTATTGGTACTCAAGTAAGTTGTTTGCAACAAATCTATTATTTTTTTAATGTTGCTTTATGAATTGAGATATTACTTCTTACTTATCTCTCTTCATACTAGGTAGCCAGTCTTCAAATGAAAGTTGTAGCTGAGGATAAGATTGTTGAAGGTAAAACCTCTGAATTATTGTCATCTTGGGAAAAGGAGAAACCAATCGCCGGTAATCTAAAACCAGAAGAAGCTGTCAATCAATTAACTATTTTAGAAGGAAAGTTCAATCGTCTTCGCGAAGAACGTGATAATATTCAACGTGCTAAAGAAGCCTTAGAATTGACTGAGTCAGGAGTACTGTCACCAACTGAACAACGCGTACAAGTAGCCTTTGAAGAACTTCAGGTAAGATCCTGGACGAATGTGTGGTTATTAGATTTTTTCCGATGAACAAAGTCCATACATAATCTTTATTCCTTCCTCTAAGATATATCCTATTTGAAATTGTATTAAGTATTTAAAGGTTACTTTAACGTTGTACAAAACTCGGGTACAGGTTAATCTGTTTTGGTTTAATCTACACTGTGAAGGCTAATGATAATATCCACTTATATAAGTTTCAGTGTATAACGCTTCGATACTGTTAAACTTGATTTATGTAACCATTCGTCTTCCAGAGATCAATTGAATTTCGCACAATTAATGCAGTTTTCCGACAATGTGTTTTAGTGTGGTTAAGATTATTATTCAACCACTGGTGTCACCTTGAAATATGAACTTCTATGGCTTGATTATATTTATGCATAATATTCAGAGAAAGTTCATACTTACTACAATATTATAAACTTTCCGGTTATTTTATGATATGGTACTGCCGACTAAGTAGCATTTGATGCTAACGTTATGATTGTTTATGTGAAAGTTAACTCAATCTGTAATACTAAATAATGAGTACGTAGTTTGGAAAATTTCACTGTGTTTCAACACCATTGGTTGTACGTGTTGATTATCCTATATAAAAACGTCAATACATTTGTATATAATTAACGGTACTTAGAAGTAGTACTTTACCATATTTATTGACTTAGGATCTCAAAAACGTTTGGCTGGAACTGTCTCATGTTTGGGAACAAATCGAATTAATGAAGGAAACTCCTTGGCAAACTGTTCAACCACGCAAGCTAAGACAACAGTTAGATGCATTGGCAGGGCAACTGAAGGAACTTCCGGCCAGACTTAGGCAATATTCATCTTATGAACACGTCAAGCGTACCCTTCAAAATTATGCCAAGTCCAACGTTATGATAGTGGAATTGAAATCTGAAGCACTAAAAGATCGGCATTGGAAAACTTTGATGAAAAAGCTTAACGTTGATTGGACCATGTCTGAATTAACACTTGGGCATATATGGGAATTGGATCTTCAGCAAAATGAAGCAGTGATTAAAGAAGTCTTACTTGTTGCTCAAGGTGAGAAGGCTTTAGAAGAATTCCTAAAACAGGTAACTGAGTTTGAAACTTTATTAGTACTATTTTCTTATTAGGTCACTGAAGTATGGAAGAATTATACGCTTGAACTCATTCCTTATCAAGATAAATGTCGACTAATTCGCGGGTGGGATGATTTATTTAACCGCGTCAAGGAACACATAAATAGCTTGAGTGCCATGAAGTTATCGCCTTACTTTAAAGTGAGTTTTGGTGTTAGGTAAATATTATTGGTTATTACTGATTTATTTACTAAATAATTTCGTCGAAAAATAAAGATTAATCACCTGACTTATTAATGTAGTTTATGTATATTTGCTTGTCATTTGTTTTGAGTAGCCTAACCTTATAGTATTGATTAGTAATGTAGTGCTCAGCTAAAGCTGAGTAAGGACTGAAATACTTATGAGATACAAATTCCTCTTTTAAAAGAATACATATGTTATGAATTGAAACTAATCTTTTTGATTTATTTCTGTTTAGCAATTTGAAGAAGAAGCATTAGCCTGGGAAGATCGTTTAAACAGAATTAATGCTCTGTTTGATGTTTGGATAGATGTGCAACGTCGTTGGGTATATCTGGATGGCATTTTCGCCGGTTCTGCAGATATCAAGGTTTTGCTGCCACAAGAATCACAAAGGTTCCAGAGTGTGAGTACAGAATTCCTTGGTTTAATGAAGAAAGTTTCAAAGTCACCTCTGGTTATGGATGTACTAAATACTTCGAATGTTCAGCGACAACTAGAACGATTGGCAGATCTTTTATCAAAGATACAGCGGTCTCTTGGAGAATATCTAGAACGTCAAAGATCATCTTTCCCACGGTATGGTTCATTACTTTTCTTTGTTAATAGTAGTAATGTAGTGATAGTATCAATGTTATTATTATTATATAGACTGTTATCGATAGTTCTCTAATACCATCAATTAGTAGTCATTAGAATCTTGTGACTAACTGGTTGGAACAGTCATACTTGAACCTTTGAGTTATTAATTCATTTGATATCATTTGTTTTGGGCACCCTGAGGATGATGTGTTTGACTGTCGATTTAACCTCTTTAGCTGAGCGAATGTTTATTAAATCATTTAAATGGCTTTGCTTATTTTTGCCTCACATTCATTTTAGGTTTTACTTCGTGGGTGACGAAGATTTATTGGAGATTATCGGTAACAGTAAAAATGTACCACGATTACAAAAACATTTCAAGAAAATGTTTGCCGGCGTTAATTCTATCAAATTAAATGAAGACAGTACAGAAATCTTAGGTTTATCCTCGAAAGAAGGCGAAGAAGTAATCTTGGTTAAACCAATTTCCATAAAAGATAATCCGGTTATTAATGATTGGCTCACAATGCTTGAACGTGAGATGAGGTTTTCGTTGGCTACATATCTAGGCCATGCTATACAGGAACTACAAGTACGTATTCAAGGAAGTATATTTGGTATTATTATTTAATTAACAATCATAGTTATTTTATTATTTAAAGTTTGCCACTCGCTAAACTGTACACGTGTTATTTTTTGTTGCTGTACACTTTGTATCAGATCGTTGAACATTTGTGTATTTATTTATGAAAGTCAAATCGAAACAGAACAGCGTTACTGGGTAACCCCAATATTTGTGTTTCGTTGTGTTATCATTTTTAATCTCTAACAATTCCTTAGATTCAATAATCTTTAGAATGGATCCTGATTAGTTTAATTGGTCGTTTAGTGCTGAATAGCATCATATTTTCAATGCTAATCCCGACGAGCTCAGTCAACTGATTAATTCATGTACTTAAATGGAAAGCAATTGCAGTTGTGCAACTCATCACCAAAGTTTATGGTCCTGGCAGTAAACGTAGCAGGTTAAAATGCTTGAAAGGGCTTTTTGCTGTTTGAATCCTGGACTTGATTCCAGAGTATTTACCATACAATTTAGACTTTATTTCTACCGATAACCGCATAATTTTGCGACCTGTTCTTTGAACGTTATTAGTGCTCCTTCTAAATAATTTTCACTGATGCAGAAAACAGTGGTATACTACATTATGTAAAAATTCCTTATTTTGTGAGTCAGTGTTCATCACCAATAGTTATGTATATTGTCTTTTTTATATCATCATATCAGTTCGTTACATTTGTATTTGTATATGTATGAACAGGCATCAGGTTACTTTTATGGACCTAACGCTCATGTAAGTTATGTATTCAGGGCTTTTGAATATTTACTTCGTGTTGTTTGGTCAGTTTTCTGTTCGGCAGACAATCCCCAGCTCTTTTTGCCGCATCATTTTAAATATTTTGTTATATTTTCTTCTGGTCTTTCTTTGCCATTTTCGCTATTTTCCCAAACTTATCGCTTGATGTTCATTGTAAAGTATTTTAGTGTTTGTTATATGCATGTTTATATCCGCTTTTATATGTTGTAGCCTATGCAACTCTGCGAATTTTATCAACGAGCATTAAAATATACTAACTACATGTTATCTTAAACATTATTACTACTTAATGTTATTATTACTTACTATGTTACTGATCTTGTTGTTATAGAAGCTGAAGACTGCACAAGATATCGAAAAATCTGGCTTCCTTTCATGGCTAGATAAATTCCAGGCACAGCTAGTAGTTTTGGCTGCCCAGGTCATCTGGTCTGAAGCTGTTGACAACGCTTTAAATACTATGAAAGGTCAGAGTACTTCCACACAAGATAGTCCTCTTCAAAAATGCTTAACATCTGTTGAAGGGATGCTAACTGTGCTTGCCGATTGTGTTTTGTATGAACAACCACCTGTTCGTCGACAAAAATTGGAGCATCTTATTATTGAACATGTTCACCAACGAGACGTTATTCGTAGTCTGATTAGGAGCGATGTTAATTCACCCCGTTCATTTGATTGGCTGAGTCAAATGCGCTTCTATTTTGATCCAAAACAATCTGATCCCCTACGACAAGTTTCAATTCAAATGGCTAATGCGAAATTCCAGTATGGTTTCGAATATCTAGGTTTAAATGACCGTCTTGTCCAAACTCCACTCACTGACCGTTGTTATTTAACTATGACACAAGCCCTTGAAGCTCGCCTCGGAGGATCACCATTCGGTCCAGCAGGAACGGGGAAAACAGAATCAGTGAAAGCTTTAGGAACTCAATTAGGCCGATTTGTTCTCGTTTTTAATTGCGACGAAACATTTGATTTCCATGTAAGTTTTCGCACTTCTCCTTGTTGATTCTTTTTTTGTATTTAATACTCGGATTTTGTATTAATCTAACATCAATAAATTTGTTTTAAATTTCTGTAGGCCATGGGTCGCATTTTCGTTGGGTTATGCCAAGTTGGAGCTTGGGGATGTTTTGATGAATTCAACCGTTTAGAAGAGAGAATGCTTTCAGCTGTCTCACAGCAGGTGCAAGGTATTCAAGAGACTCTACGAGATATGGCATGTTCTCAGAAAAGCTCGACGAAGGAATCTGTTACCGTTGAACTTCTTGGAAAACAAGTGCGTTTTTTGTGGTTTGTTAACCACTGATAGTTTGATGTTTATCAGCTTTATGTATGTTTAAAATGTTTACAAACTCATTCCTTACAATTTCTCTTTTTACTAAAGGTTAATGTTCACCCTGACATGGCTATATTTATCACTATGAATCCTGGGTACGCTGGACGTTCCAATCTACCAGATAATTTGAAGAAACTCTTCCGTTCATTGGCTATGACTCAACCGGATAGACAATTGATTGCACAGGTTATGCTGTACTCTCAGGTATTTCTTAGTTTCGATTTGTTTGTTAGATTTCAAGCCTTGAGTCGAATTTGTGATTCTTAGAACGTGTGAATTATTGTTCAGTCTTATAGGTTACTGTTTACCCGATTGTCATATTGTCCTGGGTTTTAATCTTCATAGAGGATCACATTACGCTACTTGATACAGCTTACATTTACTAACAATGTTTTTTTTGTTCACTTATTTTATGTAACCTCTACATCAAGGAACCTTTTTGTACTCGTTTGCCAGACGCACATTCATGCACTTGATTTCCGACTGCAATATGTATCTGATGTTGTTCATTGATGTACAGTTGCCAAAGACTGCGAACTATGGACCATGATAATAGATGATATACGTAGGATTCCTGTCTTTGATTATACAAATCTTCGTAGTATTGCCTGCATATCATGAAATGAACGAATAAGTAATATCGATATTAGGCATAAAGTACTAAGAAAACATATCAAATCAATCGAAGAGGCCGTAAACCTGAGATGATTGGGACATGTGTTGCGTATGTCTGACCACCGTCTACCTTATCGCGCTATACTGGCTGAGGTAGGAGTAGGATGAAAGAGAGGTAGGGGCGACCAAACCTAAACATGGCATCAGTCGATAAAGTATTTGACTGTTGGTCCACTGAACCATGTTGGTAGATGCAGACGACCTGGTTGGGGTCCACGTGACAGTCATGATCAGTGGTTGGAGACGCTGTGTGACATGGCCCGAAATCGGTCACACTCGCGTAAATGTCTTCACTCTTTATGTTCCATTAGATCCTAAGTTCCACTATTATTTCGTACTTTCATTTGTTTCCTTCCCTTCCATTCAATTATGCTGTTTTGTTAATTTTGTAAATTTGATCACACCGTGCTATTGCAATTTGCATCCATGTGCATATGCGTTAGGTTCTACTTTATACACGAATGAGTTAGCTAAAGGCGAATTAGGTGAAGTGGGGTTCAAACTTACGCATTAGTGTCTGAAGTCCAGTGTCGTAACCATTGAGCCATCACTTCTATTACAGCTTTATTACTATATTTTTCTTCACTCATTTCAATGTATCAAACTGTTAACTGAGCTTAAAATTACAATTCTTTTTAGCATTGTTTTCATGTATCAATTTCATATATATAATGAAGACTAAAAACTACTATTTTTGCTCACCCTGTTTTATCACGTTTAATTCCATTTTATTGTTTTTTGTAGGGCTTCCGAACAGCCGAAAAATTGGCTAGTAAAATTGTTCCTTTCTTCCAACTTTGTGATGAACAACTATCGGCACAATCACATTATGATTTTGGTTTAAGAGCGTTGAAATCAGTACTGGTGTCTGCCGGTCATGTAAAGCGAGAACGTATTCGAAAATTAAAGGAAGATATATTGGCGCGTGGGGAAACGGTAGGAATTTGTATTGCTTCAATTACACGCTATTTATCATATGTCTGTCATAGACCAAATGTTTTTTTTACCGTGCACATGCAATTGCACATCACCTTCATTTTTACAGGTTTTTAATATATCGGTGCTACTGATATACGTTTGTTATCCCGGGTTCATCGTTGCCATTTTGGTATTGATCAACATTAGTCGGACTACCTATGCACTAGTCTTTAGCTGTTTTTAGCCCTCTTACCATCTATTTTGATAACTTGCATATATTTTCAGGCTTTCATTCTTCTTGTTTGATGAGCTAAATGAATTATTATCAAACCATACTTTTTTCTAGGATAACTCAATTTCTCCAACTACAAATTACGCATATCTGACGGACCAGGTAGTATGCACCAAGATGTTACAGGTTGATGCCCTGTCTTGATTTGACCACCTCTAATAGTAATTATTCGTGGTTTAGTAATCCTTCCCTATGCTTTCTAATTATTGACTTATTTATATCGGTTTCTCAAATTAAACCACCATTCTTATTGTGTCGTATTCTGTGGATTAGTTGGTTTGTGATTGTCATTGTGAACAAAATCTGCGATTACTTCATGTAGAGCCACCAATAAGTACGTGCGTCTCTTGAAATCAAAATAGGGTAGAATATACTTTTCATCACTCTATTATTTAACTTAATATACATCTATCCCATTGTCAGTTTTTCTTATTCTACCTTTTAACTTTACTCGTTTAGGTTAATGAAACATCGATTGCAGAATCGTTACCTGAACAAGAAATACTTATCCAATCAGTAATGGAAACAATGGTACCGAAATTGGTTGCTGAAGATATCCCTTTACTTTACAGTTTACTTACTGATGTCTTTCCTGGAGTTCATTACACACAATCCGCTATGGAGAAACTGCGCCGTGAATTACGTCGTGTTTGTGAAGAGATGTACCTTGTTTACGATGAATCTGGTGTTGATAAGCAGAATAGTGATGATGTTGTACTTTCATCTGGAGGCAATTCAAGTGCTAGCCTGTGGGTGCAGAAAGTTCTACAACTTTATCAAATCACGTGCATACATCATGGGCTTATGATGGTAGGACCGTCAGGTAGTGGGAAATCTACAGCTTGGCGTGTTTTGCTAAAAGCTTTAGAACGTGTAGAAGGTGTTGAAGGAGTTGCTCACGTAATTGACCCGAAATCAATAAGCAAAGAATCTCTATATGGTTGTCTCGATCCTAATACGCGTGAATGGTCGGACGGTTTATTTACTCACGTTTTGAGGAAGTAAGATTGCTTCAGATGTTTGATATTTAGACTCCATTCGAATGTTGATACACTCGTTAATTCATTTTCACTATTTTCAATATATATATATATATATATATATATATATATATATATATATATATATATATGATTGTATCGATTTTCGATTGTATTCACACACCTTATTTCATATTCCTAAATTAGTTAGTACTTCCCGGCACTAAGCCTTATCTACATATTTGTTAGGTGCGTTTTCCAGAATGCATGGATTGTTAATATAGTTGAAGGCAATACTATTTAACTGTATATCTCCTAGCTTGATCCTCATTTAGACTTAAGGTGCGGATCACTGAAGAGTTATATACTATATCGAATTACCTATCTAGTACGTTGAGGACATATTTGACTTCTTCAGGTGCTTTATTTATTCCAAATTACAATCAGTGTAATTATTTTCACTTTTGGAAAACATTCTATGAATGTAGATGTCAGTTTTTCATGTTGAGTAGGTGGATAGTATTGCTACTCCTTACACATTAAATGTAGCTAAAAACAAATGACATTTGCACGTACTTGTTTAATTTATTGCATCATCATTCATTTCTCATTATTCTTTATACGAAGTCTCATTTAAGCAAATATTTAAGAGTCATCACTATAATACTTTGATTTGAAACTTTTTCATTCTCTTGCTTTTTCAATTCACAATTATTTTATCTTCATACTTATTTTCACTTTCAGGATTATTGATAGTATTCGTGGCGAATCTTTCAAAAGACAGTGGATTATTTTTGATGGTGATGTTGATCCAGAATGGGTGGAAAATCTCAATTCTGTTCTCGACGACAACAAACTTTTAACATTACCTAACGGTGAACGTCTCAGCATTCCACCAAATGTTCGTATAATGTTTGAAGTACAAGATTTACGCTATGCTACACTAGCTACTGTTTCACGTTGCGGAATGGTTTGGTTTAGCGATGATGTCGTAGCTCCTGGGCTTGTCATGCAACATTTCTTACTCCAGTTGCAAAGTGTTCGTATTGACGAAGGAGAGGAAGAGTTTCTTGGTTTTAGCTCTACCACTATTCCTCCTGTTCCCACTAGCCCTTCGTCTAGTAGACATCCAAGTTTGATCGACGATGCACCGCCAACAAATGTTACCGTTAGTGCTTCAATGCAGCTTCAGCGAGACATTGCTTCAATATTAACTCCATTCTTTGCCGAAGGTGGTTTGGTTGGAAGGTGTTTAGAATATGCTAAGGATCTCGACCATATAATGGATTTTATGCCTTTACGATCACTAACAAGTTTATTTTCAATTCTTAAACAATGTATCCGGAGAATTTTAACCTACAATATGACTCACCCAGATTTTCCAATGTCATTGGATCAAGTTGAATCTTATGTAACAAAATGCTTGATTACAGGCATAATTTGGTCTCTGTGTGGTGATGGCAAATTACATGTTCGAGAACAGTTGGGCTCTTTTATTCGTGAAATTACTACCGTCCCAATGCCTCCGTCCGGTACACCTGTAATTGATTATGAAGTTTCATTGTCTGGTGAATGGCAGCCTTGGGCTCAAAAAGTTCCAGTGATTGAGATTGAGACACATAAAATAACATCAATGGACGTTGTAGTACCTACACTGGATACTGTTAGACATGAAGCTTTGTTATACATGTGGTTAGCGGAGCATCGTCCAATGATTCTGTGTGGTCCACCAGGATCTGGAAAAACCATGACACTTTTCAGGTAGGTTTTATCAGTTAATTCAAGTTATTCGTCAAGTTTTATTTAAACGCTTTATTACAGTTAGAGTAAAATGTATGCCACATTCTCAGAATATTAGTTGAGATTCTCAGAAAACGTAAATTTTAAGATCATTCAGCAGTTATAATAAACCGTGTATGATGTATGTAAGTATATAAGGGTTCATCTAGTGCAAAAGTTTGCTAACTTTGTTGAGGAAATATTGTTTGTCGAACATGTAGTCTGTAATATCGTCAAAGTTAAACACATATCCTTCTATGGTTTTTCAAATAACTTTTCAATTAAACGTTCAGTTACTTAATGCAAAGTATTTTAGAAGCAACAGCAGAATGAGATGCATCAGAATGGCTTGCTCCTAAAGCCAACCTAAAGAAATAAATGGAAATATCAGGTTTTTCAGTTTTGGTATCATACTTTACCAAAACTGAATTGATTTTATTTGTGTCTTTCACTGTACAATATTTCTAGAGACGTTTCATTGTTGCTCTATTTTCACTTTGATTTTCTTCAAAGATTTTCAAGTTGTTCAACATTTTCACTTTCCTTATTTTCGCTTTTCAGTGCATTACGTAGCTTGCCGGATATGGAAGTAGTTGGCCTTAATTTCTCTAGTGCAACTACCCCGGAATTAATGTTAAAAACATTCGACCAATATTGTGAATACCGCAAAACACCAAATGGGTTGGTATTAGCACCTGTCCAGTTAAATAAATGGCTAATATTCTTTTGTGATGAAATCAATTTGCCTAATGAAGACAAATATGGTACTCAGCGTGTTATTAGTTTCCTGCGACAAATGGTTGAGCATGGTGGCTTCTACCAAACTACAGATATGCAATGGGTTAAATTTGAACGTATCCAATTTGTTGGTGCATGTAATCCACCTACTGACCCCGGTAGGAAACCACTTTCCCATCGCTTCTTACGCCATGTTCCTATCGTGTATGTTGACTATCCTGGTGAAACATCGCTAAAGCAGATATATGGTACATTTAATCGTGCTATGTTGCGTCTTCTCCCTTCCCTTCGTCCACAGGCCGATGCACTGACTAATGCTATGGTTGAGTTTTTCTTAATGTCTCAGAAACGCTTCACACAAGATATGCAGCCGCATTATGTTTATAGTCCTCGTGAATTGTCACGATGGGTAAGAGGTATACATGAAGCTCTGAAGCCTCTAGATAGTCTTCCATTAGAAGGTTTGGTACGCATTTGGGCTCACGAAGCGTTGCGGTTGTTCCAAGATCGTTTGATTGAAGAATCTGAGCGCCAGTGGACTGATTTTAACATCGATGAAGTGGCCGTGAAATATTTCCCTACAATAGATCGTGTAGCAGCTCTTCAGCGACCCATTTTGTTTAGTAATTGGTTATCCAAGGATTATTCACCGGTGGAGCAAGGACCGTTGCGCGATTACATAAAGGCGCGTTTAAAAGTGTTTTATGAAGAAGAATTAGATGTACCTCTAGTATTGTTTAATCAAGTTTTAGACCATGTTCTTCGTATTGACAGAGTCTTTCGTCAACCACAGGGTCATTTATTGCTTATTGGAGTTAGCGGAGCTGGCAAAACTACTCTATCTAGATTTGTTTCGTGGATAAACGGATTAAGTGTATTTCAAGTTAAGGTGCATAATAAATACACTGCTGAAGATTTCGATGACGATTTAAGAAATGTTCTTCGACGTGCTGGTTGCAAAGGTGAGAAGATAACATTTATAATGGATGAGTCAAATGTTCTTGACTCTAGTTTCCTCGAACGTATTAATACACTTTTGGCAAATGGGGAAGTTCCTGGTCTTTTTGAAGGAGACGAGTTCTCAGCTTTAATGACACAATGTAAAGAAGGAGCTGCCCGTGAAGGATTGATGATTGACAGTCATGAAGAATTGTATAAATGGTTTACATCTCAGATATGTACCAATCTACATGTTGTTTTCACAATGAATCCATCAGCTGATGGTCTGAAAGATCGCGCTTCGACATCTCCTGCTCTGTTTAATCGTTGCGTTCTCAATTGGTTCGGTGATTGGTCTTTAGAAGCATATTATCAGGTACATTTTCGTTTCCTTGTTTTACATTAAGCATGCTTACCCATTTGTTTGACAGTGGCACAAAATTATGTTGGATGTTTGAAAGAAGCTCCACTTTTTAATGTTTTTCTATCCTTTTTCGTTACATAATTTATTACTTAATTCTTGTGAGCTGGGCTAAACTGCTTCACATCATTTTTTCAGGTTGGAAAAGAATTCACTATTAAAATGGACATGGAAGCGCCCAGATTTTAAAGCTCCTGATATCATACCCTCTGTTGTTGAAGGGTTACTTCCAGAATGCCCTTCATTCCGCGAAATGGTTGCAAACGCCTTTGTTTTTGTTCATCAAACGCTACATGAAGCTAATCTTCGGCTTCAGAAACGAGGTGCTCGTACTATGTGGATCACACCAAGGCATTTTCTTGATTTCATCGCTCATTTCGTTAGTTTAATGACCGAAAAACGTTCTGATTTGGAGGAACAACAACTGCATTTACATATTGGATTGCAAAAAATAAAAGAAACTGTTGAACAGGTTAGAGTGCTGTTCATATTATTATTTGTTGCCTTTCTATACTTATAGTCGATTTCTTTTCCATCCTATAATTTACTTGGTTTCGTATTTAAACAGTTGTTATTCAGTTTCACATCAAGAACCGACCTTAGCTAGACAACCATTGGATAGTAGAAGGCACTGGGTCCAATAGCGGCAGTGAATAAAGTCGCACAATGTTGCGAATTGACTTAAAGTATTAGATCGATCCGGGATGGGTTCATATATATGCACTGCCATGGAGTCGCATACCATTCAAAGGAAGCCTTTCAGTAGTTGTCTCCACAATAATCACTAATAAAAATTTCATTTATTTTGTATTCATTTCTTATGTGTATTTCTTTTAGGTTGAAGTTATGCAGAAGTCGTTAACACAAAAAAGCCTAGAATTAGAGCAAATGAATAATGCAGCAAATGACAAATTAAAGCAAATGGTTCAAGACCAGCAAGAAGCTGAGAAAAAAAAGACTATGAGTCAACGATTACAGGAAGAATTAGCTAATCAAGAATTGTATATTAACGAGAAACGTTCTTTAGTTATGAATGAGCTTAGTCAAGTTGAACCGGCTGTTGCAGGATGCCAAGCAGGGTATGTTTAGTGACTAGTAAAACTGTTTCGGTTTGCGAAATTTCAATAAATGATTTAATTTATTTATCAGTTGCAGGTTTATATACTCAGCTTTAAGATACACTTTTTGCGTGGTCTAATTACTACTGCCTATCTTCCAAACCGAATTGAGCGTAAGGAATTTCAAACATTTCGAGTGATTTAATCAATTTAGTTACTGGTCGATTTGATTTCTTTTGATTATATTGGAATCGCAGATATCTTTGATTTACATTTTTCTTTATGTTGAAGTTTTGTAGTCGCTACTATTGGGTCTGATGATGAGTTAAGTAATACCTATAAAATCAGTCGTATTTGCTAATTGTTGATTATGGTTTAGTTACTGAATTAACCGTTGTTAGCAAAATTTGTTTAATATTTATGGTGAATTTTTAGTTTTATGCATGCCGTATTTTTATTCATGACTGGAAAACATTAAAAAGAATAAATGCATATCTACAGAATGAAAGTGCCTAGCCGTTGCGTTTGAATATTGCAATATTCAATACGTTATTGTCACGTGACACATGAACTGATTTTCGTATTCGAACATAATAAAATATAGCTTGTCATTTCAGAAGTGATTACTATTTCTCATCCTAGCCGTCAATGCAATAAAACGTCCACAGTTGGTTGAGGTTCGTGCATTGGGTAATCCACCCCAGCCAGTCAAATTAGCTATTGAATCTATTTGTACAATGTTGGGTGAGACTGATTTGGACTGGAAAGAATTACGTTCTTATTTACTTCGTGACAACTTTATTTCGTCTATTGTGAATTTTAACGCTGAGGATATTACGTGAGTGATAAGGCTGATTATCGTGTTGGTTCATTTCTGTCGCTGCCACAACATCTGCCATTTTAAATTTGTTGCTTTTTTGTGTATAAATTTACTGTCCGTTATATTTTGCCTGCCAAGTTTTGTGTTCGCTGTTTTTTTTTACTTGCACAATTTAATTGTTTGTTATTTTGAATGTTTATAATTGTTACATGTTCATTTAGTTATTTGTTACTTATATTATTCGTCTCAGCTGTCGAGGGGATACGCAAAAGAGATATTCAGGAGATAAGAGCTATGAAAAACCCCCCTTCCGTTGTCAAAATGGCAGTGGAATCTATTTGCTTATTGCTAGGTGAAGGATCTTCTGATTGGAATCAAATTTTGAAAACGCTTGTGAAAGATTCATTTGTTCCCAGTATTATCAATTTTAACACTGATGATGTAACGTAAGTTTTTAATAATATATCGACCTTTTCAGAAGTCTACTACTAGGGTATAATATACCTCTACCCTAAATCTAGTAAATTTTTTTTATCAAGTAAATAATCAGTCTATGCGAACTAACAATATTACCAATAAAACTTCTGTGGATTCAATTGATTTGGTAATGTCGTTATTTTCTAAATGACATATTGTTGTCTTATTATATTTATTTTCTACCAATTCATAAAACGGTCTCTCTTCTGGGTTCTCGTCATAGATATGCAGAATATAACTGAAGTTTCTAAACGTTTATACTGTTGTTTATTAATCATCATACCTATCTTCTATGTTTATGACATTCTTATTTGATGTTATATGTTGTGTTAAATGTTTAAGTGTCTTTTTTGCCAAGCTTTTAATCTGTCTTTTAAGTAGTATGTACAGGATAAAGCTATCTACAGCATTCTATATGTTGATATCTAGCATTTTATGTCATTTTTTTCACTCATTTGGTAAGTACTGCATATCAGAGTGCGATTGCCAATAAATATTTCATTTCAAGCGTCCGTATTTATTTACAACTGTCTATTATGAATATTATAGTGTAGCGCAGCTTACATGTCAGATGAAAAGCGCAAATATATATATATATATATATATATATATATATATATATATATATATATATTAGTATAATCATTTCTCTTGTACATCTATGTTTGCTTATTTAGTGATAGCATCAGAGAAACAATGAAAAAGAAGTATATCAGCAATCCTGATTACAATTTTGAAAAAGTTAATAGAGCTAGCAGTGCTTGTGGACCGATGGTGAAATGGGCTATAGCTCAGGTTAGTTGTTCATATCTTGTTCTTTACAAAGTTTATGGTTATACATTTATATATTTCTAGTTTTCATTTTTATTTTGTAACTAGTAGCATGTTCATGTACCTCATCTGGTTCTGATTCACACTATAAGTTTGATGTCTAGTGATACAACTCGTTTTCTCAAGACTGCTACCGTATGCTTGTTTTTAAGATTTATCATATATTTGGAGCCCGAGTTACTAAGTGTTATGTAAAGTGACTTATCACCTTGCAAGTTATTAGCATCAAATATTCTCTATCGCAGTTTCATGATACATAAGAATAAGGTCATACGGTTCATGGTTATTGTTTATTTATCGTTAATGTTGGTTTTTCGATCTAGTTATCTATTCCTGCTTATTAAAGAGACATTCAATTATACCGAAGATACCTCAGTTATGAACTTTTAAGTTTCTTTCTTACATTTCTTAGAATTATTGTGATTGATGTGGGTCATTTTCACGTAGAATAAGATAAATTTAATTAAACTACAAGTTGTTTTGAGCTGTTTTCTGTCTGCCTTCTTCAGATAAACTACGCTGATATATTAAAGAAAGTTGAACCTCTTCGAAATGAGTTAAAAACCTTAGAAGCTGCTGCAACTACAAACAAAGAAGAGGCAAAAAGTAATGAAGTCACAATCGCAGCGCTAGAGAAAAGTATTGCTAAATACAAAGAAGAATATGCAGTTCTTATTAGTCAAGCTCAAGCTATCAAATCAGATTTGGCTACTGTAGAAGCCAAGGTAATTGTTGAAATCGGTACATATTATTTTTATCTTTATATTGCTCCATTTCAAAAATTATAATTTCCTCTGTTTTCTCTTTAATCTGTTAATGTTTTGCATCTAAACATCTGTAAACCTTAGAACCTTTCCTATGAATTATCATTCTGACCAAATACATGAATGTAATACATAATTGGGTTAGACATTATGTTGAGAAAAAGATAGTTTATAGTGTATAACAGCACCATTTGTTGGTAATATACTGAATCACAAATACGTCCATATAGTGTATATTGACAATGAGCACAGAAAAAGTTAGTTCTTTTTCTTTCACTTTGTAGTTATTGTCGGAGCCCCTCATGAATCTGGCTCTAACATCTAGTTATGTATTGAAAAGCATAAGACTAGTTGAAAGTTAGCCTTCTGTGTTACGATGCGATAATGATGTATCTCACCAAAAACAGATTCGTATTCTTTGGTTTGAGCCATACTTTATGAGAACTAGTGATACTATGCATCTGCCCATTCCGAAGTAGGTAGAGTGTAACTCACACATGCAACCCACTGGTTGAGATTCAAACTCAGTGACCACTGTACAACTGTATTTGTTATTTGTCTTAATGCCATTCAGATTTATGCTAATTCCTAAGTTTTTTCGGATGTTTGATCTAATCGTCAAGTATTTGCAAATGGACTTTGTTGGACCATTTTGGTGATTGTAAATGTTACTTTACTGCGTCCCTCTCCAATTTTACGCATAATCATAAATCTCTTTTATCATCACTTTAGGTTGCGCGTTCTGTTGCATTGATCAAATCATTGGGTAACGAACGAGCTCGTTGGGAAAGTGGTTCCGAGACGTTTAAATCTCAAATGTCTACCATATTTGGTGACTGTTTGCTTTCCGCAGCCTTTATGGCTTATGGTGGCTATTTTGATCAGCATTTCCGCTCACGTTTGTTGGAAACATGGTGTCGGCATTTAACATCTGTGGATATCCGTTTCCGAAATGATTTGGCTTTAGTAGAGGTTAGTTTATTAAAATGACTAAACAGACATTTCAATTATAATTTGCGTGATCATTTGATACTTTTAAAAAAGAACAACACAAATGAACAATATTGTTTTCAGTTAGATCAAGTTTTAATCTAATATACAATCGTATATGACAGTAAAACTTAAAGGAGATCTTATCGAAAACAATATTGTTCGCTTATATGTCCTGTTCTTATTAACGTTAAGTGAACTTTTAAAAATTGAGTAAATGAGTTGCTGTTGTACATAATAAAATGTTTATTGATGTTTTTCTGTAGTATCTATCCAATCCAGATGAACGACTAAGATGGCAGGCCAATGCTCTTCCAGATGATGAATTATGTGTTGAAAATGCTATTATACTACGACGCTTTAATAGATATCCATTAATAATTGATCCAAGTGGTCAGGCGACTGAATTTTTGTTAAATGAATATAAATCTAAGAAGATAATGAAGACATCCTTCCTGGATGATGCTTTCCGTAAAACTCTGGAATCGGCCTTACGATTCGGTACACCACTTCTTGTCCAAGATGTAGAATCTTATGACTCTATTTTAAATCCGGTGCTTAATCGAGAAGTTCGAAGAACAGGTGGCCGAACTCTGATTACCATTGGGGATCAAGATATAGATTTATCACCAACTTTCCGTATATTCTTATCAACAAGGGACCCCTCTGTAAGTCTTAACTGAAAATATTTTCGATGTTACTTTACGTTTTTTTTTTCATTCCAGAATTCCATACATTTGGTTCCCTCTATTAATTTGAATAGAGCAAGCACACTTACTTTTGCTTATATTTGGTAATTGTTGGTGTCTATTTATGTACTTTCGCTTTCGACTTACGAATTATGTGTAGCTTATTTTTACTTCTTTTATTAATACAGGTCGATTTCCCTGCCGATGTCTGTTCTCGTGTGACCTTTGTGAACTTCACTGTTACGCGTGGAAGTCTACAAAGTCAGTGTCTTAATGCAGCTCTTAAAGCTGAACGTCCAGATGTGGATGCAAAAAGATCTGATTTATTAAAAATGCAAGGAGAATTCCAACTTAAATTACGCCATTTGGAAAAAGATCTTTTACAGTCATTAAATGACGCCAAGGTAATTTTAACGCATTTTTTTAAAAATAAATTTGAATTGCACGATTAATGATTCTGAGATATAAAGATATGCCATCTCTCTTCACACTTGTATCTGGTGCATTACAGGATCTGGCTCTAAACGGTCTGAATGGTGTCTAGATCCCCACAAATCCCATTTGATAGAAACCTTTATCGTTTAACATATATATATATATATATATATATATATATATATATATATATATATATATATATATACTTATGCAATACTTCATTGGTTAATGCCTAATCGTTTGCGTTGGACTTTATCCATAATACTTTTGAATAATCGCTATATTGAGGCAATCCGCTCAGGATGCACATATTGCAACAGAGACTGACTAGCTTCAGTCTATAACAAATCAATGGGAATATACAAATTCATCCTAATACCTATGCGCCTATTTCACAAGTGTGACTGTTTGGACTCAGTAGTCTAATGGTAACCGCGGTGGCGTTTGACACAAATCGGACTGAGTTCAAGTCCCAATGTGAACATCAATATTGGGATACAGGTACTTGTAGCCAATGAGTCCCAAATAGGACAAAATTCGCATCCTGGATTTCACTTTCCAGTCACAATTCAACTTAGAAAATACAGAAGAGTTTGTATGAAAATCCACATGAGAATCTTCCAACACTCCCTTGATTGTGATTGGGTGTTGTGAAGATTTTTAAAGATTGAAGACTGCCAATTTTGATATCATGAATTGGTTTGAATAAGACAGCTGTCCAATGCTTCCAGGCAATCAATAATAGTCTAATTCAGTCCCAATTCGTGATATCAAAATTGACTTTCTTGATTATCCGTCAGCGCTTTTTGGACCAATCACTGTACAGCTTGTTTTCAACATGCTTTAATTTAGACCATACTAAAAGCAACTTTTAAAGTATATGTCAATATTTTGTCCAAAGAAGTGGTACTCTCTCTACTGTTATCGTCGTTTTATATGATGTTTTTTTCAGGGCAATTTGTTAGATGATGACAAAATTATTACACATTTGGAGACACTTAAACAAGAAGCTGGTGAAGTTGCTAAAAAGGTCGAAGAAACTGATGTAATCATGAAAGAAGTCGAATCTGTATCACATCAATATGTAGCTCTTGCACAGTCCTGTTCAAGCATTTATTTCACTCTTCAAGCAATGAATCAAGTTCATTTCCTTTATCAGTATTCATTGCAATTTCTATTGGATATATTCAATTGTGTGTTGACTCAAAATGTCCGACTGAAAGATGTTAAAGATTGTGCTCAACGTTTGCAAATTATAACAAAAGATTTATTCCAGGTATACATTAGATATCTTTTATTTGTGTGTATTTATTTTCTACATATCTTAATATCATTTTTTTATCAGTTCTCTTATGATTGTTTTATGAGATCACTTTGTCTTTCCATAACATCTCTTCATCATATCCAACCTGGTATATGACAAAATTATGCACCAGTTCAAGTATATAGATAGTTAACAATGTAATAGGCCAAGGGATCGAAATAATTATATTTATGGCATCGAGAAGATGAACATGACCTTTCTACTACATTTATATTTCGCATTATTTAATCTAAGGTCACAACTGAATATTCTCAATAACTCCTCAGGCAGTATATGCCACATCTGCCAAATTACCGTAGATTAACTGTCAACGACCTCATAACCTTATTCTATGTTTAATTTTTCCTTGCGATTTGTGTTAAGATTTCGATTTTTATGTTTTTCCTTTGATTATTTTTTCACGCTATTGTAAGAAAATGAAGCGATATATATATATATATATATATATATATATATATATATATATATGATTTGCGCGGATCGGTGGCTGTAGTTGAGGCTTTCGAATATCAGCTACTAAGTTGCTAGTTTGAACTATACTTAATCTACTGTCATTTTAGTGCTTGCATGGTATCAATAGCCTTCATACGTGGAGTATAACTCTAGTTCATGTAAATTAGTCTTTATCCTGTTAAAACGTTCTACATTTATGTTTGTCGTAGGCTTTCATAATAAGTAAATATGATGAAATGAAGTAAGATTTATTTCAATACTTCATTAAAATTGTATAGTTCCCATTCCATTAACCTATTTTATATTAATCATCCCGATAATTCGTCTATTTATATATTTTAATTTTAGGTGACATATAATCGTGTTGCACGAGGAATGCTATATAAAGATCAAATTACTTTGTCTGTTTTATTGGCTCGTATATTCATTAAAGGACAAGTCAGCGGTATGTCCAATATCCAACAAAATGGTCTAGAAAATGAGTTCACTTGTTTCCTTCATGGTCAAGAACCACTTAAGAAAGGTGGTAGTGATTCAACAAATGATCATGACACTACTTTACAGCTTGCGAACAAAGGTCAATGTTTGAAAAGTAAACTTGATGCATTTAAGAACTTAGATAAGTTGATTTCTCAAAAAAGCGTTGCATTCAAATCTTGGATAGAAAGTGTTTCACCTGAGGTAAGGGAATTTTTCTAATTGATATTTACGTGTTTACTTATATTCACACTTCCCTATACCGTTTAATTAGCCATATTATCGAAATGAAAAAGGTTCTAATAAGATTTTATTTAATAATGTTATTTTTTACAGGCAGATGTTCCTGAGCTGTGGGAAGCGCCCAATTCACCAAATGATTGGTTTGGGGTTGTACGTAACCAATTATTCAGTCTTCTTCTTATTCAAACTTTTCGTCCTGACCGTATACTTGCTGCTGCGCATCTCTTTGTTATCACATGTTTTGGACCGAATTTCATGGAATCTGCTCGTGGTCATTTAGACTTAATGTCAATTGTGGAGCATGAAATCAGAGCTAATATGCCAATTTTATTATGTGCTGCACAAGTGAGTAATTTGTTTTCATTATTTCATTTGTTAAATTCACAGTAATTTTGTCAGTATAATAGTAGTTGGCAAATTTATTTCAGTTGTCCTTTTTTTATTGTTTATAGCATAGTTCTTAGCTTGATCTTATTGAATTTAATAATTTTTTGGAGCTTTTGTTAAGTTGAAAGTAATTTCATTTAGAAAAGCAATTGATGGCAGTTTCAACCTGATCTGTGAATACCCAACAGTATGCGTTGCTTCGATAGGACTTATTGTCGGTTAGGTATATCATTCTTAGACGTAAAACGTTAGAGAATTTTATTCAAACAAAACCTATTTCTCTTTTTGTCGCAACGTGTAACTTAATAATCCTACAACAGGTTGTAATTCACGTTGAGATATAAATGTCTTTTCAGCCGATTTTTTTACATAATATATTTTTGTTGGCATAGTATG
This sequence comes from Schistosoma japonicum, assembly GCA_025215515.1. Taxonomy (NCBI): domain Eukaryota; kingdom Metazoa; phylum Platyhelminthes; class Trematoda; order Strigeidida; family Schistosomatidae; genus Schistosoma; species Schistosoma japonicum. The sequence goes on from CM046062.1 coordinate 17,586,550, forward strand.
TTTCAACTTATTCACTGTTAACATCTTTGTTTTCGTTATTTTATTGACTTAAGGGTTTTGATCCAAGCGGTCGAGTAGAAGACTTAGCAAATGAATATAATAAGCAATTAACAAGCATAGCTATTGGTTCTGCCGAAGGTTTCTCGCAAGCGGATAAAGCAATTAATTCTGCAGCCAAAAATGGAAAATGGGTTATGCTGAAAAACGTCCATTTAGCCTCTGGGTGGTTAATACAATTAGAAAAAAAACTGCATAGTGTTCAACCCAATCCAAACTTTCGACTCTTCCTTACCATGGAAATAAATCCGAAACTACCCGTAAACGTTTTGCGCTCTGGTCGTGTTTTAGTGTTTGAACCACCTCCTGGTATTAAGGTTAGCTATATTTTTGCCTACTGTCTGTGATGCTTGATTCATTTCTTCATTGTATTGGCGGGGATATTTTTGTTTTACTTTTTTATCGCTACATTTACATCCTGTTTATTTGTTACTCCATTTTTGCAGGCAAGTCTTTTACGGACATTCGCTAATGTTCCTGCCAATCGAATTTCTCGTGCGCCAGCTGAAAGGGCTCGTCTTTACTTTTTACTCGCTTGGTTTAATGCCGTAGTGCAAGAACGATTGCGTTATGTTCCTTTAGGTTGGTCCAAACGATATGAATTCAATGAATCAGATCTTAAAGTTGCTTGTGATACTGTTGATACTTGGGTGGATATGGCAGCATTAGGACGTTCGAACTTATCACCTGATAAAGTACCGTGGTCTGCATTGCGTACGTTATTAGGTCAATGCATTTTTGGTGGCAAAATTGATAATCTCTTCGATCAACGTTTATTGGAAACTTTCCTCAATGTTTTGTTTACGGAATCTAGCTTCGAAGTGAGTCTTTATATATATAATACTCATTGTCATTTATTATTTAAATATACCTACTGGTAAAACAGTCTTTTTGTTCGCTAATATCTTTCAGTGAATATTCGCCATATTTTTCAGTGTTAATTACGTTCTAATTTATTCATTTTATGTAACCTGTTTATACTTTTAGCATGATTTTCCTCTTGTTCGGGATGTCGATGGACAATCGGGTAAAAACATTGTGATACCAGATGGTAGTTCACGTGATGAACTTTTATCATGGATTGAAAAACTACCCGATGTTCAAACCCCATCTTGGCTTGGTTTGCCGAATAATGCGGAGAAAGTACTTTTAACTAATCTAGGTAAGGTTAAAATACAGGTTTTACAAAGTATGATTAAGTTGCTTGCCAGTATATCTTTGTCCTACCGTTATTTCATGTTATAACAGTTTTTCATATGATTGAAGCCCAGTTGTTGTAAGTACACACGATTTTGAATTATACTGTAGGGTGTACTTAGTTATACTACCATTGAAATCTAAAAACGATATTTGTTTCGTTCTGGTATTGGTTTCATTATTGCATATATCACTTGCCATTCATTCATATTTTTCTTGTTGATAGGTCATTGTCTTAACAAGATGCATTAAAAAATGTCTAAACATATACGTACGCTATCCTTAGTGTATAGAAACTCTGTATAATCTTGATATGTATGAATTTCGATTAGGGACATTAATTTTATAAACTGGAAAATACCTTTTCGACTTCCTTAGAGGATCAAGTTGTCATAACCGTTCTCCAAAAATAACAATCTACATTTTCTCCATTCCGTATGCATCTCCACATTTCGGCCATTTTTCTTTAGTCGATCAATATCTTGAATTGTTTTCTCACTTTCAGGAAGTGAAATGATCAGTAATCTCTTGAAGCTGCAGGAAGCCATCAGTGATGATGATTCAGTCGTTGTAGGGACCGGGTTAGATCGTAAAAAGTCAGTAGTTGATACTGACCCTCGACCACTATGGATGCGCCAATTACTAACCAGTGCTACAACTTGGCTTTCACTTCTTCCAGATACCTTAAAACCATTAATACGTTCACCTGAAAATCTACGCGATCCACTCTATCGATTTTTTGAAAGGGAAGTTAATACTGGTTGTAATCTTTTGACGACAGTTCGGAGTGATCTCAGCGTTGTTATCGCCGTAAGTGTTACACTGACTATTTTCTTTTAAAGTTTTGTAAAATGGATTTAATTAACAACGGACATTTACGAATCTATATGTATTTATATGTATTGTATATCAACTCTCGTAGTTAAAAGTAAATGGGTCATCGTATTACCTTTGTGCCAAGATTTCTTAAAGTCTATTTATGTCGCTTGACTTTCCTCTATAACTTTAAATTATTATCTTACAGTGAACATAGTATTTTCTATGACTCATTTTTTTGATATAAAATGCTTATCTAGTGAATCTGGTCTACTGTGTTCTCTCTTGCAAAGTAAATAATTAACAAAATCTATTGTATTAGAGATTAGGATTGAGCAGACAATTGTTATTATTCACATAAAATGAAGTCGAATTTTTAGATCGATTCAAATAACATGTCGAAATTGTAATAATTGAACATTGTTTACTTGACATAGGTATGTTCTGGTGAACGCAAACCAACAAATCATCATCGTCTATTAATGTCCGATTTGACAAAAGGAATTATTCCGAAAGATTGGCGTCGTTACACTTTCCCTGGAGGCTTGACCGTTATACAATGGATAAATGACTTTGTTTCTCGTTTGAGACAGCTACTACTAGTCGCGGAAACATCATCGTCAAATGGTGTTGCTGGGTTGAGAGATATACAGGTTTGTTTTGTGTCCCACGTTTTCTTGAAAATCTAGTTGAAATTCATCCTGAAGTAGGCACAATTTTTCTTGTTTCATTAACTACCGTGACAATGATGCTGATTGTCTTGGCTACTTTTCATGTTGTTGTATTTATATTTCCTGTACTTTCACACTGGTTTGATACACCTAAGGAGTTTTGTGCCAGTTTCTATATTTCTATATATACTAGTCATCACCTTAAGCAACATGAATGGATAGATTGCCAATGCATTCACTGTTGTTTATCAGTAGAAGCATGTTTTTTGATATACTCAAGTTAATTAAATTGCGTAGAAATGTACTGGTTAACTCACCGAATGGTTAAGAAACTTGCTATTCGTTGTTTCATGTTCTCTTTTCCAATTATTGAATAGTGGTACTATTAGAAGATAGATATATGCATATACATTTAATATAAGTAGCTGCTTAGATTTATGCAAACCTAGCATTTTTCTGACCCGTTAATTACATTCAGCTTACTTATTTGACCATTTATCGATTACAAATCCACTTACTTGGCTTCAATCCAAATGAAGCGGTACTCAAATCTACAACTTGATGACTGAAACCACTGAGCCACTGCTTTACATACTGTTCCGTGTATGAATGAATATAGATTGTGATCATGATGATGCATTTTTGTTGTTCTATTATTTCTTATAACGCATAGTAGTCAAAGCATGGATATAAATTATGGATGGATATTTTAACAAACTGAGGAGTACTTGAACGACAATTGGTTTTGGCACATTTTACTCATATGTTTCCTACATATTTCTTTTAGGTTTGGTTAGGTGGTCTTTTTATGCCTGAAGCTTACGTAACAGCCACTAGACAATTTGTAGCTCAGTCGAATGGTTGGGCTCTTGAGGAATTATACCTAGATGTTGAACTTGTCATGGTAGAGAAGAGTAAGAAACCGCCTCAATTACCTTCATCCAATTCTGGAGCTTTTGTTGTTCGAGATTTATGGTTAATGGGTGCAGAACCGTTAAATTCAACAACAATTCAGTTGTCAAATTCCATCTCCGTTGAGCTCCCTATGACGGTATTAAAGTGGATCAAGTAAGTTGTTTAATTATCTAAAAGATTTTTCTTAAAATTTTCCCTCTTGCTTAACATTAATACGTTTTTACACTTATCCATCTATGCTCAATGATTGATTGATGGTTTCTGTTATGATGCGAAAAAATTGGTGGTTGGTTGGCCGAGTGTCAATCACTAGTGCCTAGTCGGTAATTGTACGTCTGCCCTATGCCCACTTAGTCCCAAGGCAGAATAGGAAGAATCCTATTATATCTCAAGCATTCCCTTATATATACTTAAAATCAGTCCGCACAGCAAAGCAATTAGGAAATTAACATGAATACAGAACAAAGGAAATAGTGGTAGTGAATAGGAACAACTTGTATACAACTAATTAACTATAGTCCATAATAAGAGACAATATAATAACAGTAATTATGCTAAACGGGAGGATAGTGTAAGAGAAACTTAAGATCAATAGAAACAAAATGTTCACATTACACAGAATTAATGAAATAGTGTTCTTAAAACACAGTTCTGAAAGTTTGTTACACTTCTTTGTGGTCCGGCATAACAGTTTCTCAAAACAACGGCTATCCATCTAATTATGTCAAAAATCCCTATCAAGCTTGTTAGGAAACAGAAAACCAAATGCGAAAACCAATGGATTATTCTATCATATATAAAGGATACGTCTGAAATTGCAACTAAACTATTACCGACTGTTATTTTGACCTGTTATATCCGATACTTTAGGATGTTTAATTAATTTTAACACTTATGTGACGCAACACGTCTCTCTACCTGACTGTCTGGAAAATATAGTTATGTACCCGCACTTTATTGAATATTTGAGAATGGGACTGGTTCTTGATGTGTTGCCTCTTTATTTTACTATAGACAATTATTCACTCAATTTGTTATAAATACGAATGCATAACTTCAATTAATGATCTCGTTCAAACGAAAATTTTCTTCGCTGAAACGTCTTCAATTCGGGCTTTAATTATTTCGCAAAAATACACATTAGAGATGAAGCCTCAGGAAAAGACAATCAGAGTAAATATGGAAACAACGCTCAAAACGTATTGACAGTAACCGAGAAACTTCCACGTCGACACAAGAAAATTAGCTAGTTGTGGATAAATTCTATTGATATACTTCTATCTGAAGTTTGTAACAATGATGTTGTCTTGTGAGACAATGAAAACTTCATGATTAGACCATCAAGCTGAGAGAATGCAACTCTATCACTATGGTGTTCTGTATATTTGTAACTGTTCTTACTACAGCTGCCTAAATCATTTATAATAACTGCAGGGTTGTTCATTGTTTCTAGTCGGTATAAGTTTAAACTATAGAGTTCTTCATGACGTTCTTTATGTGATGTTATTCCCTGAGAGAGAATACGAAATATTCAGTGACAAATTCTCTCTGGTAAAATAAAATAAATTTTGCACTCTAGGAAAATAATAGTTATCAATTGTAAACCTAGCAGTAGTTTATGACGATATCCGTTGCGATTGATTTTCTACTGATTAGATGTCTGATGAAACCACCCAGGGAATCATTGTTGTTGAATACGTTACCATAATCCTATACACTGGTCATAACTTATTCTGTCATTTCCACCTATATTTAGATTGTTACTAGTAGTGGAATCTAGGAGGTGCATTTCGTCCCATTCAAAACTTTTTATCTGAATATAACTGTAGGTTGGTGTTTAAGCTTATACTGAGAATCGAATCCTCTGTCTATCACTTGCATCTCATCCACCTACTAACCTACTAGTTTCAGATAGCAACTAGATCATTCATCGTTCAGGAAGGTATTAATAAAAAAGGTTTGTAGTTTCCCGTTGATATGTCAACAGAATTTGATTAATTACATTTTTGAGCATTAACAACGTTAGCTACAAACTTATGAATGTTATTTGTTGCCGTCTAAAGTTTTCAAGTCAAAGTTATTATCGTTTTCTACAATAAAATTGATTACTACTTTTCAGGTCAACCAGTCATGTACAGCTTGGAACATTACACATGTACGTCGGTCTTAGTTATCACACCCCATCAACACAGCAAATAGAAGTGATAGTGAAAAGGATTAGACATACTTTCGAGGAGTCGAAAAATTTAAGAGATCAGGATTTAAGAGAACACAAAGAGTAAATGCACCAGTTTCATTACAGTTGATTCTGAACAGTGCCACTCAGAGTCTCCAAACAGTTGTTACGACTATCGTGCGGACCCTAACCAGGTGGTCTGCATCTGCCAACCACCCAGACTAACAGTCAACGACTTCATTGATTGTTGTCACGTTTTGGTTTAATCGCGCCTAGCAAACTTCCTAACTATTTTCTAATTGAGTAAATAATGGATGATTATTCTCTAAACTCGATATTACTTGGTTGTTATTTGTTTCAACATTTTTCATTAGACTATCCACCAATGAACGAGTTGAACGATTCTTGGAAAAAGAAGGTAGCGTACGGCTTCCAGTTTACATGAATGGTTCACGCAACGTTGTTCTATTTACCTTGCAACTGATCTCATCAGAATCATCTAACCGTTTTTATGAGCGTGGTGTTGCTTTTCTTGCATCATCTCTTGTCTGAGATGATTGTATAATCTCAATAGAAAATGTTGGAAAACAAATAATTTGCATACTGATTTTTATATATTTTATCATGCAACTATTATTGGTGTCACTTATTCGTAACGCAGAAGAAAGAGATTATAGCATTATTGTTGCTGTCATTCTTCGCGCCATCATTGTATCTTTATTCTTATTATTACAAAGATGTAGATGGTCATTTGAAGCGATCAGATTGTTTTATGTTGCTCAGTTATTCTACTCTACTATTTTTATTATTGTATTGTTTTTTGCTGTTTCTTTCGAATTCTCTCTTATTTCAAGGCTGTCTGCTTGTGTGTTCGGTGATGATTATGATCTGACTTTTTTTCGTACATATCTATCAATGGCTTACCGGTCACTAAAATAATACTATCAACTGGGATTGTTTTCATTTGAATTGTCTAGTGTTTATTTATTATATTTTCTAGTTTATAACGTGATCATAGTTTTGTGTATGTTTCGTCTAGTTTAGAGTGATGTTTCTTCTCTTTTATTATTTTGTATGAGGGATATACACCAGTGTCGTTTATGCCACATTCTGTTTTTAGGCTTTGTTTATTATCATTATTTTTATTATTATCACTTACCTGTTTCACCTTCCACTTACAACTGTTTCGGTGGTCAGGTTACTTACTGTATTGTACTTAATTTTTGGTCCTATTCTTATTCATTTAATAACCAATATTATTAACGTTAGTTTTATAATTTTCTCATTGTAAGTGATATATGTCTGATTTCGTTATCATTATTTGATTGATAACCACGGATAAATCACATCGGTTGTCTTTACTGGCTAGGTGAAATCAAGTAAATTACCAGGCTAGAATATTATGTACTTGTTTTGGCACCACATTATGCGTAAGCGGCATGAAATTCTAGAGTCTTAGTGAAACATGTTGCTGTATTTGGAATACGATTTGGACTGTGAACGCTCCAACAAGTGGTTTGAAACATGATTTTGGAAAATTTTGAATATCGCTTCGTGAACTTGAGTTGTTAATATTAGTGGCGTGTGTGGAATATTTCAAAGAATTTATGTAGGGTTTGATGATAAAATTAAAATCTGATTTGTTTGTTAACAAGGAATTATTGAGTACTAGTATACGTATGAGGACGACCTTTGGATCGGGATGTATTTTTTGATATTTTATTGCAGATTCGGTATTGCTGTTAGCTTAAGTAATGGTCTCAAGCAACTTCGTCTCCAGGTGTTTATTGTCATATACAATGTGTCACTAACATACCTTTTTTATAATGTCTGAATTATGACAGCCACTTACTCCGCCCTTTTGATATACGGTATCAACATGTCATCAAAAACCTGGTTCTAGAAGGCCACATTCTCAGCTTGAAAGTATTTTCAAATCAAATCCTCACTTAATCTGACCCTGTCATTTGTTTACGCAATTGCGATCGCAAAATATTCACGCATCAAACTAAACGCTTTAAAGAGGAAAGTTTCTTTGGTATCGAAGCGTATAGAATAAAATTCACATGACACACTACTAATTTTCGCTTATCAAAATCGTAAATAGTTCAACGATATGACTTAGCTATTTCAGTATTTTACTAAGTAACTCTTGAATGATCTAAATAAATATCTTCCGTGCAGTTCATTTATTGATAATGGAAATGGGTATTTTGTAACACTAATCTGAGGCCGGTTTCTGTTGTAAATGTGTAATCAAGAAAATTTATATGTGCTCTGTTTGTTGATTTTGTTTTTCCTACAATGTTAATTACTTGATATTAACAGCTGTTTCGTCATTCAAACCCTCGTCCGAAAAACCTACACAACTTAGTAACTGTACGTTTAATCACACATAAACTTGAAAATGATCCTTTTTCGGATTTATTATTATTCGTAAGAATTTATATTTATTTGTTACAATGTTTAATATTTCTCAACGAGTTCTATGCCACAATATTGCTTCTATGTGCAAATATACTCAACTTGAACAGAGCGAAAATATTCATTTTAGAAGAATTACAAATTTATTTTATCAGGTTCTCATTAGCCGTTTCCATCTTGTAATGCTCTGGAATCAAAATATTTTAATGAAATTTCAACCTGTGATGAAGTTAGCGTCATCACAACGAATTGATGTTTAAGCGAAAATGTATGTCAAGGTACAATAAACTATTACAAGTATGTATGCCATATGTCAAAGATCATTCCGCAGAAGGGATAATAACAAAAGCTCAAGGAACTATTGACGAGTGGTTACGTAATGAGTAACCTCTAATGGGTTTAGGATAAAATTAATGTGTATAGCTCCATCAGTTAAGAATGCATTTATTAAAACAAAAGGTTAAAAAGAGTGACGTAACATTATTAAGAAAAGTGTATCAAGATTTTTAGTGGATGCATCAAGCTACCGAAGCACCTGCTGCAAAACTATTCGAAGGGAGCCCGAATGAAAAGTCGAATGATGTGCCTACTACAAAAGTAGGAAAAGCTATAGCCAATCTTAGGCGAGGTAGAGCAGCGAGTCCGAATGGGTTATTCCCAGAGGTCATTAAGGATTGTGTTCTCACATTGACAATTAGGCTGATTGGTATTTTGCCTAAAGTTTAGGAACAGTACCTAATTCCGTTTGATTGATGTCGATCATTAATCATCCCAGTATATAAGAAACGGTCAAAGTCGTCCTATAATGACCATTGAGGAATTAGTTTGACTAATAGAATGTCTAAAATACTAGCTTCAGTAATTGATAGACATACTTTTCGGCGTCCGAAGACGATGATAATTCGACGCAAAGGCAGCATTTGACACTGTAAACCAAAAAATTCCATAACGCTGTCTATCATTGAAAGGCATACTCCAGAAGTAATTAAATTTCGTGAGGGATGTTTATTCAAACACATCTAGTCAATTCAAAACGTATGCAGAAGCATCATCCGAACTCGTAACCTAAAGTGTTATAGGTCAAGGCTGCCCACTGTCTCCATTTTTGTTTAATTTCATAGTCGATTTACTGTTGGAAATTACACTCTCATCGTCTGACTTTTCAGGAATTGATGTCCTACCATGAAATCCACTTATTTACTTAGAACATGTTGATGACATAGTCGCGTTTGGCGAAGATGCTGGTATAATGCAGAATCCTTTGATAGGAATAGGCACCAATGCCAGCATGTTCAGGATACATTTCTCCACGTCTAAATGTAAATTTCTGCTTTCAGGACTGATTGGTGTTCGTTAATAACTGACTTGAAGATAGGTAGTGAAGTAGTTGAGCCTGTCAACCACTTCACATATCTTGGGGGTATGATTAGCCTTGATGGATTTGTGTCTGACGAAATCTCGGTACGTATTCGAAATGTATGTTTGGCTTTTATGAACTTACGTCGACTATGATGTGGGCGAGTTATTCGTGTATGGATGAAAGGACGAGTGTATAGTGCAGCAGTTCGCTTTATCTTATCGTATGGATATGAGACGTGGTGAATAAATGTTGATGATACTCGTTGATTTTTGGTGTTTGATTATTGATATTTTCGGGGCATCTCTTGCGTTAGTTGGAGTCATTGGATAAGTAATGATAAGGTTAGACGACGAGTATTTGAGGAAGGTGATAAATTAGTCGATGAGGTTGTAAATGGTCATCGACTGAGGTGGTTGAGACATGTGTTGCGTATGTTTAACTATTGTCTACCTGGTCGCGCACTGATGACTGATAAGGTGAGTAGGATGAAAGAGAGTGACGGGTGGTTAAATCGAAACCTGGCGTTAGTCCATTGAGTCACTGACTGCTGGTTTGAGTCTTATCCGTAGATCTAAAGCACTTGTTTGTTTTCGCGAACGTGTTAACCAATAGTTAAAGACTGTGTGACATGACCTAGAAATGGTCATAGTTTCGGAGTTTTATGCGCTCTTCCTACTCCTCTAAATCGTGTTTTTTAAATTACTTCATATCTTTCGTATGAACTGATTCATTTTCTCTGAACCACATCCCGTATATCCACGCTTTTTGTTATGTTTGAAGTAACTACTACGTTTACCCATTTTTGGTTCATTTCGCTGTACTTCTAAGGTGTGGCTACTTGTACTGATGTGCATATTTACCGGTTATTCATACCAGTCAGTTCGTGACGTAAGTCACGATATTATATTTCAATTATTTCTCATTCTATGCTGTATATTTCTGAATACAGTAATCACGAAATTGACATTTACTTACACACTTATATTGAGTAAAAATTCGCTTTATTGATTTTCTCACATGGTCAGTTACAAATAAGGCAATCCTAACACGATCTGTTAATCGGTAGATTGAAAAAATATAATTCTTTGATTCTTAATGACATGGATTTCAACATGTGAAACATTGTGTAATTAAATCTTTTCAAATCTGGCCCTCGATTATTTAGGCAAAGTGTAAATATAGTGTACATATGTTACACAAGTGCACAATTTTAAGATTTGTATGTGTGCAGTATGTAGATTTATGCCAGTACTCACATATGCATATTCTATATAGCGTCATTTTTTGAGATCCGATTGGTTTGAATTGATGAAAATAAGCCTTATGTCTAGCTATTAGTTCTAATTTTGTTGAGGTGTAGATACTTTCAAGACAATAATTGGGAAACATGTTGTAATACAGATAGATGTCTTCAGTAATGGTATATTGAATTTACTTCTATTAAGTTATAAATAACTGATAAAATTTGAGCGTAATATTTATAAAGTATTCAATGTGGCAATGAAACACAGGTCATAAAACTAACGAAATTTAATGAATTCGAAGTTCGTTTACTTATCAGTCGAGAATACTTTGAAGTATCATCTGTCTTATTCTACAGTGAAAATTCAGAGAGAAACTAAACTTAAGATTCTTATTAAATTAGGGTTATCTGACAGTTTGTCGAATAACAGCCTTACGTTCTAGCCACTAAGGTTAATGAATGGTCCTAGTTTATTCAAACCAGAAGTGGTATGTCTCAGATAACTAGTTCGCTGTATCACGATCGACGAAGCCATGCAACTAAGCCTAAGACTAAAAATATTCGAAAATTATTCTTATGATTAAATATTGTGATAGAAATTTCATTTGAAATTTTCAGTGAAACATAAGTTGAGCTGAAACCTACAAAATTATTCTTAATCGCAACTCCGTAGTAGGTGCTATAAGTGAATCATCTGCTGAAATCTTAAATTTGACTATCGCAAACGTTCTCAACAGAACATTATTGACAGAAACACTGAGAACTATGTTCTGTAGTCTACATAGATCTAGTAACTCACAATGACCTGGCGAATGTAGTAAAAATTTTGTTTTTCTCCTCTCTAGCTGCAGCTCAGTCCCTGCTCTAAAGATGATTCGAACTAATTATTATGCGTAAACTTTTCTAATTATTACTTCCACCTTAACTAATTGGTCTAAAAACAATTCTTACTTTTCCGATACACAGAGAATAACAGGATTTTACAAATTCGATAAACGCGGCAATCTAAATTCTAATTAATTAGTATTTTCAGTGATATCTCACTAAACTCCATAATTATAACCCTTTAGTGACTAAAATATCTGGAAATCAAACTATTTAAGTTGTAGTTCGAATAAATTAGTAAACTAGTATACTTTGAGATTCACACCGACGCTTTATTTGATATACTGCAAAATGATTGGAGATAATGTTTAGGAGTCCGTGTAAGAGATTTCTACTATTCTGAATACTAGACAAACCGGACGTTTTGTATAGCAAGAAAGATTGGCCTTAAAGACAAAGTGAAACCATCTAGTTTTTGTGTGCTGTGACTATTCGATGGGTACAAAAAGTATTTCACGGACATTGTTTTTTTTGGTGAAGATTCATTCGTTCATTCACCTGTTACCCCTTATGGAGCATAGGCCGTCTACCAGGATTCTCCAAGCGACCATGTCGTTAGTTCACCTTTGTGGTTGTCCTCAAGTTATATCTACTCCTTTTTTGTTTACTTACGATTCCCGAAGCAACTGTTTCTTTTATCTTCCTCTTGTAGATTGATCTTGTGGATTCCAAGTTAGCATTTGCTGTGTGACGCAGTTTAGCATTTTTGTAATTTATGCCCTATCTACCACCAGTGATTTTTCCTAAATTCTTCCTTACTTGGAAGTTAGTTTTTCCTCTGCCACAGTAGTTTACTGTTGGTAATGTATGATCAACCGATTCCAAAGTACCTTGTATCAACAACTGTTTATAAGTGCTTACGTCTTCTGAATGATACCTTTCATAGTTGTCCAAGTTTCGGTTTCGTAAAATAGAACTGTGTTGAAGTTTGTACTGAAATTCGAACTTGGGTTTTGGCTGACAGTTGTTTTGAGTCCAAGATGTTCTTCAGTTGTGGAAATGCTGCTCTTACCTTGCAATTCCGTACCTTAATATCTGCACTAGACTCTATTTGCTTATCAATTATATTGTCCTGGTATGTGAAGCTTTCTACATCTTTCAGAGCTTCTCCACCAAGGGCAATTGTGTTGGTGTTCATTGTTTTGCATCTAAAGATTCTGCTGCTTCCCATGCATAGGACGAGGTTTACTTCTGACTGCGAACGCTGATGCTACACTGTTCATCTTCATCTGAATTTGTTTCTATATGTGGGATAGAAGAGCTAGGTTGGTCATCTGTGAAGTCCGAAAGATCTATGTTGTCCACTGTACTTTGTGCTTCACCTAAGATGTTCGAGTTGACATAATCCAGTCAACCACCAGAAGAGAAAGAAAGCGCAAGAGTGATCAACCCTGTTTAATGCCAGCATTTGCTTCGAATAAACCTGTGATCTGCACTTCACGCACAATTTTTCAGCGTAGTGCATTATAAGAAATCCGTATGATATTGACTATCTTCCCAGAAACATCATAGTGTTGAAGAAGGCTTTATAATGTTCTCCTGTTCACACCATCAAATGTTTTCTTACAGTCAAGGAAATTGATGTAATGTGGTGAGTTGCAAGTAAATCGATTGTTCAACAATGATCCGTAGTGTCGCGATTTGGCTAGTACACGGTCGATCCTTACGAAATCCGGCAAGTTAAGCTTGAGGTTAGGCATCTACTGGATCTTTCATTCGGTTTAACAACACTCGGGTTAAGGCTTCCTGGTACTGAAAGTAGAGTGATGTCTGTAGTTCTAACACTTGCTAAAATCTCTTTTCATTGATATCGTGGTGAGGCATCCTTCCAACCAGTTGGTACTTGTCCATCCTCCTCAGTCTTTCTTAAGAGAATGTAAGGCATCTTTGCGGTTACTTTGTATTTGATCTAGGTGATTCAACTGGTATGCTATCTGGCCCTACTGATCTGTTAATTTTGATTTATGGGATGGCTTTGTTGATTTTTTCGATTGCTGGTGGGGTAACAATTTTAGGAAAGTCTGTAGGAGCTGCTTTAATGACAAGTGGGTTTACTGTGGATGGTCTATCTACTATTTCTTTAAGGTGCTCTACTCACCCGTTTTCTCTGTTCGTGGGTTCCAGTGATTGATTTGACACACTTGTTCTTGACTGGTTGTTATGTAGCTGGGTCATCATCAGCAAATCTGAAATTTGATTACATCTATCACTTCAGTAGTCCGAGAATTTTGTACCCCTGATATTATAAATGAATTGTTAACTCTGTTTGAAAACGTTAATTATAACAGCGATTGAATCCTTAGTTTTTAGCTGCATTTAAACTGATATCAATCCGGGATAAATAACACTTATAAATAACGATAATCACCAGGACTTGTTTTAACAGATATGCATTGTTTACACAAAAAATAAACAAACATCACATATAAGCGCGTGTAGTCAATTTTAGTTTATTTTAACTAATTGTGAACTCACTCGTTTGCGTATAAACTGGGAACACAGGCGTAAAATTCTACAATAAGTGGTTTCACTATACTATCAGCGTTCGTATTTAAAGTAAACAGATATATTATATGACTTCACAATGCTTTGACTTAGGAAAGTTTCTTGGAAGTTTCGGAAAAGCTTTCCATAAATGACAATCATAATCTTATGGACGAAGTTATTTCAGTATTAAAGATGTAGTGGTAATAGAACACATTCATTTATGCTGAAACCTTTATGTCATTGATTATTAATTTATCTATTCATAATTGATAATACGAAAAAATATAGTGACAAGGGTTAATGTGAATTTTGTTACTATGGTATTCAAATTCAGTAAAAATATAAAATTGTACTACAATATTTAACTTATTTCTGAGTAGACTACTCTGGGTAAAAGTAATTAATCACTGGTTGTTGATACACTTATTAACACAATTATAAAGATTAAAAGGATAATGAACAGTTCTGATGGGCAAATTATTAAATACCATATAAAATAGTTGTTGGTATCATTATCTATTTGTTAATATGATTTTGTTATAATGAATAGTCTCTATATTAGGACAAAAGTTGATTATAATTCTCTATAAAAATACATACTTCAAATACAAGTTATTTCTAACAGACATTAAATTTAATGATGTAATTAATGCTGTATTGAATTCTTGGTGTAAATTTTACCAATGTGAATATAAAATAGATTGGCAATATACATTTAATGATATTACGTTATAAGAATTTTATTGATCCACATTTCTAAGTTCATGCGAACAACACTGATTGAAAATGCAACCTATTTTAGTTGTTGTTTCACAAACGATGGTAATTTTGACATAAAAGTAGCATTCGACACTAGATAGTGTCTATTATTGAAAGGCATACTCCAGAAGTAATTAAATTTCGTGAGGGATGTTTATTCAAACACATCTAGTCAATTCAAAACGTATGCAGAAGCATCATCCGAACTCGTAACCTAAAGTGTTATAGGTCAAGGCTGCCCACTGTCTCCATTTTTGTTTAATTTCATAGTCGATTTACTGTTGGAAATTACACTCTCATCGTCTGACTTTTCAGGAATTGATGTCCTACCATGAAATCCACTTATTTACTTAGAACATGTTGATGACATAGTCGCGTTTGGCGAAGATGCTGGTATAATGCAGAATCCTTTGATAGGAATAGGCACCAATGCCAGCATGTTTAGGATACATTTCTCCACGTCTAAATGTAAATTTCTGCTTTAGGACTGATTGGTGTTCGTTAATAACTGACTTGAAGATAGGTAGTGAAGTAGTTGAGCCTGTCAACCACTTCACATATCTTGGGGGTATGATTAGCCTTGATGGATTTGTGTCTGACGAAATCTCGGTACGTATTCGAAATGTATGTTTGGCTTTTATGAACTTACGTCGACTATGATGTGGGCGAGTTATTCGTGTATGGATGAAAGGACGAGTGTATAGTGCAGCAGTTCGCTTTATCTTATCGTATGGATATGAGACGTGGTGAATAAATGTTGATGATACTCGTTGATTTTTGGTGTTTGATTATTGATATTTTCGGGGCATCTCTTGCGTTAGTTGGAGTCATTGGATAAGTAATGATAAAGTTAGACGACGAGTATTTGAGGAAGGTGATAAATTAGTCGATGAGGTTGTAAATGGTCATCGACTGAGGTGGTTGAGACATGTGTTGCGTATGTTTAACTATTGTCTACCTGGTCGCGCACTGATGACTGATAAGGTGAGTAGGATGAAAGAGAGTGACGGGTGGTTAAATCGAAACCTGGCATTAGTCCATGAAGACACTGACTTACGCTAAATACATTGAAGCTTTAATTTTAATTTGTTGAGATGATCTGTACTATGATTGACTCTCTTTCTGTGGTCTCTCATATTCAACTATTCTTGTATTCTTGTTGATTGATTTTGTATAATAGCTGACTTTTAAATCAATTAAACTTTAATTTTATTTATTTGAAACGATTGATAAAGTTCTGCATTTAAATAACATATTTTTGTCAACTTAATGCTTTCAACAGCATTCTGTTTACTTGCGCGTTTTTTAAATCTAGGGTATAAATTCTTTAGATTAATAATGCTATATAACCACATAAACTAGTATATCAACCATCTGAAGTAGATATTCAAATTGTTTGAATGGATCATTTACTTTTGTTTCTAACTTCACTGATGTTCTTCTCGGTTCGTTATCCACAGTGAGATTGTATTAGTTACATTGCTTATTTTAATCATCTTCTTTTGTGCTATCACCGATTTAAAACAAGTTTTCATAGAATGAGTTTCTGTCAAAAATCTAAATGATCGTCTAATCAAACATCTAGGTCATCAATAATTTAATATAAACTTGTTGTTATGAATTTTCTTACTTTATATTTATGTCAACTATGTTTCAGAACCGAGTGTTCCTACTGCATTTTATGAAACGATTATAACTTAGAAACTCAAAATGTATCACCATAGTAATTTGTACGTTATCATTCATCATTATTCTTCCATGAATCTAAAGGTGATTATCATAGGTTTCATACACCAAATATATTTAGCAATGAAAACTGGTGTTATTTAAATAGTAAGACTGATTAAAAACACTTATGAATCAATATGTATTGCAAGTAATCACTGTTTAAAATGTTTTCATGTACACATTAAAAATACTCACAAGTTATCTGATTACGTAACTTAACTAGTGTGTAGTCTATACTGAGGTTTCCATACTGTACTCAAATATAGGAAATTGAATAAAATAAGTATTATTATTAATAAAAAAAATTAATTTTCTTTTGTTTGTTTTATTATCCATATTATTATTATTATGTTTTTATTTTAGAGAAAATTATGTAATCTAGATGTTGGATATTTTCCTAAAAGTACAATTTCTGAAATAAACCACGTTTTAATTGACATTTTGCAATTTCTGTGTAAATTTTTTTTTCATTATAAGTAAAGTTTTACACTTTATTAATCTTTTATTTCTTTCATAAAGATAGTTTTAATAGAAATTGTAAAGATAATTAGCATTAACTGTCACTATCTCTTTATATATATATATATATATATATATATATATATATATATATATATATATATATATAATGTACTATGGTACTGAGAAAATTGGCAATAAAATTTGGCAATCAAGAAGAGATCTCACTAAAAATGTCTATAAACCAGACCAATTAATTGAAATGATACAATAGCTACTAATAATAATGAATTCTATAACAATAAATTGTTTACTTGTCATTACATGAAACACTACAACACATTTCAAGTTTGTACATTTAATTAAGCAAGTGAGATATTTGATTATTAACATAATGGATCATATGATGTGGATTTGATTCACTGAAGATTTGTTTTGGAAATCTTTTTTTTTTAATAGTTGTGAAGTATTAAGATCTTCTTTTAATAAAAACATTTTCTGTAAATCTGATACACTTTAACACTTTTAGGTGATTTCAACTGGATTTTGTTAAAACTATTAAGGTGGTTATTTTTTGGTTTACACAATTAATCCAATTTCTTCTATTGCTATTAATGTACAATGATTATTAATCGGCATTATCATTATCAGGATTGTAATACATAACAGTTTTAACATGATGCTGTATAATGACAAAATTGGTATATCTATTCATAATATACTACTGATCAGTTAAACAATTACTTCTTAAGTTATCGAATCTTCAGTTTCTATGACTTATCATTTTTTAGACAATTAGATGTAATCAAAGGCTTGTGGAGATTTCTATGCTAAGTTGCATATTGTCGATACTGAAGATTTCTTGTTTACAATTTTTAATTACTGATATTTAAATTCATTTTATCTAGTATTTATGGGTACTGAACAAACAAACAAACACATGTTTTCTTGGACATGATTCTCTTGAATAATTTGAAGAAAAACATAGACAAAGAACTAAGCATCTCATTATGTTGGATTTACATTAGATATGTATAATTCTGCTTACAAAATAATATGGTATGTTTGAAAATGATAAGAACCCACCCCAATTCAGTTGAAATAATCAACCCGCTAGTGATTAATCTCAAGATATTCCTGAAGTTTCAGTGATAAGTCATGAATGATGGAGTTCGGACCTGTCGGAAGTGAGACAGTTATCGCCGATGACAAAGGACGATCATAGAGATATATCACGAATTGCTGAAGGGGAGGAATTCTATTATTGGATACCGGCCCAGTGGCGTAAAAGACTAGGCCATCTCAAACCTGAAGCTCCTAAGGCGGAGTCTAGGGTTCACACTATTAAGAGGTTCCATCCGAGGATGAAACAGCTGTCTGGTGCCCCCATGGTTTCCAGTGGTTTATTACCAAAATTAGTCTGGGGCGGATTCCATCAACTGAAATTAAATAGATTTATTTTGATCATTACTTTGCTTTCCTGCAACATTTATCATCAATGAATGTACATCTCTACTTTAGGCATGCAACCTATCTCAGGATTCTGTTCTCTTGGTATTAAAAAGTCTCTATGTGGCAACAATTTATTTAGAGAATGAATATTTTTTAATAGATTCATTTTTTTACATCACTTAATTCTATATATATATATATGATAAAGTGTAGATCAGGGAATAACTGTGGAAATTTTGGCTAAACTGAAGTTTGCTGGTTGTTATGTCGTAAGATATTGGGTGATTGGATGGATGGCCGAGTACCAATTGCTAGTGCCTAGTTGATTATTGCGCGTCTGCCCTCTGCCCACCTAGTCCCAATCCGAAATAAGAAGAAAGCGAGCCAATAGATCAGCCAGACAGAATCATATTATATTTCAAGCATCCTTTTATATATACATAAATTCAGACCACACAACAAACCAATTGGAAAATTAACATGATTATAGAACGAGGGAAATTGTGGTAGAGAATAGAAACAACTTGTACACAACTAATTAACTATAGTCCGTAATAAGAGACAATATAATAACAGCAATTATGCTAACCGGGAGGATAGGGCAAGCGGAGCGTAACAATAATAGAAACAAAATGTTTACATTACAGATAGTTTGAATAAATGAACTGGTGTTCGCTACCACAGTTCTGAAACTTTGTTACGCTTCTTTGTATTCCGGCATAACACTGGTGAACTTCGGTTACCCCAAGTAATTTTGAGAAATCATTTGACAGTTAAAATAAGAGTGCTATGAGTAAATAATAAATTACAGAAAATGCAACCAACTAAAATGTTCATTGATTTTGTACGTAACCGGTGAACTTATAAAGAGATACAAGGCCAACTGTGCTGCGCCTCACCATATAAATATTTTGTAAAATGATGGAATTCTTTTGCGAATGAGGAAACACTCTGGTTATACGTCTAGAGTTAGGATTAGGAACTAAAATAGAAATTAAGGTTAGGATTATAGATAGTTTATTTATACAATAATTTAATGCTCACACTAAATTTATAGTTCAGATGTCCTCATATGAAAAGACGTGTCATATCAACCGGTCACCTCGCACTTTGGCAGGCTGGACATTTGTAGAGAGATTTCCAGCGTTTCTTGGAATTTTTTCTAATGAGATGCATAATGTAGTAAATCTTTAATAATTCATAAACAACAAATTTTTATAATTCATTCTTAAAGCTTAAGTGATTCAAACTATATTTGTTATTTTCCCATGATATAGTAAGGTTTCTCTGGAAATCAATTTAAAGATCACATCAGCTTCTCTGCATTGTTTACTCCTGCCATATTTCAAAAATTCCAGAAGGATTAGTAACCAAATAATGGTGGATGTCATTTAAGTTGTAACAAAGTATCAATTATCCGTCACCTCATTTTGAATTTCGCCCAAAACTCCAAGGGCTGTTTTAACTTACCATCAAAGTTTAACCTAATCGAAATTTGATTTGTTTCCCTTCGCGAAAGTTCTTATGAGCATTTCATAAGCAGCAGGTCAGATAAGGTAACTGCTCTTATTGTTAAATTATGGTGATCAATGAATGGAGAAAACGAGTCTATGCAATAATAAAATGACAATAATCATAAGACAGAGCAGAATAAAGCACTTTGTAAAAGTAGAGATGTAATATGAAGAAAGAGATTAGTACAAATAAATAGATCATACGAAATAAAATATGAACTAGGGCTATTGTGCAGAGACAGAACCAACAAACTACCTTTTTACTGCAAAGCTCGACTATGAATTTCGGTTGCTTAAAACTCCTGAAATATAAAACTAATTCAAATAAGGTTCCTTTACGTATCCTGATGAGGATTATTATTGTACAATAAAAAAACTATTTTTTTAATCATGTGATGAATGACTTACATCACTGACTTACAACAGTTAGACAAATATTAAAAGGCCAGGATCCCTGAACAATTGTTTCATTCAAGTATAAGACTTCTAATTAGTATTTACTGAGATCCCTTCAGGAATTCAACTTCAATGTCATAAAAAACAAATAACTTTTAAAGTAGATTTCTAATTTTAGTCGATTCATAACATCGGTTGACTGCTCTAGATTTGGCTGATTTAACAGCTCGTATTTTTAACCTCTGAAGATTAATGAAACTATTGTATGTTTCTTACTATTCTTCTATGTAATCTACTTAAAGTTAAAATGAATAATAATACATAGACCTTTCAGTCTTAAGTACAATTAGTGAATTTTATAATAAAATGTGATAGTTGAGATGAAAGACGACTTGGTCTATGATCTTTTTTTTTGAACTGTCAGTTATATTTCTATTCTGACTGGTTTTCAAAACGAATTCAACGAACTCTTTATGATTGTTCTATAGTGTTTGTTTTTTCATCGTGTGAATCTACGGTGTCTGAGACGAATAGCAGTAACGTCAACTATGTGCACTGAGAGCCTTTATAAACATAACAATGATATTATTTAAGTTGGATTAGAACTGGCAAGTTGAATTCAGGACGCGCATTTCGTTCTATTTGGGACTCGTTGGCTGGATGTACTTACATCCGATTGTTGATGTTCACACTGGGATCCGAACTCAGTCCGTTTCGTGTCAAACGCCACCGCGTTCACCACTAGACTACTGAGTGCAGGAAGTCACACTTATGCAATGAAGGGATTGGTACTAGGATGAATTTGTATATTACCATTGATGATAGCAACTGGGACTGACCAGTTTCAGTCTATAACAAATCAATCGGAATATACAAATTCATCCTAATAACAATAATATATCTTTAATACGAAGGGTTGTAAAATTGTCAACTTTTGTGGTCTTACATTATAGGTTAATACAATCCAAACAACTGAAAAAAATGGAAATAATGGAAAGTTAGATTGTCTAAGTATGAGGACTATTCAGCAACTGAGTCTTTGAATAGACGATAACTACTATTGAATATTCTTTGATTTTTAACAATCTTCTAGCTAATCTAAGTTTGTCTTAAGCTAATATTTTGTTTATTCTAAATGACAATAATAAGTGGAATACTTGTTGATTACGTTATAAATTTATTGATGAAATTATTAATACATTCATACTAAGGAAAAAATCAATAATATTTAGTAAAGAAAAGATTTCCCTATGAGGATATCATCTATTTCATCAGTACTGTAAACTTTTACATGTACTACTCTCTAATAAATGAAAAAGTAATACATTAGTTTATTTACAAAGTTATCAAAGTAAGCAATAAAAGTCTAGAATCAATCGAAAGCGTTCACATATTGAAAACATGTTACGTCATAGTTAGGTGGGGGGGGGGCGAGGTAATAAGAAGTCGTATTAACTTGATATTTTACTTTATGTATTTTCCCATGACATTAGGCCTATAGACTATAAAACTATGCACTAATTAAAGTCAATTTATTTTATTAAAAAAATGTGAATTTTTAATTTAATTATTGTAGTCATTTATTATTTTTATTTATTTATTTGAATGATAATTAAATTATTTGACAATTACGTAATGAGGTTACAATTAAATGTTTCACTAACTTAATAATTTCTAATAAGTTAAACATCACCTTATCTTTCTTTGTGTTATACTAATTATAATTAGTATTTTTTGGGTGTATAGGTTAAAAGATGGGGTTAATGCTTTCCCATCTACTAATGAAATATCATGTAGACAATTTATTCAACTAAAGCGTAAGATAATATTAATCTATTCATATTCGTTTCTAATAGTGATTACAAGAAGTATTAACTTTATATATAACAATAGTTATTTTATGTATCTGAACTGTTTGAGATCCTGTGTATTCTGGATGATAATAGTTATGGTGGAAGTACATACATACTGTATGCACACTGTTTAGTATTTCTTATTTATTAATAAAATAAAAGATTTGAATGATGCTTTTTTTATACGTGACATCTATCTTATAGTCGATACTAATTTGTTGGAGTTAGTGATAGATTGTGGTTAGGATAACATTTTAGTGTAGTAGTTTATTACTAACACCTATGAATGTGTAACTTAATACAGAAGCAAAAAGGTGAATATAATTGCAATTTTCACGGATTTAAGATGAGAACTAATGTATAATGTGTGCTTTGCTAAATTATGAACATACCTTTTGGAGATTAACAAACGGTAGCTTATATTTAATAACAGTTGATCACATTACAAAAGGGTTTATTTCCCCTCCCCCCCACCCTTATAACTTTGTCAGATATATTAAATAAGGAAAGATACATTTACTTACTTTCAGATCTATGCACGAGGTCGCACAAACGTATCACGAAATAAATTATTTAGAAATCTCGACCGTTTGCAGCTGACTCAATGACTTAATGGTAAGACTTTCTTCGCGTAGTCAGAGGGTCCTAAATACAATCCCTGATGAGGTCGTGGATGTACACTACCGTGGAGTTTCCATACTAAGATGAAATATTTATCCAGTGCCTACTGATGATCAATGTATTTCATACACAACTTAATTATAATTGAACTTTACTTTGATGATGAAAACTCACTGTTAAAATAACTTCAACACCAGAAATGATATTTATTTATGTCATCATCATGTATTAGTACAATTTCAATGAAATTAAACATACACCTATCACTATGTATATCTATAATAATCACATGATACTTAATGTCATTAAATAGGTCGATTTTCAGTTAATAAATTCTTCAACTATCTATAATAAACATATTTTGTTTATGTCTATCCAGTAGATTTCAATGGATGTGTATTGTAACTATCGCAATTCCATTTTTCCATCTCTAACCTTTATATATATATATATGAAATCATAGTTAAGTGTAGAATAAAGAGGAATTCATAAATATACATGTAATATAACTTATTATACCTAAATGATTGGTTCATAACTGATTAGTTAGTATATTGGACAATTAACTTTACATTAAAATTATAATTTTATATTCAATTTCACTATATATATGTATATATATTAAGAATAAATAAATGAATAATTATGATACAATTCTAACTTAATTAATTGATACATGTATAGACTTTAATACATTAATACATATTTATTTAATCTTATCATTATTACTACTATTACTATTACTATACTATTACTATTATTATTATTATTATGAAAAGATAAAGCTAATAATGTCTACAATAGATTATCAAATGAATGTTCACATTATTTATGCATTAAATCATTGTCAATTGAATTAATTTATAACAATTATTTTCATTAAACAAATAAAAAATTTAATTAAATAATGAATTATACAATTTTATCATTTAATGTATACTAAACAGTATTTCATTTTCATGCAATTTATTGAATTACATAAAATTTTTCAATTATTTTGGAATTTTAAACAATTAGAAAAATGTATTTTTCTATTCATCAATTTTATATTATTCAATCATGATGAGATTTTATGCTCAGGATATAATGTATCATTGAAATATTATCATCCATATTCAAGATGGGTAAGTTGCAATAATAATGTACTACTTATGCATGTTGTATATATTACTTAAGTGATAAATTAGCTTTCTTTTAATGATTTATATCATAGAAATTATAATTAGAAGAAAGTGAACAATTATTAGATGGATTATTATATTATTACTCATTTTAAGGTGTCGTATACAATGACGATATGATTTAAGAACGATGAATTGAACAGTTCAAGGTGTACACCTTGCAATGATTTAAGGTTGAAACAGTTTAGTGTAAAAGTAAAGGCATATCAATAAAGAAAATACTTTTTTCTACTAAGTTATTTATTACAGCTGTACATTCATATTTATAGTCATTTTGATCAATAATTATCTATAATAAAATAGATAAGTATTACATCTTTTGTTAAAATAATCAAAAAATAGTCACATTCTCAGGTGTCTAATTAACAGAGGTTCATAATATTTCAAGTAGTCATCTAAAGAAGTATTATGTTACATAATAAAATGGTCAGAAATTAATTAAAATTCTCAAGTATCAGATGCAGCAAGTTTAAACAATAATCATTATAGAGTAGAAGGAGAGTTGTAAAAAGTAGTTAATAACATGACAGAATATTATGAAGATAAGGACTAAGTGGAGATAACAACGTAGAAGACAATTAAGACATGAAAAAACTAAGCAAGAAACACATTATTTCTTTTTTTTAACCATGGTAAAATAAGGAACTGCACATACTTATTTTGAACACAAAGAACTGGCTGGGATTACTGGATTGCAAAACACACTAGCTGTGCATAAATTCCTCATCTTAACTCCTTTTGAACTAGTTTTTTTTAACTGCGTTAATGATTTTGAAGGCTACTTTCTAGTGGCATATGATATGAATTGACTAAAGGTTTAAGAATTGAGTTGTTGATAGATTTTATGTAAGTAAGTAAGTATTAAGTTAAAAGTCATAGTATATGTGGCAAAATGATCTTGACTACATTATAGGTATAAATAAATACGGTACTTAAATAACCTCTCATTATTTCCAAATTAACGATTGATTAACTAGTTATCAGTGTCAATATTACCACGAATTAGAGTAAAAATATATATCATAGACACTATACTACAGTTAGGACTGATATTTAGACTAAATACTAGGAATCCTACTTAAAATTAGGCCTCTGGTGTTAGAAATATGACTTTGAATTATGTTTCTTGGTAAGGGATGGGTTTTATATTAAGGATAAACACTAATTCACTGAGACAAAAGGCTGGTTTTAAATAACTTAAGGCGAAGGAAATGGTATGTAAAACATTCGGTAAATTGTTTAAAGTCAGAATTATGTGACACTTTACCTAACATTAACCTACTTTTTACCCTATCTTTGATTAAGTCTTGCCTAGTAATACAGTTTTTCTGAACTTAAGTATAGGAATACGATTAGAACTCAAGGCGAGAAAAATATCCCAGTTTTAGCTGAAGTTACTTAATTCAAAATGAAATCTAACGTTGGGTAACTGTAGAGTTACGTTCGGTAAAAATTAATGCGAATCCGGTATTAGTATTTAACGTTTTGAATTTGTTGTATGGCTATGATCTGAAGTTACATTTTGATTCATAACCCGATTGATATGAAAAGTAGTATTTACTAATAGTTATAAGGTTATTTGACAACACGTTTTTGTATGAATAATAAAATTAAGTTGATTTTATTATGCTTTCAATAGAGAAAACCTATGTAAAACGAGATTTGTAGTTAAAACTACATATTTATAGCTTATAGTTATAATCTCTGGGATAAGGATTTTTGTGGTGTAGGCATATCATAATTAATTTTCATATTCTACGAAAAATAAATTCACAACTCCTCAGTCACATAGATGAACTTCTTTATCATCGTTTTTGTGGTTTAACAGCGGCGACGTCACTATAATACAATGATTCACTTATTTAACATGTAAAAAAAATTATATTTAGTTGCTTTCTAATGAAAAAACTAATTAGTTATAAATACCGTCATCTTATCGGCTTAAATTAGTTAATAAATCAAAACGATTATTCATGGATTCGTAAACTTGGCCCAGGTATCCCAAGTATCATGTTTGCTCCTTCTTATACTGTATTGTAGCCAGAAAATCCATGATTTAGTCACTATGAATGTTAAAACTAATGCTTATTTATATATCAAATAGAAATAAGACAACGAAATTAATCGATCACGTTAAGTAACAATTCCGAAATAAGACAATAAACGTTTATACAATCATGACCACATGATTAGTTATTGCTACTCCTATTCAATCTATAAATATGCATCAATTTTTGAACTCTTTTTAAATTTTACATTTCGTTTTATTTTCTTTCACTTTTGAACTCATATCAAACACTCATATTAATTTTAATTACATTAGAAGTTTGTTTCTAACTAACTTACTTCTTATAACTTGAAATTGTTTTCAGCTAATGATATGCCTCTAAAACTAATGAATTCACTTTATTTTATAAATCGTATTGTTTTATTTTTCATTGTTTGCATTCATTAAAGAATTAAATTCTATAAAGTATAATAGGTGTCTTGTATCTAGTTTGGTTTTCTTTAATTGTTAATCGGTTGGTTTCTAATGATTACAAAACTATCTGTCTTTATGTTTATTTCATTGATAGGGTGGGGGGGAGAGCTCTTTAAATCGTTTCTTTTATTATCTCTATGTCTATAAACTAAGCATAGAATTACGTGAATTGTTGACAATGATTTAAAATATTCATTTTCTACGTATAATAGTACATGATAATGTAATGCATTTCAATATGAATACTGATGACGTAATTCTGTGTGTTTAAATACATTGTGAATAAACAAAAGACTAGTACTTTCATTGGGTTTAATGACAAATTTCTTTTTCTTGCCTGATATTCTGTAGAACTTTTCTTATTTCCCTACAGTAATTAATAAATTGATTCCATTATAAAAAAATAACTTCAGTAAATTGATTTATAAAAAAGGAAACTATGATAGAAATACACAACTGTTTTCATTGTTTAAAATTAAAAAAATTTTACAAAGAGGAACATGATAAAAATTCAATTACATTTGTTACATTTTTATTTAGTGTAAAACAATTACTTTACATAATGCATAATTGACACAACATACCTAATGTACTTACTATTAAATAATAATTAAAACATAAACAGCGAGGGGAATCAGAATGAATTCGTTTGTTTGTTTCTTGTTTTGTATTTTATTACGTTCACTTTAATTGTCTATAACTTATAGTATTTCAACATTAGAATAAGAAAAAGTTGTCCAAAGAAAGAAATTTAGTCAGAATTTACTTTTTGATATACACTGATATAACAAAACTATAAGTAAAGTATTAGAATAAGATGTATAAAATGTAGATTGTATGTTTGAGAATATGGATTCCATCGTTTAACTATATTTGAATCTTTCTTATGTTATTCTAATGTATATCAATAACAAACTTCCAACTAAATTTCTTTCTATAAGTACATTGAAATCTTTTTATAATTTATATTTTGAAATATTACTGATTATAAACAACTGAAGAGAACTAAACTAAAACGAAATGAAACCAGTGTATTCTATTCAAATGTTCATTTTTAATCATTTTCAAATTGATCAGATGGAATAATAATCATGAAATATTGAAAATAATCTCTTAGAACACAGTATATCAAGAAGACGCTTGAGAATAATTAGGTAATATCAAAATTGATCATCTTTTGAAGTCGTTCTAATGAATTTTAACCATAGAAAAGAACATCAACATAGAGCGATTCTTATCCTACTGATTGATAAATATATTCAATTAAACTGAATTATTTTTAAATTTAGTGATCATATTTAAGCCTGTTACTATGTCATTTATAAATACGTCAATATTCACATAGTTTATAACTTTTTGCTCGATGTTTATGATAACTAGAAATCAATTACATTGGCTACTTTTGTTTCACTTAGTTAAGTATAGATTCTTTGTAGCATTTCCATGTGATTGGTAAATATATATATGTTTGTTTTTCAGAAGAAGTTACTTAACATATACGTTATATAGTTGGTTGAATATGTCACAGATTTATGTTGGCAGGGTATCATTGAAAACCAGAGAGCACTGGACATTTGATCCAATCTAGTGCAGAACGCCTCAGCAGTGTTCACCCCAGATTCCAGACTAAGAGCTTCAGGTTGACAGCGAACGCCTAACCATCTGCACCACTGGGTCGGCATCAAATGGTAGAATTCCCACTTCCATAAAAATAACCATCTAAATTAAATTATATACGTTATACTTCAAGCAATTTAGAACCAGAAGTTTCATCAGATGTCATCAATAAACCACATGAATAGCAACCGATTTTGTAATGAACATAAAAATTTTAAACAAGTGTTGTGGAGATTTTTCATTGAAAATTTTATATTGATGACAAATATGCATTAGTCAACCAATGAAAATATAATCAGTATAGCTCATCCATGTTAGGTATCGGTCAGTTACTGGCAAACCAGAATTGATAATTGAGTTTAGAAATATCAACCATACGTTGACAGCTGCTCCAGTGGTCTAGTAGTTAAACGTCATCTTTTCAAATTCGCAGCAGTGTCATGGATTCTCACTAATGAGGATTTCCATACGAGGATGTAACGACTATTTTACAGTATCAGTTTCTGGGTTTAGTTGGTTGTCTAACTGATGCTAATTTATAATATCGAATTCATAAGCATTTTAAATCAATCCTCAGAATATATCTAGTTAACATTAGATTAGTTCGAGATATATATCATTACCAATTGAATTTTCATTGACAATATAGAGTAAATAGTCAGTTTCAAGTGATGAAATTATAACACTCCAGAGGTCTTTATAAGCAATTGATCGTTTAAATTACATACAGTTTCAATGTGTACTCATCTATCGAACTGAAAATATCTTTGAGATTTCTTTAGAAAATGACACATTTTAGAAAGCGTTTTGTACAATCATTCTGTGGTTAATTAATAAACATGTTTTAACTTTATAGTTTTATAAAGATTAACAAATTTTCGGAATTCCTATAACATCATAAAGGCATCATAAATCAGTGTTATTCACTTTAACTGTTTAAAATAGTAAGCGCTGGTTGGTGGGAGAGATGGTGGAAAATGTTGTTCCATATGGAAACTACTCATGTTTATCTATATTTTGGTAACGTATCTACGCAACAATCAGTGATTTTAAGATGAATAGTCAAATAATGATATTGATTGATGGACATTTTTGACGATTACATCATTTACCTGTGAAAAGTCCTATATGAATTCTATAAAGTTAACCTACCTAATTTATCTACTGACATAACGATAGTAGATTTTAGAAAACTTTAGTTTAATTAGTAATAAGTTATTATTTACTTTATTTTACTGTATTATTAGTTAGATCACAATGAATAAAAGTATTTTATGATGTTTATTTAAATGTATTTGAAATCGGTGGGTAATTTTTATCATAACATCAAAACACCATTGTAAATTGACGTATATTGGATAGAGATCTACTCCCTGTTTCATACTATTGAGAGGTAAGCACCAATAAGTCAATTTAAAGTCATTAGCTTCAGATCTTTTGTCGATTATAATACATTTAAACTATCTAGTTAGTATGAAATAATTTATATGTGAAACTGTTTTTAATTATGAAACACGATTACATGTTAAAAGACTTTGTAAATTGCTATTTAAAATGACACTATACATAATACACATAACAGTGTCTCATCGATGTTGTATTCTCTAAACTAAGATAGTTTAACTGAAAAGTTTTTCTATTGTTCAGGACAAAATCATGTATTTTTTAAAGTATTATGTCATCGGTTCTAAACTAAGTACTGAATAAAATACGTAATCTGTATATATCACAAGCTTCTTTTTAAGATTGTCTTTTATATGGATACTATGAATATATCGTGAGGTATCTGATTTCATAGCCGTAAAACACAAATGACTGAATAAATTTCATGTAACGACTCTAAACAATAAACTCTTCATTAATACGTTAAGATATTTATTGAATTTCATTTCAAACATCACAACTTTAGCCTTATCTAAATTAACAACCTCGTGATAAAAATAATCAACAATATTCTTCTTGGTACAGTAGAATGACAGTATTGTATCAGTTCCAAAATGATCTTTATACATGAGATAAACAACTGGTAGTTTACTATTATGCTATGTGATAACTATTTCTTATCAATACAATCTATATTGAACACTTAGATTCACCACAAAAGTAATATACATTATATCTAATTAGAGTATTTGTATGTAATATTCCAGTGCTGTTTCTGATATAATCGGTTTAATCACATCCTAGCATCGTTGTACATTCATGCTAATGTTATATAAAACAATTAATAGATTGATTAGAATCTTGTTAGTGATTGATTAAAAAATTTACTTAAATAGTTTAATGATTCAATAATTTAACTTTTAAATGTGTGAAGTGGGTTCAAGAATGTCGACGAAATATACTTCTTAGCGTGTTTCAATAGAACTAAGTAGTCTGTAAAACGATATGAAGTAAAGGAGTGATAATACAAAAGTGGTGGTAGCTATAATCACTTAACTTCAGTGTAAAGAAACATGTAATCAAGTTAAGTATGTCTATTTGATATATGTTGACTGGGTACCATTGAAAACCAGAGAGCACTAGTAGGCCAGTTTTGCCCTAGTACTGGGACTTCTCAACACTGAATCCCAAGGGTTTCAGGTTGAAGAACACGTCTAATCTTTTGCACACCACTGGACTGGCGTCGAATTTTAGAATTCTCACTTTCATCAATTTGTGATGTTATGAAAATCAAAAATGTACTGATATACGAAGGTAAGATTGATTGTATCATCATATAACTGAAATGATTTATTTGTTCCTTGTCCTTCAACCGGATGAAACGTAAAAAATATTTTAAACCAACAATTAAAAATGCAAACGTATTTGAAATTGAATAACGAATATGATGCGTTCAACTAACAATATTGAATGTCAGAGTTGTACATCAAAGGGACTAAACAAACGTTTGATTTCGATAGTTCTAGGTACTATCTAGGGTGGTAATATAAATGCTTGCACCCAAAGAGTTACAAATTGGGGCAAAGAAGTTTGCCTGATGCTCTCTGGTTCTCAATTATTAGATTGCATACACACTCGAATGACATAAGTAAGCTATCTGTTGGGCAACTTTGAGCAACTTAAACATTTTTTGCAATAGGTTTCGGCAATAAGTCTTATTAGTGGAATCTAAAGTAATTCATTATAATATTGAGTAAATCAAGCAGAAAACTACAGATGCAATCTAAAATAAAAGTAATACATCAATTTCAGCGAAATAACATTTTCAATTTATTTTCAAAGAAATATGATTATAAAAGTGAAAATTACATTCATTCACTGATAATTGATCAAAACTGGTTCCTTAAGTGTATGATTCAATAATTCAGTAAGCTGGACTTGACGTATAATATCTATAATGCGTCTGTTATTTTTCATCAGCGTGTGAAGTGTTGACTAAATTCAGTGATCAGTGCTTAAGAGTAGACTAAAGGCTTGTTTAACAGCTCCAATAGTCTTCAAGCTGGGCAGTAGGCATATGATCAGTTAAGGTCCAACAATATAGAATCAAAACTTTCCAAGGTCCAACTTATACAGCATGTTTCTGCATCCAATATGCATTACCGTAGGATCCCGAGACACACTCATAATTATTTTGAGCGTATAATCTACTGTTTTTCATTTTAAGAAAGGCATATGCTAGACATTAGCATCTAATCAATGACCTTCAGACACAACATTATTGATATTATCAGTATTCTCCTTCATAGTATATTCCTTTAAGACCATTTCTCCAGTACCCAAATTTTAAATTAAATTAGTAGTCTTCAGTGGATAACGATTTACGAAACCCATAATAACAACACGTCACCCTTCCAAACGCGTTTAGTGCTTTCTTCAACACTCGTAGATGCAAACAAAACCGATATACTCAAAAATAAGTTTTTAGTGGTCATCACTTCCTTCGGCAATAGAATCCAGATTCACTTTTCAATTTTAATGTCGTTCTTCATTTAGAAAAGCTTATACTCCCTTCTTGAAACATTTATTACTTATAACATTATTAGTTTTATTAGACTAAAAGCAACAGGGTG
This sequence comes from Schistosoma japonicum, assembly GCA_025215515.1. Lineage (NCBI taxonomy): Eukaryota > Metazoa > Platyhelminthes > Trematoda > Strigeidida > Schistosomatidae > Schistosoma > Schistosoma japonicum. Next base: position 17,618,859 of record CM046062.1, read on the forward strand.
AAGGTAAGAAAAAATTCTGGTTACTAGGGTAGGTAGGATTTATTACTGGGTATTGTAAAATATATGATTATCAGTCAATTCTCAAATCCAAATGTTCAATCAATTTTTGGAATAAGAGTTGAAAGGTAACAGTGCATTGATCACTATTGCATTTCTTGATGAATCAAAATATTCTCTTGTGCATCTAGATTGAGATTGAGATAACGAATAACTACCGTTTATATCTCATATAGTATCTGTTACTATTTTGTCCATTTATCATTCATTAAATAGTTTTAAGATCTGCTGAATGCTTTAGATTTATTTTTTTCATTAATACATGGTGAAAGATCAGAATAGTTCTATTTATTTAGTAATTATTCTGCAAATATTGTATGGTTTAATCCTTATTTAATCATTACTACTGAAGTTTTTCGGCAAACACTTAGACTGTGACTTGTTAATTATACACTGTCGATTATTAATAGACAGCCACATGAGCTACTTATGAATCTACTGAATTGTCTAACATCATTATTTTGTCTAATAATAATTGAAAATCACTTCAGTTAAATATTTTGACTACTAGTTTTAATAGGTATCAGGCAAGAGGTAATTATTATTACTTTACAATAATTCACCAATTTTACTATAATGTCGTTACTGTTATTTCACAATGAACCCATAAACATACACCAAACCATAAAATTCTTTTATCACATTTAGTTACCTTTTCTTGTAACAATAATCAATATTTAAAATCAATGAACTGGAAATGGACAAAAAATGTTGATTAGAATGATAATTATTTGTTGATTTATCAAATTTTTCCTTAACTAACTTCGGAGTTAATCAATTAAATGAGCTTAATGACTCACTTCAATGACCTCCTAAACAACAGGTGGGGAAGAAGTAACAAATTTACCACTGAAAACATACATTCAACATGTTTGGAATTATTTGATGATTTGTTCATAGATTTGGAAAACTTCGTCAGTATTGAAATCAAAATGAAGAAGCTATTGAATCCGCGTTTTCAGAATGCATGGTTTACTATGATCTCTAAAATTAAGGATGCATGAATTTTACTATTTGGAACTATGTAGCCTAATCCACCTTCATCTCGTAGTTTACAATTTAACTGAGACCTTGATCAATATATGTTGTTATAAGTGCTCAAAATATTATTAATTGAATTACTGATTCTAGCTAATCATTTATTTCTTCCTACGTATAGTACGTACATATTTATTATCAATAAGGGCTTGAATCATTCGACTGTTGATACTTCAAGGCTGTATTATAATCAGTCTTTGTTATGTCCAGCCTGTTTGAAATGTTGGGCTACCATTTTTCCAAATATCTCAGCACGCTGTTTTTTTATTTTTGTTGTTTTACTTTTTCAATCATATCCCGAAATTGCATTGTGTACTCACGTGACTATTTAAGAAGTCTACGACTTATCGTGAGTAATGCAGTAAGATATAAGTAAAGACATCATGGTGGATGGCAATACGCCCTAAAAAGGATCAATAATCATCAGATGTTTATCTCTGAAATTCTTAGTCTTGACTCCAGATCCCACATTAGGAAAGTAGACTATCTAAAATTTCTTCTTAATCTAATCATATACTGTAACAATGAGTTGATCACAGTTCAAGAATTTCGGCTACATGACCTGTATGATGACAATTCGGTATCACTAAAAGTTTTCCAGGTTTTTCATTAGGATCGTTGTATCACGAGGAAAAATGTAGTTGTAATGGTGTTGTTATTTTCGTGAACACAAAATGGTATGTATACATGAAAAAGGAGTAACTCGTTGAGACACTATATGCTGAAAATTCATATTGTATTAAACATACTACTGAATGAAGCTATTATTATTACTATTATTAAATGGCCTCGATATAACAATTTTCCATAAGTTTTAAGAATTTATTTATCATATTTGTCACTATCACCGTAAAATTATAAATAATTTGATATGTCCAAGAATGTGTTTACTAATCATACTATTCTAATATACACCATACTATGATTAGTTCACTTAAAACCTAAACCGTTTGTTTTAATTATGTTTAACACTGGGAAAAAACTTCCTTTCTACATTAAAGTTGCATTGCAAACCAACATGCCTATTTTAGGCAACAGCAAATATACTACCGTTATTCGTCTGAAAAGTTTCATTATCATTTAAATTAGGCTAAGAATTATGTGGATGAACTTCCTTGATAATCAACATGATTTGTTCAAATGTTGAAGTCCAAGAATTTTAAGAAGTAAACATATTGATTCATTATAATCAATACTAGATGCATAGGATAATACAAAGAGTATACTTCCTGACATAGTTGACTTTTTCTATACTATATGGAGTTACTAAGCAGCTGCCAGGCGAATTTGTAAACTTCATATTTCTTATGAATAGTATTGTTATTTAGTGATTGGTCAATTTTGTAGTTTAGGTTTTATACTTTTTCAAACCTTACCTTTTATCAAAAATAAAGACGTTTGAACGAAGAATATTCTTTTTGATGAATGCTCATCAGGTTCTACATTTATTAGTTCAAAATTATTAGACACAAAAATAGCCAGTTCTGAGGCAGGTCATATCCTACTTAAAATGAAACCAGATGGTTAAGAGTTTGTAAAATGGAGTGAATGATAATCAAAATTCGTCAAATAGTAACAATAACAATAATAGACATAATTACAATCAGTTCATTTCTTTGATCTTAAAATGTGATATTCATTCTGTGTACTTTGATTAATAATAATAATAATTATTATTATAATAACAATAATAATAATAGTAATAATAATAATAATATGGAAATGCACATTCAGTGGGAGAATACATATGCATTAATCACATTAAATCGTCGCATGATTAAGGTAGTGATTGGTTTAGTGGATCTTGCGTCGGCCATGGCAGGAGAAGAGGTTGAACGTACTTCTTCTGTATGCACAGGTCTGGCTTCTTGACTCGTATAGCTATCGCATCTGCCGTTTTAAGGACTTTGAGTCTAACCGATCTTGGCAGATAACTGTTTACATAAAATACTATTGTGAATGATTGATTTATGCTCGCCACATGACCTGTTTGAATTAGGTGAGCTAGCGGCTTTCTTTCTGCGGTGAAGCAACGTACTGATTTTAGGGTCATTGTTTACTTATTTCCTTCAGTATGTGTAAATGTTATGCAGTAGCATTCGAACCCGAAAATTGTTGCTTTTGGTTTTACCTTTATCTGAGCTGGTATATTGGAGCTTCAAGGAACATATATTTAAAATAATGCAAGCAATCTTAGTCATCTAATCAGAGTTTTCTCAACGATAACACTTCATTAAGCATACTTCAAACATTATATTTGAATATTGGAAATGAAATACACCACTGTACTAAAAACAAAGTACTCTTAACAAATTATTAGACGTATATTCTGTAAAACGTAGCTTTTCGTCGCCTAGTGTGTGTACTATAAAGGCTGTTGAAGAGCGGTAAGACTAAAAGCAGCAGATCCAAGGTCTGAGGGCGAAGTCGTACTGCCGACTGTACAGAGGTGTGACGGCAGTAAGGTGTTTCCCTCGGACAACCAGCATAACAGCGATGCTGCCTTCCCACAAGGAGGGGTGGGGTTAGAAAAGGTTGATCCCTAAAAATGCACACCTCGCCTTATCCTACGGATTTCCGTCTCCGGCGATAAGGTCTTCAACAAGTACGGAGCTAACACTAAAACCACTCACCAAAAGGTCGTGTGTGACCGGCCTCAAGCAGTTGTCCCTTGGGCACTGCAGTCACGCTCTAATCCAATTTCCTTTTTAGGTACCTCCAGAAGAACCCTTCCACGGTGTGGGCAACCGGGAAGTGATAACTGCCCTCATACCTCTGACAGCACTCAAGACCACCGTATTCAAAATCATTTACTCTCTTCAATCCCTATCATTGCTCCTACCTTGACTATCAACTCTGAACTTCCTCTTCTAACTTCCTCTTCAAGTGTCACCACGTCCGACGATTCTAGCACTCGAAGTAATGTCCCAGGTCTACTGAAACCCCGCTCCAACCTACACATTGGAGCTTTCAACGTACGCACCCTATGTCAAATCGGTCAACAGGCCTCCTTAGCTAAAACCCTGGAATCTCGTATGATTGATGTGTGCTGTGTCTCCGAAACACGCATACAAGATCCTAGCGTGGTCATTCACTTGACCTCACCTCGCCAAAACGGCGAGGCGACAAAATACACTCTCCGTTTATCTGGCGACTCAATAGCCAGCTCTCGTGGACTGGCGGGTGTGGGCATAGCGCTAAGCATGAGAGCAGAACAAGCACTATTAGAATGGATCCCTGTCAATAGTCGTCTATGTGCTGTTCGACTAAACGGCTCTGTAAGGACTCGGAGGAATAGGGACACTCGTCGTTGTCTTTTCGTCGTTTCCGCCTACGCTCCCACTGACTGCAGCCCAGACGAACTGAAGGATGAATTTTACAGAAACCTTTGTGAACTTCTTCAAAAAGCCAAGCACTCAGACATAGTAGTCGTCGCAGGTGACTTTAATGCCCAAGTAGGTAGTTTAGACCAAACAGAAAGACATTTAGGCGGGTATTTTAGTGTTCCAGCTCAGAGAACAGATAATGGTGACCGTCTGCTGCAACTTTGCTCAGACAATCGTCTATTCTTAGCGAATACTAATTTTAGGCATAAGGAGAGACATCGCCTAACGTGGCGACCCCCTTCACCAAGACAACGATGGACCCAAATAGACCATATTGCCATCAGCCATCGTTGGAGAGGCTCGACAGAAGATTGCCGCTCGTTCTGGAGTACATGTTTAGACTCTGATCATGCTCTAGTACGAGCACGCATTTGCTTGCACCTCACTGGACGTAGAAAGGCCACATTAGGAAAACCCATTAGAATTGATCTGAGCGACGAGAAGGTCAAAATTAAATTTCAAGAACAGTTAGAGTCACAATTAGGTAACTCTGGAAACCAGGCTGATCCTGATGTTGCCTGGAATGATCTAAAAACAGCTGTAGAAACAGCAGCGTCATCTACTAGTAATTTGAACAGAAGGAGCACGAAAAACCAGTGGATTTCTGCGACATCTATGGCACTGATGAGCTCTCGCCAACTAATCCCGTCAGGCTCTGAACACGATGAAGAGCGAAAACAAATCAAGTCTAAATTAAGTAGAAGTTTACGAAACGATCGTGAGCAGTGGTGGGCAACGAAAGCAAAAGAGATGGAAAAGGCAGCGGCTTTAGGCAACACTAGGCAGTTTTATAGACTAATCAGGGAAACCGGAATTAAGAAGTCAAGGATAAGTGAAACTATCTCCGAGAAAGATGATACTGTAATCTGCTCTCAACCCAGACGTTTAGAACGATGGGCCAAACACTTCAAGGAACAGTTTAGCTGGCCTTCAGCTACTCTACAATTACCCAGCATTCCCACTCAAGGTAAATGGAACATTGAAGTAGGCCCCCCGACACTAGCTGAAGTTCAAAAAGCTATGTCTAACCTGAAGCGAGGAAGAGCAACTGGTCCAGATGGGCTAACTCCAGAGGTTTTCAAAGATGGTGGTTCAGTCTTGGCGATTAGGTTGACTAGTATTTTAGCTAAAGTCTGGGAACTAGATAAAATTCCATCCGACTGGTCTAAATCACTAATAGTCCCAATATATAAGAAAGGACCAAAATCATCTTGTGATAACCATAGAGGGATTACTTTGACTAATATAGCATCTAAAATACTAGCCTCAATAATTATCGGACGTTTAACAAAGACTCGTGAACTACAAACACGAGAAAACCAGGCTGGCTTCAGACCTGGTCGTGGCTGCATCGACCACATATTCACCATTCGTCAGGTTTTAGAACACAGGCACGCCTACCGGCGTCCTACAATGGTGGTTTTCCTCGACTTAAAGGCAGCATTCGACTCAGTTGACCGTGAGGTTCTGTGGCAGTGTCTGTCATTAAAAGGTGTACCTCAGAAGTACATAAACCTTGTGAAGGCTCTTTACTCGAACACTACCAGTCGAGTCAGAGCTTATGGCGAACTGTCATCTGAATTTGCGACCTCAAGTGGTGTCCGTCAAGACTGCCCACTATCTCCGTTTTTGTTTAATTTTATCATAGACGTGCTACTGGAAGTAACGCTTTCTTCGGCTGAATTTTCTGGGATTGATCTCCTTCCAGGAGGTCCACTCATCGACTTAGAATACGCAGACGACATAGTCCTGTTTGGTGAAGACACTGATAAGATGCAGAGTCTTCTGGTCGCACTGAGCAACAATGCCAGGATGTTTGGGATGCGTTTCTCCCCCTCTAAGTGTAAATTGTTACTTCAGGACTGGCCTGCGTCAACCCCCGAACTAAGGATAGGGAGTGAAGTAGTTGAATGCGTTGATAACTTCACTTATCTTGGAAGTCTGATCAGCCCTAATGGGTTGGTGTCTGAGGAAATTTCTGCACGAATTCGAAAGGCTCGTTTGGCTTTTGCCAACTTACGTCATCTATGGCGTAGGCGTGATATTCGTCTATCAACTAAAGGACGAGTATATTGCACAGCAGTTCGTCCTGTTCTACTTTACGGCTGTGAAACATGGCCATTAAGGGTAGAAGACACTCGTAGGTTACTAGCATTTGATCACAGATGTCTTAGAAATATATCTCGTACCTGCTGGGATCTCCGGGTAACTAATAATGAGGTTAGACGAAGGGTACTAGGGAATAATGGTAAATCTGTTGATGAGGTTATGAAACTTCATCGACTGAGATGGTTGGGGCATGTGTTACGTATGTCCGAACACCGGTTACCACGTCGCTCAATGATGACTAGTATTGGGGTGGGTTGGAAAAGGGTTAGGGGCGGCCAAACCAAAACGTGGCATCAGTCGTTGAAGTCACTAACTTCTGGTCTGAGCCACATTGGTAGATGTCGACTACCTGGTTGGGGTCCGCGTGACTGCCGTACCCAGTGGTTGGAGACTCTTGGTGACATGGCTCAGAATCGATCACAACGGCGTAGGTGTATACATTCTTTGTCTTCACGTACACCTTGAGACTAAAATTACTCTACCTTTCTTCATACAAACTAAATTTTTTTCTTTTTTTTTTCTCTACATATTATATCCTTATATGCAATCTTCCTTTTATATATTACTACCATTAAAGTAACTGATTCTATGAATTTGGTGATCATCTTGCTATGCTGTTGAGGTGTGGCAACTTGGACCGATGCACTTATGTGCCTGGTCCTACGTTGTATCTGTCTGGATTATCATTTTAACTTGTAACCCAAAGTGGTATTTGTTAAGGCTGTTTAATATCTTCATTTTCGTTTAACTTCAAGATTGATTAGCTGAATGAAATAACTGTACCGTCTTCTGATTTTCATAAATTAATAGCCTATCAGTGGGTTTGATTATTGACTAAGAATACGTAGATGACATAGTCTTGTTTTATTTAGTCGTTCAGAGTCTTTTGGTAGCACTCAAAAATGGGAATTGTTTGTTAAGTGTTAATTCCTATCAACGCCTGAACTAAAGTCATTCACGTTTGTTGGGGCCAGAGGGTAAGTAATAAAGATATTAGACAGACAGTATTGGAAAAAGACGACAAATTGATTGATACAGTTTTGAATCTTCATAGGTTGAAGTGGTCTAGACCTTTCGCACATGCATATCCACTCTCTACCTCATAATATTGGCTGGCAAGCGGTAGGATAGAAGAAAGCTAGAGTCGGCCAAACTGAAACATGACCTCAGTCTATGAAGTCTTTGACTATTGGTTTTAACCATGTTGGTGGGTGTAGACTACCCGGTTGAAGTCTACTTGATAATTGCTGTCAGTGACTGGAGACAATTGGTGACGTGACTGATAGTTAGTCACAGTGGTCCATTCTGTCTTCCTTTAAACTATGAGCTAAAAAAGTACTTTATAACTTTATTTTCATGAACTTACTATGTCACCGTATATCATATTCCATTCGTTTTTTTCTTGCTACCATTGATGTAACTACTATTTCTATCAATTTAGTGTTCATTTTACTGTGTTGATAAATTATAGAGTAATATACACGTAGTTCAAGTTTTACATTGTACATTAATCATTGAGTTAATGTAACTTGATTAGAAATATACTTAATAATCTACCTGTTTAATTATAAAACTTGAAGAAAGAAAACTAATTCTTATTTATTTTTTCTTTAATTTATTAAGTGCATATTTTCACATTATTATTACTTCTTCATTTTTCTATTGAAGTTGAGAAATAAATAAATCTTTAGTTTTTTTCTCAGTAAGAGTATTTTATGTAACTAAGCAAAATTATTTCTCGAAAGTGTACTTTATTGCCATTTGTTTCTTACCACAGTATATATATATATATATATATATATATATATATTTGTATGTGAGAAATAAAGATATGTATAGAAACAGATAAGATTCTACTTTAGCACCAACCAGGATATATGCACTACTGAGAAAACATATTCATTAGTGCACCTAGTAAATGAATATAGTTAACAAATTGTTTATGCATTTAATAATAATAATAATAATAATAATAATAATAATAATAATATAGTTACTCATTGATTTAACTGGTTCTTAAAAACATAATTAATCAATGTAATTGTGTTTCTTTTTGTTGTTGTTGACCTGTAACTCTTCCTAATAAATCCATAAATAATCATAGTAAAAGTAGGTAAATCAATATGAATAGTAAGTAAAAAGAAATGGTTAGTCTTTTTGTTAACAATGATTGTAATTAGTTTATGCATACATGAAAATATGCATGTTTACTAGTTGATATACATAAGGTTATTAAAGAAATAAATGTTTATTCATACATGATCATTGTTTTTTTGATTACTTATATAATTGATTACCAGGTCTATATAATCCAATATGAAGTAACTTCCTATGTGAGCTAATAATAATAATAAGTAAGTAAGTATTTTGGTGAACAATGGAAAGTTAAATAAAACGAATGAAAAAAATACATGACATGTTAAATATATACAAAGCCACATCAATGCAGTAGTTGATAATGTTGGTTGGTTGAGACTAATTGACAGGAAACCCAGGACTTCGGTTTTATGCTTTCATTAGCATAGTGTATAGTTAACGTTTAAGAAACTGATAATCCACAGTGGATTCTCTCCTGAGTTACATAGTTTAGCAGTATGACTGGAGTGATCAAACCTGTTGTGTCAATTTCCTCAAAATTAAAGTGATGAGTGTCAAGTAACAGTAAACCAAAATCATTCAGGGTTTCCTGCTGACTTCCTTCATTTATCAACATAATGCACACAATGTTGAATCACTTAGTCTGGTAGCCGCGTTGCAACTCGATCGTTTGGAATAGATCTAATCTAAGTATTGTAAAAATATGACAAAATTCACTACTGAGTTATAACTTATTTACGTACTGTTCAATGAGGTAGCATTATCACGGAAAGCGTAATTATTATTTTATTGAATATCTCATTCTGAACTGTAAACGAATAAAGATGTAGAATTCATGATCAGAGATGGTTTGTGATTACTCTTTGTGGATATTCATAAATGAAATTGTTTAGTCGAGGTTGCTATTATGTGCATCGTGAGCAGTTTGCTTCTATGCTTTTAAAGTGTTCATTGTACAGCCAGTAATGGCATTTAGGACACGCATATCAGCTTCTTTAGAACTCATCATTTTAATAAACATTAATCATCTTTTTTCGGGTTTTATTCATTTTTTAAAATTACATATCATTTTATGAAGCTTGAGTTAAAGAGGCTTCTGTGAAGGGCACTTTCAAAGAATAGAGTATGACAATTACTATACCATAGAAGGAAATTTGTGAGTCAACGATAAAATTGAAACAGATGGATTACATAATAAGTCATAATAAGTGTAATATGTAAATTGATAGTAGGATGGGAGATATACTAGTAGCCATGATAAGCAAGCTAATAACAACAACATGAATGCATATTTTAACATAAAATGAATACGAATAATTGTAAGTTGCATGTCGATCAAGACGTGTGAAATTAAACTTGTTACAACAACAAGTAATTGTGATTCCTTCAAAGCTAGGTGTGAAAACAGTGTATACAGTTAAATAGAGAATGACGAAGAGGTATGAAATAGGTGAAGTAAGATCAAGCGAAACAACAAATGGTATACAGAATTAAGTAAGTCGTTTATTAAGTCATATAAATCCATAGAAGGAATAGGGGTGTTGCACATTTCTTTTAACACAAACTCGTGTTGATATCTCTGATCGTAATGGCTTTAGCGATGTGTAAATGAGATCAAATCCTATCCAGAAACTTTGATGGTATGCTGTATACTACTCTGAATGCCTCAGTTCTATCTGCTACATTCTTACTGATTAATAAGTGTGACAAAATAAAACGACGTGTGGATTTCACCGGCTCCTTTCAAAACCAAGATGATAGATGCTAATTAACCCGTTAGTTTAGTCGTCTAGTCATACGCCCAATTTAGCTCTCTACATAGGAGCCGTTGAGCTCATAAATATACATGAATATGGCAAAACCAGGTAACCTATCCTTTAGTTAAGTAACTATCACTGGTCAACTAGTGAATGATAAACAAAGTTTTACTGGATTGAATGATCATTGAATCACAAATTGGCCTTTATTGGTTTGATAAATTTTTTTTATCTCCATGTAAATATTGTTGTATATTAGAGTAAAACCTGTTGATGATCTCATACTAGACAATAATATTCACCTATACGTAATGTATCAATATATATGAAAACATTGTACACCGTATACATCAATCAGACTGAACTCATATTGAAGTTTAATCTGTAATTTCTATATATTGTATATTACCTGATTTACAGAATGATTATTTAATAAGTAACATATTTTATTTATTAGTAATGCATGACAATAAGTTCTATGTATATAAACAGGAAGTGTATATTTATAATTACACAAACTAGACAAATACAATAGATTAAAGAAATCATATTTAGTTGATATACAGTTGAAATATAATTTTATCATTAATTAGTTTTATATAAAGTTTTATACTACTTAAATTTTTAATATAAGTAGATTTGTATGTACACGAGTATAATACACTAGGATTTGGACAAACTTTTATTAAATCTAGTTAATTTTAGTATGTTAAATTATAAACAATATACATTTAAATAATTCATTAAATTTAGATTAAAATTGTTTAAATGAGAAATTAGGAAGAAAAAACATTGTTGATTTTTGATGAATATACATTTGTTAATACTTATATCATGAATTAATCTGAACCAGACAACCATTGATCACCCGGAATCACTGTACAGCTGTTTCATCCTAGTATGGAACTCCCCAGTTGTGCGCACCCACGATCCTGTTGGAGATCGAACCCAGGACCCTCTGGCTCCGCGAGGAGCGCTTTACCATTGGACCACTGAGCCGGCTCCTAATGGTTGATATTTCTAATTCAGTCAATTCGTGTTACGTTTGCGAGACCTCATCCACACACATTTATAAATGTAATGAGAGAATTCATGTTACTAAATTGAAATACAAAAAAATGCATAATTTCTATTCCTTAAATGAAGTGTTATAACCAAGAAGAAAAAAAGAGCACTCTGAAATTGTAAAATCAAAACGATGTTATATTGTTTAGTTGTTTTTTTTTATTATGATTTGAGTAACAGTATATATTTTCGTTGTGTTTTGTGAGAGAACTTAACAAATTATAAGACAGTTTTAAAGTAATAGAACTGGAGATTGTTTGTAAAGATTGGTACATTGGTTGGCTGAATACGTCAGAGATTGATGTTACTAAGACATTAATGTAAATTAGAGAGCACTAGACAGTTGTTTCTTACTAGTATTGGACTTTTCAGCAGTGTGTACCCTACATTTCGTCCCAGGGGCTTCAGGTTGACGAATACCTAAACATGCACATTACTAGGATCAGCATCCAACGATAGAATTCGTACTTTAATGTAATAGATAAAAATTTAAAACAGGTGTTATGAAGATTTTTCAATTGAAATTCATATCACGATATTAGTTAGATAATGATTGAGAACCAATAACTAATGCTACAAGACAGCTGCTACGTTCTATAATGAGACTCTTTGGCATTGGGCATACACGATATAAACAAGGAACCAAGCTTAAAAAATTTAGGTTTCATGCTTAACACTTAATTATTAGACTACTGAGCTAGCCAGCGTTGAACACTTGATATGTCACTGATTGCCATCGGTGAGTGATTGCCTTAGGTCAAACGTAACTAAACTCTACTACTTGAATTTTATCACTAGAACCCCAATAATTATCTTTTGCAGTCGATCACCTGGGAACTCATATCGACCGCTGGATGCCTCCAACTTTAGTGTTCTAACTGCTAAGTATTTATCTCGAACTCCAAAGATCCAGGACTTGATTCCGTTGTGATATCATGTATATACACTCCCGAAGAATCCATAGTTATTCAACCCTGATTTTAAATGGATGTCTAACTCTGGTCAACTTATGTTATCAAACTAAGAATTTCATTTTACAATAACAAAAAGTTTTATCAACATTTTTTTGGATTTCAATCAGATTCATAAGTTGTTTAACTATATTGGCTTACTGTAAGCTGAAAACATGATGAAATAATTGCATCTATTGTAAAATGTATTCCTTTACGTCTATTTATTCACTATTCATTCGATGAATATAAAATATTCTATTCTTTGAATATTACTAGGCTATAATGATTTGCATTAAATATTACTAACGTTTTTTTTTACTTGAAGTACGTAAGTTGGATGACTACGAACAAAAACATAACTTTTCCCATGACATTTTTCTGCGACTTCAAGTACTGATCACTAAATTAGTAATAAATATCATATTAAAAAGTTCAATATATAATCATTATTAATTAAAGTTAAAACCATTTTTTCAGTTTTCAATGAATTCAATACAGTAGTTTAGTGGATTATTGATGGTATAAAGTAAACATTGGAAAACAAAATAAATGCTTCTGGTATATACTTACAATATATTGGTTTTTCTAAGTGGAATGTATGTTTTTTTATCTTCCCGTTGATTTTTCATGGGCTGAGACTAGTCAGTCTTCGTTGCTAAATGTACATTTTGAGTGGATAGTCTCAATATAACGATAGATCACAGAGTATTTGTTTAAGTTGGATTGTAACTGGTAAGCGAAATGTAGGAAGCCCGTTTCATCCTTTATGGGACACGTCAACTGAATAAACCTACATCCCAGTATTAATGCTCACACCGAAACTCGAATCCAGTTCGTTTCGTGTCAAATGTCACTGAGTTTACTACTAGGTTACTGACAAAAAAGATTGTGGCAGTGAATAGGTGTAACGTGTGCACAACTAATTAACTGTAGATCATAATAAGGGGCAATGTGCTAACAGCAAATATACTAAACAGCAGGATAATGTAAGAGAAACGTAACAATCACAAAAATGAAACGTCAACAATACCCATACTTTAATTGGAATAAAGTTCTGAAACACAGTTCTCAGAGTTTGTTACTTTTCATTAGTCTCCAGTTATAACAAGTCACATACACAAAGTGTATGTATATATAATTAAGATATATTTGGATCTTTCAGGTGTGAAGATCATCCCTGGGATACAGATGCATCCAGCTAACGGTTCCCAAGTAAGATGAAACGTGTGTCTTGAATTCCGTTTACCAGTCATAATCCAACTTAAACAAACATTGGTTTTTCACTTCTATCATTTTAATGGACTGGTTATTATAAAACAAATATAGAAAGAAATTATTCCTATTCACAATTTTGTGTTTTTCACGCTTCAAGATGTTACCATGTTGAATGAGAGTTGCATTTTATTTTAGGATGACATACGTTAATCTTAATAACAGTGCAACTGTTGTTTTCTTCATTAATTTACGTTATATATATAAGTTACCCAAAATAAGTTTGTTTCTGAGATTGTAGTCACTACATTAATCGAAGTATCATCATTATTAGATAATACATTTTGTATTTACGTACAATTCGAAATTATACGAAATAGACATAAACCTATTAGACTTGTGATATATAAACAATTCTTCAATGGCTTTCATTATTAATAACTTGTAACTTGTAGTCAATACCTAGGAACATAATAATACGTCAGTTTTCATGTATTAACAAAGAAATTAGAATTATATTTATGCTTAATTCTGTGAGTTACAATTAAGTGCCTACAGTTTTGAATAAACAAGATAAACAGTAGGTGCATATGATTAAAAAGGATATGAATACTAGATATCTGTAATGCATAGTGGCGTCACTTTAACATGTAATTGATTGTATGTCCTCCAAATGTAACATGAAATTATACCAAGTAACTTGGAACAATACATAGTTAATTTACCAAAAAAAAACAAATCATCTTTTGCTTCACTAATCGCAATTTGCATAATTCTTTGGTAACTTACACTACAGACTGAATGTAGTTAAATAAACATTCATCCAAGTATATGATTCCTCAATAGTGTTTATTCTTAACTCAACTAAGAAATGAACTAACGAGTTCTAGTCATTAATGCCGAATGCTTGACATTCTGATCGATTAATTGGACTCATACTGTACTTTTCTTATTTAATGTACATTTTTAATGATTGTCGAACTATAAACATTTCATGTAACAACTCTGTCAACTTATTTTCCTAATAATAATTCCTATCTAACTTATAGAAATTCAATAAATCCTTATTTACTGTTTCAAGAACTATGTTTAGCTATAGGCTAAAATGTATATCTTAAATTCCATTTCTAGTTGTTGTCTAAGATTTACAGTGTCAGTCACTATATTTTAGAGTAAAACTGTTAGTTATTTATATTTTTTTTTACTTTTATTCTAAGTAGAAATTAAGTAACTTATGAATATGGTAACATAGTTGTTTGCCAAAAACTTCAATTTTTATAATAAATAAAAAAAATATTTAGATTAAACAATTTATGTGTGTTTAAGCTAATTGAAAGTTTTTCCGATTGTATACGTTATGTGTGTTATTCTGTTAAATCAATTAAATAGGCTAAGGGATTAATAGACTAAAGTATGAAATACTTGTCCTGGTTCGACATAATCTACTTAGATAAATTTCATTTGTATATTAACGTTTTAACCTGATTTATAGACGTGTGAATTACATATTCCACTCCCCCCCCCCCACATATACACACACCGATTGAAGTTTATTAATAACAAAGAAATGTTCTTATAAAAATTACTGTTGACTTAATTTACTACTAATAACTATGAGTTATTATATCATACATGAAAATTACGATCAGTACCTTCATTATGTATGTTGTAACAGTGTTAATTGACTAAATCGGTAATATTAAAATATACCGGAAACAATAAAAATAAGTCAATAGTAAATTAATATGTGGAACAGTGACGAAGGTATCTTTACAGAAATGTTGAGAAGATATCTCGTCTTAACTATACTACTTAAATAACTAAATGCTTAATTTAAGCAAAATGAAGAGAGAATGTATATTAAAGAATAAGTTATATTGTTAAAGGTTACAATTAAAGAATAATAACGTTTCGGTGATTCGCACTAATTAAGTTATCTTTCACTTAATCAAACGTTAATTGATATTCAATTATTCAATGAAGTTAATGATAAACATTACAGAAAGGCTTTCTGATTAAATATTATTATTCTACAAACTTATTATATAATCTACAATTAACTGAACCGAATCAGAACAAAATAACTTATTATATAAGTGTAGTATTGAGTTAAACAATAACATATTACATATTAAATTGTAGTGGTTTTGTGGAGATTGATAATGAGTTAAAATGCTTGTATTCGTCATAGATTGATGTTAATTGGATACCACTGAAAACCAGAGACCATCATCATTCAGTTGCAATAACCAACTCTTTAATGAATAACTTCAGGATGTTCTTGAATTTCTAGGGAGCTGTCCTGACGAGTGGAGTTCAGACGTATCAGAAGTGAGACCAATGACAATGAATGATAGAAGCTCTGTGTCACAAATTGATGAAAGGGAGAATTCTACGGTTGAACGCCGGTCTGCTCTGCGTCTCAGGAGGTCCATCAACCAAAATACCTTAGGTTCGACTCCACGGCATGATAGGGGGTAAGCACTTTTGAGGAATCCTTAGGATAAGACAGCTGTCTGGTGCTCCCTAGATTTCGTTTCAAGTGCATGTTAGAGACATGAATGGTTAAAAGGTTCAAACTGCTCAAAGTTAATATATCTTTCAGTATTATACTGATGAATAAATTTCAAGATGATAGTAATCAATAAACCAGTCGAAAGCTATGCTTATGGACTGAAGGTATTCAGTCTCTGTTGCAATATATGCATTCTGAGCGAATTGCCTCGATATAACGACCATTTACAGGTATTATTCAAGTTATATACAAGTCCATCTTAATTACTTATGCACAAGTGTGACTGTCTGGACTCAGTAGTCTAGTGGTGAAAGTGGTAACGTTTTGCATGAAACGGACTGAGTTTAGATCCCACTGTGTGCATCGACATTGGGATGCGGGTGCATTCAGTAGACGAGTCCCAAATAGGACGAAATATGCATCCTGTTTCCGCTTGCCAGTCACAATCCAACTTAAATAATTCTCGAAATACTGTTTGAACTGTAAATTATCCACACTTGATTTAATCCATTTAAATAACTTAGCAGTATGAAGATAGCCAAAAGCTATAAGTGAGATAGGTATTTTGAAGATTATTCATCCGCCTATAAAATAAAATCTAAATGAAGTGACGTTCCACTTGTCTGATAAAGAGCTAGTCAATGGAACTATGACTGTGACTTGATAAGCATGATAACGGTGATTGTTTGGCATGATGCCTGAGTGACCACAGCCTTCTATAAAATTATTCATGGAAAGGACAAACACTGGCGCATAAAAGTTATTGTCAGGTTCTCTAGTGAGTAAAAAAGTCACTTTTATGTATCATTTACTGGAAAAATTAGTAATAGGGATTACATGATACAGTAAGGGCTGAATAAAGGAGCTATGCACAGGGTTTGGGAATAATACGACCATAATTAAGTTACAATAATTTGAAGAGATGAACATACATGACAATCGTTAGTGAGTCTACGGAAAGTGCACGATTTGAGAAATACGAATATCATAGTCAGTGAATGCTTAACCAGTGACAGCTTAGCCCTTATGATGAACAAAATCGATAGATCGTGATTTCCGATTCATTGCCCTGATATAGCACCAATTGTTTGACAGAATTGTTTTCCACCAGATCATATTTACATAACCGTAAATTGACACTTGATTAGACTCATCAAAGATATTTTATGAAGAAACAGTAGTATCGGTCTCGTTATATTACTACATCTGTGAAAATCATCAGTGAAAATCAAAATTTTCGTTTCAATCAAAATGCATATTACTTATCTATGTAATACATATTACTTACTTTAAGTTAATAATCGTTGATAGATTTTTGTTAATTTTGCGCGATATGGTCCAAAGATATCTGACAAATTGTCTTATATGTGTAATCTGACCATACGAATGCAAAATAGACTGACGAATTTCGAATATTGTTTTATATTACTTATAAGTAGGCAAAGTATGAATGAGTAATATTTTTATTTCATAAAATCGGTTATAGAACTTTCTTTCATACCTCAAAGTTGATCATTATTTACTACTGACTATTGGCATTAGAAGACCATAAATTGCCAGCGATAACTTAAAATTAATACGTAAAGTATAATTTGAAATTCTCATCATTGTCTCAGTCCTTTTTAATGCCAACATTTATGCCTACTAATAAGTAGCATGAAATAACATTTAAAATTTATTGAATTTTTAGTGTATAATGTTGATAAACCAATATGGGAGATATAAACAACTATTTACATGACACACTGATATGTTCGAAGGTACTAATTATATTTAGACTTCATCAGGCGACAAAGTTTTTCATACTCATACACCCGAACAGCATAACTTGAACTTTAGCCAATAACGTTATGCGGAAAACAATAATCTTGATAAAACTAAAAGCACGATCAGATGCAAAGACTGTTTGTTTAGTGCTCGGTATATCTGCTCTAAAATTTCTAGTCTTCGAGTAGGGATTGGATAATTCGAGCTATTCGAGCCTACTACCTAGAGAGATACCGAAAGACAAATTATACTTTACTCATCTGCTTTATATGCATTCAAAACCCACTCACACAACAGACTGATAAAGAAAATAACATTCATTCAAAACAAAGACAGAAATGACTGGAAACTGAAAATAACAAGTACGTAGTTGATTGATTGTAGTTCCTAAATGGAAGATGATATAACAACAGTTCTTGAATCCACTGAAAGGTAAAAGTAGGGGAGGCGATATAATAATAGGAATAGAATGTCTGTCTTACATACACCTAAAATAAATAAAACAGTTCGGAATGTTCCTTGTTCATATTCATTCTCTAAATCCGACACAGTTTTGTTGGTCTTTGTATATTAAATCATTAAACGTTTAAATAGCTTAAAAACATTCACCAATGTTTGTTTGAAGTGTTGATCAGTCAGTAGACAATCTAAATACACAAAATTATTGTAAAATATCTTGTGTTCTCGAGGTAGCTAATAGACAGTCATCACGACTCTATCAGTTAAATGTGAAAACTGCATGGCATAAATTAGGATGAGTTTGTATCTTCCCGTCAATTAGTCACAAACGTGACTGTCTGGACTCAGTGGTCTAGTGGTGTACGCTGTGGCGTATGACACGAACCGGACTGAGTTCGAATCCCACTGTGAACATCAACATTGGGATGCAGGTACATCTAGCCGATGAGTCCCAAATAGGACGAAACGCGCCGTCCTGGATCCCACTTGCCAGTCACAATACAAATTAAATGGTCAGCCTCTGTTGCTATATGTGCATCCTGAGCAGATTTTTATCCAAATGGCTATAAATGACAAGTAATGTTTAAGTCGGTACATTGGTAGGTACATCCAGCCGATGAGTCCCAAATAGGATGAAACGCGTGTCCTGTATTCCGCTTGCCTGTCTTAATTCGACTTAAATACTATACGCATAAACTTCCGATATTGACATATATTTATGTATAAACTCTAGAAAATATCATTTGATTTTATTTGTCTATGAAGTACTTTATTTCAGGGTTTAATTTAATAAACATACTTTATTTCTATTCTATTACTAAGCAGAGACGATCGTTGACACCATGTGCATGGCTTGAACGTGGTGGGTTTTTTAATATGCCTAAATATTACAACTCATTATCGCCATTCGCACAACGACGTCATATTTGTTCTGGTTATTCAAGTTGTCCACTTACATGGCTTCCAACAAATGATGTAAAATCATTAACATTCAAACTGATAGGTACTGATGGTAAGTGGATTATATATATGTAAAGAAATAATTATTTTTTTCAAACATGACAGTGTAGTGTGTACTTTAAACACTTGATTTTCTTTGTTGGTCGATTTAATGGGGTTATCATTTGCTTACAAAGTGCTGAGTTATAGTTTCTATATGTTAAGATAAAACGCTAGTTTACTAATAGAAACTGTCAGTATATAATGGCAATAGAACTTTAGTAGATACAATAATACAGTAATCTGCTTAGCTAGTTGGAAATATGTACGAGAACGTACTGAATTATTATATTACTGAATAGTTGAACTATCATATGAGTTCGAGATCACTGAGTAGTTCGAAAGCACAACAAAATAGTATTATATAACCAACTTCAATATTCTTTAGCTTTTTTTATGAACACAACATTGTCAAATTTACGGGTTCTTAATATGTAGAAATGTTTGGACAAATCATGGATATGAGTTAACTAGATATAGAAAGGCCTTGAACGAGTTAATTACTGTGATCAATAAAAAATGTGACTATTTAGCCGGTGTCCTTACGTCTATTCTGATGCCTAGTCAGTCCCAGGTGGAAATATGAAAAATACAGGATCAATGAATAAACCGGCTAAATCAGATTATATTTCAAGCAGTCTTTTATATATATGTAAAACCTGACCACATAGTAAACCAATTAGGAAAATAACATCGACATATGATATGAACGACATGGATAGTGAACTGGAGTAGGGTATACACAATTAATTAACTACAGTTTATAGATGGAAAATGGCATAATAATAGTTAATAGGTCAAATGAGAAGTTAGAGCAAGAACAGTATAATAATATTGGGAATGAAATATTTATTTTACATTCAATCATAATAAGTAAAATAGTGTTCTGATGAACAGCACTGGAAGAAAATCAATCTTCTTCAGGTGTACGATATAACACTTCTCTACTCTCATAATATATTGTGTTGATAGTTAAGATTTCAATGAATGATTTAAGTGTATACTTGCTTTAAACTTTTGTGTAAAATGTAAATTGCTATAGTTGGAATGCTAGCAGTCATCTATGATACATCTTCAAAACACTGTTTGTTTAACAAGATTTTATATTGGGCATGAATGCTATAACACAGTTAGAGGTTGAGGTGCTAAGTTATCTAAAGTCAATTTATTAATGTAATTTGGGAAGTTTTATGGATATGTACATGGTTAGGGAATTAAACTTAGTTCATTCACATCTGACGGTAAATGCCTAACCATCAGTACAATTGGGCCAGCATCCATTGGTAGATTTTTCACTACAATATATCACAAAAGTCATCTATTGTTACTGATAGGAAGTCGTGACTAGTGAGATTCACACCTGTCAAGGCGTAAGACAGTTATCACTAAGTTGTATTATATCACAAATTGATGGAACTGAGAATCCTACTATAGCCTCCAGGCAGACCCATTGGTGTTTATAGTCAATCATTCACCATGAGGCCTGCAGAACCTAGGTTGGATTCCCTGTCTAATTTGATGATGTACATTACTAAGGAGTCTCTTACTAGGAATAATCAGTTGCCCAGTAGTACTGGGTTTTCAGATGTATCCAACCGACATCAGTCTATGCATATTACTTATCTCTATAAAACCACATCAATACTTAAATTTTCCACATATGATTTTTCTTTAAAGACATTCAGCATTGTCGTATTTTATTGTATAAGTTTATGAGCTTAAAATTATCTTGGAATAATAATCGAAGGTGTATACTATATGTCAGTTGGATAGAAGTCATTCAATTGAATAAATTAACTACCAAAGTTTTTTTACTGGAACTTAAAAAGTATTATTTAAAATGCAATATTATCACTCCCATACAATTTGTGTATAATATCTTCTGTACGTTAATACTATAATTCTTTAGATGATTAGTATTACAACTAACACTCATATTCCATTAATTGCAATCTTAATGATACTTTTAGGATGTTTACTTAATTAGAACATTATTAATTGATTAAATACGTCACAGATTGATGTTGGTAGGATACCGATGAAAGTCATAGAGCACAAGACAACTGTTTCCTTTTAGTATGGGACTTCTCAGCAGTTCATCATCCTAGATTCCGCCCCAGAGGTCTCAGGTTGACTGGCGAACACTAACCGTCTGCACCAATCGGCTGACATCCAATGGTAATGATTCTCACTTGCATAAATTTGTAATATATAACATGACGAAACATTATTTAAATGAATCTTTCAATAAAGAGCTTGGTCGTACTTATTTATGTTAAAACTGTTTATTTTAGATATGCGTGATTATGAATTTCAAGCTCATTTTTGTAATAGAATCTATGAAGCAAGGCATCGTTATTGTACTATGGAAGAGGGAGAAATTGCATTTGAATTACGTCAAATAGGAACATGGTTGATGGTAGATCGAATCAATTGTAGGTGCTTAGGAATTGCTGATGTTGAACGTTATGGTTATAGTAAAGGTGTTCAATTTGGAGATAGAGTTTTTCGTGGAAATTATATACACATGACATGTGCAACAAAAGTGAGTAGACCTCATTATTTATAAGTAATTTTTAATGTTCTCATCAGTCTTAATACTTATTACGTAGCATATAAATATGAATAGACGTGAATAATTCATTTGACTATGAGTGAAGTATACTTTATGGAAGTCTGCAAGAGTGGTTCCAGATAGTGTTTACAATATGCATTGATTTGGTAACTTATAAACAGATTTTGTTTTCCAGTACTCTGAAGAAATGCAAGAGGATCTAGTAAACAAACAATCACTTAATCAATTCCATGATCATTTTGTAAAGTAATTCATTCTGAAAAGTTGAATACATTAAAAGATTCAGTGTAGCTATTTCGGCATAGGACGGTGTACCGTTTTAAAAATAAAGTTAAAATACTGTTGATCTGAAGTGGCTTTGTGGAGATTGACATTTATTTTCACTTCATTGTCTGCATTCGTCACAGGACTAGTCTTCGGTTGAATACCTTTGAAAACCAGTGAGCACTGAACAGCTGTTTTGTCCTAGTACTGAACTCTGTAGAGAGCTCCCCCTTGGATGCGAAGAACTCGATTACAGAACCTACAAGTTTCACAGGGAATGGTTAGTCATCTACACCTGTGTTTCCTTACCCAATGGTAGAATTCTCGCTTTGATCAATTGGTGACGCAGATAGATAATCCTTCATTGTTATTGGTGATGACTGCCTCATACTCGACGAAATCTGAACTCTACCAGTCATGATTTCCGAAAAACATTCAGAAACCTCTAAAATTTAATCACCAGTAAGCTGATTATTTCTGAATTTGAGATGATTTTGTGTAGACTAGGCATTAAGTCTAGTTGTTCTTATTATTTATAGATTGATCTCAGGAGGTTTACATTGTTGAGGAGGATTAAACAACTAACTAGTGTTCTCTGGCTTTTAATAGTACCCAACAGACATCAATCTGTGACGAATACGAACTACAAAATTCATTTAAAACATGTGAATAGAAATATATTTGTAAACTAAACACAGCAAATCAATGTCTTACACACACTTAATCCCTAAGTTTTCTGAATCTATTTGTTCGTTTTTTGACTGAAATTCCTAATAATAATAGTCTTAGTTGTATTATACCTAAAATATCCTTGAAGTTAGCTTAATTAGAATTTGTCAATGCTGATATCACAAATTGATCTGAATCAAACAACCATTGAACACCTGGAAGCACTAGACATCTGTTTTGTCCTAGTATGGGACTCTCCAGCAGTGCGCATCCACGACCCCGTTGGGGATCGAACCCAGGACCCTCTGGCTTCGTGTCGAGCGCCTTACCATTGGACCACTGAGTCGGCCCCTAACGGTTGATATTTCTAATTCAGTTAATTCGTGATACGCTTGCGCGACTTCATCCATTGTCATCGGTGGGTAATTAGAATTATAGTATTAGGTAATTCTAATATTTACCTTTCTGGTAGATACCATGAAACTCAACTGTTATTTTAACGATAATTAATTCAGTTCAAACAGAAGTACATTGTTGTTTTTCTTCAGTTAACACTTATCAAATCTAATAGAATATGACATGTTACTTAATGTTCATCAGTATACTATTTGTATTGACTCTTAGATCGTGATTAGTTAATCTAGTAGTTACTTTTTTTATTCAAACTAGTTTATTTCATAGTATCATATTAACAAAAAAACTACTTTCTATTGTATTTGATAGCCTCAATGTAAACTGGATGATTATTGTTATATTGAAACACCAAGTACAGATGGTTATATTTATGGTGGTCGTGTACCATGCATTTGTCCAAAACAATATCATTGCCCAATTTATTTTATACGTGATAAACGTATTCCACAAATCAATGATGATGGACGTGTTATTAGTTATGGAATAAAATGTAAACGAAGAAATTATTAATTTATTACATTTCATTGTTTGTTTTTTGTTTTATAAAAAAATTTTAAAATTTTTCACATATTTTTTTCTTTTTTTCATTTTCTTCAATCTTCTATTATCTTCAAATGTTTATTATCTCAGTTAGATACAAAAACAAACAAACAAACTAACTAACTAACTAGCTAACTTTATTGTTTTATGATCAGTATTCAATACTTATTTCTTGTTACTATGGACACTATTATGTTATGTATAGCATATAATTTCAAATGTGACGAAAAATGAAGAAAATTAATAGAAAAAAAAAGAAAAACCTTTTCACTTCATCAATATTATTGTTACTATTGAATTGTTTGACAATCATATCCATGTTTAATAATTTAAATTAATCTTTGTCTGTATTATTTATAACTCAAAAATACATTGTATTGAAATTATGCATCAATTACTGATCATAGTTTGAAGTTAATAAATAAATAAATCCAATAGAAAACTAGCATATCCTTTAAGTCATTGATTC
Organism: Schistosoma japonicum; assembly: GCA_025215515.1. Taxonomy (NCBI): domain Eukaryota; kingdom Metazoa; phylum Platyhelminthes; class Trematoda; order Strigeidida; family Schistosomatidae; genus Schistosoma; species Schistosoma japonicum. The sequence goes on from CM046062.1 coordinate 17,643,204, forward strand.
AGGCTCTAGTTATGTAATGAATTTACATTTATGAAAAAAATTTCATATTAAAATGTAACAACTAGCTAATGCTTATTGGTACTCACTAGGTGTTTTAATGCTTGTTCATTTAGTGATAAAAAAAAAAGAAACATGAATTCAATGATCTTTACAATATTTAGTCTTAGTAAATTGTCTTAAATGCTTACATAAGTAGTATTTATTCACAAAATATCAATATATTCATAACCATTTAGTAATCAAATTCATATAATAATGAATATCATCTTATTACATTTAAGAAGTCTCTGAATAAAGAATGTAAAACAATTAGTCTTACAGTGATATCATATTTCCTGTAAATGTTTACACACGATGATATAAATAATGAAATAATAATAAAAAGTCTATCTTTCGTAGACAACTGATATGCAAAAGGTTGCATTGTTGAATTTAATCATCAATTTGTAAAATAGAAGCAACTTCAAGGATACGCCACATTCTCTTCAGGAAGATTTAGAAGAAAGGATACCTTATTAAGATACTAAAAAAAGAAGATCTTAGCAATTGGATAGAACAACAGAGGCATCATTATTCTTTTAATACCGGAAAAAGTATTCAAAAAATTGCTATTGAATCAAATGAAAGACCCAATCGACACCCAACTTCAAGATCAACAGGCCAGCTTCCGTACGGACCGACTTTGTAAAATCATGCATGCAGGTCAGCTCACAGATTCACTCGAAGTAAAGACCGGTGTCAAAAAATCCTGCTTACTCTCATTCTTCCACCTCTCATTCTGAGGGTGATTGACTCGATCATGGAGACTGCAACATCTCCAGGCAATCTCAAAATACAGTGCACGATATTGATGCAACTACATGACTTGGACAATCCAGATGACCGACATAGCTATCCTATACCACATACAAAAACAAATGAAGGCGAAAATGAACAGTGTAGTAACAGCCTCGCCAGCAGTAGACCTCAACATACACAGAAAGAAAAACAGCATCCTCAAATACAAAACAACTAACAATAACACAATTGAACTTGACGGAGAAATTTCCGAATATGTAGAAACCTTTACATACTTGGGCAGTATCATCGATAAACAAGGTGTGTCTGATGCAGATGTGAAGGTGGGAATTGGCAAGACTAGCACGATCAGCATTTCTACAACTAAAAGACATCTGGAACTCAAACCAACTGACAGTCAATATTTTCAATACAAATGTGAAGAAAGTTAGTTCTGTTGCATGGAGCTGAAACTTGTATGAATAACTACGAAAAGCATCATTCGAAAGATGCAAGTATTTATAAACAACTGTTTGCACATGGTACTTTGTATCCGTTGACCGGATATCGTCAACAACAACGTTCTGTGGCAGAGAACATACCAACCATGATCCAACCGAGCAAGAAATTAGGAGAAGACACTAGAGCTGGATAGGACATTCATTGAACAAATCATCGGACTGTGTCATGATCCAAGCATTAACATGTAATCGTGAAGGTGAATGGAGAAGAGGAAGACCCATGAACTCATTGCTTTGGGATTTGGAGAGAGATATGAAGAGAATGAATAGCACTTGTGAATGAGCTGGAAAGGAAATCCGAGTACAGATTTGGTTGGAGAATGCTGGTGGGCTGACTATGCTTAACATGGGGTAATTGGTATTGTTTGATTGAGTGCTAGTAAAATATCCAAATAATTGTTTGGTGTGAAATTAGAGTGAACGGTTACTTTGATGTTTACCAGTGGAAATGTGTTTATGTCATCATAGTAGGTCATTTTTGAATTCATCCCACAAAAACTGTTACTTGAACAGTAAGATACATCTTTAGACAACAAAGATGAACACTAAAATCCATTCGGAACTATTTTTAGAGGCTAACAGATCATCTGCATTGTATTTACTCAGAAAAGTAACCTAAAACAATTAAATAAAGAACTATTACCATTAGGGTTTATTTAGCTTTAATGTAAAAGATGTTTTTCTGAATTTTCGCATGTAGACTTGAAGTGTAGCTTTTGTGTAGTTTCCGTTTACAGAAAGAATACTGTGGACAAATAATCCACTACTTAAGTCATTGTTCATCATCCCTTCCGACTATCATATAAACATACATCAGTCTTTAGTAACTATTTGAAATGATGAAGCTTTTCGGGAGCTTGCTAGTATATTTTTGGCTTTACATAATACTCGCTTATAGAATTTCAATTGATCCCTCTTAAAATTTGAAACTTTAGTTTGTAGGACACTGCAACTTTCGAAAGTCTCATATATATACGACATTATAGTATCTAGGTAATGGCTTCTAAGATATCTGCATGAAGTGAAATATTGAAAATTAAAGCAGTAGTTAATTTTGATGACTGTCATACGTCACAATTATTTCTAGTGACTATCAGAAAGAAGTACATATCAATTAAAAAAATTAAAATATTTCCTAGGTACATTCATTTTTTTTAATTATATCGGTAAGCTTGAGTTTCAGACAGAAAGCTAGCTTTTTTACTCCAGCAACTCCAATAAAACTCTTATAAACTTTCGTAGTAGATAAATAGTAAGTGAAGTAAGAAAATGAGGTTCGTTTAAAAATAAATACTCAGTTCTTACATAGTCTTGATAATGGACTTGTAAAGTTGGTCAACATATCTACAAATCCAGTTAGCTCTTTCAATCAAGGTAGATGCATGAAAGATATTATTAGTGTACTGATTACAAGATTTCATTGAAAAATGTAACGTCATTATGACAACATTCTAGCTGTAAATGCAAATTTTCATAACATATGAATGATAGGAATGATGACATAATTATACGGTGCCTACTAGAAATATTAGGCCTTTCCAAAAGTGTTTCAGAAGAAAGCATAACTTAATGATATGAGGGGGGCGAGGTATTACTAGTACCGTTATAAAAGAGCTGCTGATATTAGTATTATGAAAATTGTAATTTCAACCTAATCACATTCCTTGAAATCAGCTTTGCATTTTTTGTATTCTTATTACTTTATTTATTATGACATAACTATTTAGGAGATTGGTTTCAACGAGTCTTACGTTACACATCAACTAAGCACAGTATAATCATGAATTTATTGTACTCTATACTCTGTTATGAAATGTTAGTAATTTAAGAGATAAAAGTACTAAATGAGTCAATGTTATGTAACCAGTAACATGAGTGATGGAAAAAATGATTTATAAAGTTTGTTCAATATTTATTTTTATTAAGACTATTAAGATATCAAACTACCATTCCAACCATTGGGATATATACTACTTAACTAGAGAAAATGACAAGCTTTCTGATCACACTAGTCGAATTATGAAGGCAAGTTAAATATTTTGTAAATTGTGTCCGAATCTAAGTATTAAAATATCACTTATTAATCGAAGAATAGGATGGACTTAAAAATAGTAATAATGGGAATAATGCTGACGATTTGGCTACTTAAATAATAATAAGTAGCATAAATTATTTTGCTAAATAAATTCAAAAATTGTTGTTTTGCATTTCGATTACATAAATTTATTCATAACAATATAGTTAACCACTTATCTTTATAAATAAGCATTATATAAACCGCAATAGTTTAATGGAATATATAGGAAGGAATATAGAATTCATAATTGAAAAGTATGTTTCTGAAGAATACATGAGAACTTAAATAAGCTTAAATTATATACCAACAAATATTGTCTTCTTGATCATAAATATTAAGTATGAAATGAAATGACAGTCGTTTCATCTTTAAAAATAGAAAGCTTTACTTGAAACCCGATATTCACCTTTTTGTCTCTCCTCTGTTATATCTTTTGTTAGTCAATTGGAAAGTTGTAAAGAATATGAATTGAACATATTGAAAAATTTTAATGAAATTTGAACAACACCTATTTTAGATATATAGTCATTATTGAGACAAAATAAGTTCTTTAATGATTAGCTTACATAGATTTGTCAAGTACTTGTTTGGTTATAAACAGATTAATATTAAAAATGGAATTCAAAGCATTACACATTAATAAGTAGTAGAGTGATAAAAATGTTTATCATATAAGTAATAGTAATGAATACTTGTTGTATACTCTACCAGTAAAGATAGAAACTTGACATAGATAACATGTATTCATTGTCAGTATATATGATGTAATAAATCTTGAAAGAAGAAATGTCTATTCATATTATGCTAAATTAACAGTAGGAATGAGTGAATTGAATATTGGAATTTGGTAAATATTGCACTTTTTTTTTTTAATTGATGAGTAGATACTATTTTAGCGTTTTGCATTTTTTCTTTGGTACATATTCACCACTATCGTTTAATGTAATTTGTTGATCTCCATAGGTTGGTCGATCTTCAGGTGTTGTAAGAAAACGTAATCTCTATAAACAAATGAAAATAGACTATGTAAGATTAACATTATAACATTAATTCATGAGAGAATGGCTAGTTTATGATGCTGAAAACATAGTTACGGTGTTAATGTTACATTGGATGCAGTTAATTAGGTATAAAATTTTTAAATTTGAGTGTTATGTTGAGAATTTAAACTTCAATGTTTTCTCTTTAGTTAATTACAATGTGTTAAATCTATATGTGACACATTTTACATTAATTGAAATGTGCAAACAAACATGTACCTTGTTGTAATAAAGAATCACTTGTTGAGGTTACTATATTGTTAAGTATGGAAAGCATTGAATCAATGTAAATTCTATGAAGTTTGAATAAACTGTTTGAGGATATTAATTGTATTTACATATTGGCATCAGTTGACGAACCACTAGTAGTCAATAGATTATAAATGTCTGTTTCATCTTAGTATTGTTTCATTTCAGTAGTGCGCACTTTAAATACCTCCCCAAGAGCTTCACATTTGCGAATGTTTAACCCCTTATTCAACCGGGATGGTATTCAGTGACAGGCATTTTACTTCCATCAGTTTGTGTCATGATGCAACGATCATCCATTGTCACTGGCGATAACTATCTCGTTCTCGACAAGTCTGAACTTCACCATTCACGACTCCACACTTGAGCCTCAGGAACATCCTGGAGTTATTTATTAGTGAGCTACTTATTGTAATGGAATTGAGGTGGTTTGTGTAGATCGATTTTAAGTTTTAGTTGAAAAATAAAGTGACTCTGTATCTAAGATAACTAAACTGGATCTAGCATTATTAACTCCAGTTACGCAGTAATACAGAGCAATCTTTATTTAATATTATTGACTTTATACTATTGATGAATTAATTGGTTTCATGAACTATGACAATCATACTCAGAAAACACTACAGTTACACATTAACTTGTTTCTGTGATTTAAAATTCTTAGTGGTTTTTATTGCTGTAAATTAACAAACTAGGCCTTAGTTTCAGGATTTACAGATTATTTTTAAACCGGTTAAGTCATTATATGTGATAGAATTTGTCTCGCGAACGTAGGATAATGATCATCATATATGGCGTAACTGGGGTTGGTGGAGGTGAGACGGTAAATAGTTTATATGTATATTATTAATATGTTGTGATAAATATGGTAACTGTATGAACATGCATTGGTTGAAGGATCTACCATTAAGTAAGCCGTTTACTTTATTTATACTTAGAATTTTATGAAAAGGATAAGAATGTGTTCTTAACAAAGCATCCAAACTCAATGGATTAAGTTAAACAAATACAAAAGGAACATTAAAAGTGTCACATATAACTGAAACTGTTGGTATCATTCTATGGAATATAACTGCTAAGTGTTAAATTACAAGTAGCACAAAGTATGTACCAGTTATATGACTGACTTTGTTCATCTTAGCTGATATGATTTTAAAATATTTATTTCGAATAAAAATACAATTACGTTTAAGTATACAACATTTACTACTTACATCAAGTAAAGATCCTTTTGCTTTAAGTAACTGATATATCATTAAAATTGGAATGAATATCGGAGATGAAAATACTATAGCCCATGATAATGCAATAACCCATGTTGTAGGTTCATAAACAACACCCAGAACAGAAATAGGTTGTGTTTCATATGAGACTATATTCGCAATAAAGATCCCCTTAATAGAAAAGAAAAGAAATTTAGGTATATGGAACATTTCAGTAATATATAATTAGTAGTACTTGCAATATTGAAAAATGAACTTATAATTGTAAAAGCATTCTGAAAATAACTATGAGACGAGTCAGTGCTGTAAAACTAGAAGTAAGACGATTAGCTTAACTGTTTAATTATGTATCTTCGATTTTACAGTCGATAAATGTTTCAAAGGTCAAACGATTGTAAGACTTAAAACTGATTATAGAGTCCCCTACTTAATCCGTTTTCAAAATTAAGCATGTCCAAAGTAGAATCATTGATATTTTAGGTTGTATACATCACTTTGTGAGATGTTAATGGCTTCTTAAATGCACCAGAACATTATCAAAAGTAATCTACTTTCATAAACATATTACAGTAAATAAAAATATCTTAAGCCATGATAGTGTCTAACAAACAAAACACGAGATATACACCCAAAAATGTAACAATAAAATGAATAGTGAATGTATGCGCATAACTATGGGCTATTTAGAACTATTGAAGAATATACTTCCAATAATAAACTGAGTTTAACATTCATAGTGTATATAAAACGGTGAAGCGATTGCATATTACAACAAAGTTATCAGAGATTTATTATTCTAAATGCATTATGTCAGACTGGACTATTAATTTGTCGTAATTGGTATGGAGTAATGCACAAAAAAGGGGTGAATTAGGAAAGAAAACATCATGGATATTAAAAAGCGATTTAACAGAGTATCTTCCGAAATATAGATTTAGAATAATCATTAATACAGTTAAATCATAAATCAGCTAATTAAATCCGTCTTGAAATTGATATCACCACCTGACTTTGGTCAAATAACTATTGAAAACTAGAATCAGCTGGATTACTGCATAGTATTCCTCATTGATGAGCTTTACTTAGATCACTTAGTTAGTATCCAGTAGATAACATTTCTGGTTTCAACAAACTCTCATTATAATGGATCATCTGATTCATTGCCATTCGTATGTAACTACCACACACTTGAATTACACGTGAATTAAAGATCCAGATATATACGTATATTTTGGTTTAAATATTGTACCTGAAATTGTATGTGTTGATATATTACTCAGATATGTACTCGTATATGCATTCGATACTATACAAAAACCGAGTCATTTACGGAAAAACATACTAAATAATGGGAAGTTTATACTATACTTTCACTTTAGTGTACTATAAAATAGTGCTAAATGAAGCTGTACAACTGTTATTACCTTTATTTTAGTAGCTATAGGACCATATCATTTATGTCAGTTGTTACGCTGACAACTAGTTATAAGTTATTTGTAATACCATTAAATCTCTATTTGTAAAGTCAATATTGGGATTACAAAATAACCGTAAACTGTTATTAATTTCAATAATGAAATAGTTAATTTCCATGTTGAACATCTTGAATAAACTTGAAATTTAAATTAATCATGACAATATTTCATCAAATTGTATTCTATAACAGTGATTGGAAGGAATTGTTTAAATTCAATAAGAGAAATAGAGCGTATAATGAAATGCATTTAAAATTACTTTAAATCATAAGTTCAAGTAGTAAATAAAGTGTAGTTGAAAAGTTTAAATGTTTTCATATTACTATTGAATTATTTATTGAGATAATTATTACCCGAATACAAAGTAAAATTTTGTTATGATGCGAGAAATTTTTTGGTTGATTGACCGAATGCCAATTAGGTATGCCTAGTGGATAATTGAGCGTCTGCCCTACGCCCACTGAGTCCCAAGCCGCAATAAGAAGAGCACAAGCTGATAGGCCAACCAGACAGAATCGAATTATATTTCATACATTCCTTTATATATACACAATTCCAGACCACACAGTCAACCAATTAGGAAACTAACATTAATACAGAACTAAGAAAATAGTGGTAGTGAATAGGGACAACTTGTTAACAACTAATTAACTGTAATCCATAATAAGTGACAATATAATAACAGCAAATGTACTAAACGGGAGTCTAGGGTAAGAGAAACGTAACAATAATAGAAATGTAATGTTTACACTACTCACGATTAGAATAAATGAATTAGTTCTCTATAACACAGTTTTGGAAGTTTTTCACTCTTCTTTAGTGATCCGACATAACAAATTTTTTTATTAAAACTCTAATTTTTGTAACATGAAGAATTGGTAATACCCTTTCTATTTTATACTAGTAGACTGAGCTAAATCTCCGAATTACGTCACTAAAAAAAGGGTTTATTTCAAAAAAAATTGTATTTAGCATATGGAAATGTATTGTTATTAAAATTGCTTAATTTATTCTGATTGAAGTTATCAGCTGATTAATAGAAAAATTCCAATAACCTCACCCCTCATCCCCGAAACTAAGAGAGCTTGATTGGAAACAATTTAAGCCAATCTTCTAAACTATGCCATTAAACACATTATGGGATTAGATTGTTGGCTAATGAACTTTACAAATACATCACATAATACTGATTAGTCGTGTTGTCAGATTGTAGTTTTAGAATTAATATAAAGAGTTAGCTATCCAAAATTGTATTCATTATTTAATTAATTGGTATTCCTGACTCCGTAAACAAATTAGTTCTACACAAGATCGATGACATTTTATATAGCTATGGTAATGACGCTATTTGATAGTGTGGATACGAGAAGATTATGGAGTCTTCTATGATATTATGGCGCACACAAAAAGATAGTCAATATCATATGGAATTCTTACGACGGACTACATTGTAAAATCATGCATGCAGGTCAGCTCACAGATTCACTCGAAGTAAAGACCGGTGTCAAAAAATCCTGCTTACTCTCACTCTTCCACCTCTCATTCTGAGGGTGGTTGACTCGATCATGGAGACTGCAACATATCCAGGCAATCTCAAAATACGGTGCACAATATTGATGCAACTACATGACTTGGACAATCCAGATGACCGACATAGCTCTCCTATACCACATACAAAAACAAATGAAGGCGAAAATGAACAGCGTAGTAACAGCCTCGCCAGCAGTAGACCTCAACATACACAGAAAGAAAAACAGCATCCTCAGATACAAAACAACTAACAATAACACAATTCAACTTGACGGAGAAATTTTCAGAATATGTAGAAACCTTTACATACTTGGGCAGTATCATCGATAAACAAGGTGTGTCTGATGCAGATGTGAAGGTGGGAATTGGCAAGACTAGCACAAACAGCATTTCTAGAACTAAAAGACATCTGGAACTCAAACCAACTGACAGTCAATATTTTTAGTACAAGTGTGGAGACAGTTAGTTCTGTTGCATGGAGCTGAAACGTGTATGAACACTACGAAAAGCATCATTCGAAAGATACAAGTATTTATAAACAACTGTCTGCACATGGTACTTTGTATCCGTTGACCGGATACCGTCAACAACAACGTTCTGTGGCAGAGAACAGACCAACCATGATCCAACCGAGCAAGAAATTAGGAGAAGACACTAGAGCTGGATAGGACATTCATTGAGCAAATCCTCAAACTGTGTCATAAGTCAAGCATTAACATGTAATCATGAAGGTGAATGGAGAAGAGGAAGACCCATATACTCATTGCTTTGGGATTTGGAGAGAGATATGAAGAGAATGAATAGCACTTGGGAAGAGCTGGAAAGGAAATCCGAGTACAGAGTTGATTGGAGAATACTGGTCGTCAGCTTATGCTTCACATGGGGTTATTGGTATTGATTGATTGACGTTGATCATGATGCTTGGTCATTTAGATTTTTATTTGACTTGGTAGTATAATTTAACAGTATATGTTAGCACTTGATACGTAATCTAAATACATGGGATACTATCGATTACTACAAATCATATAACACTCAACTACATGTATAATATCAAGAATCACTTATCAAATAGAAAAAATAATTTTCATATTCTTAACTGACCTCAGTTAGACAACTATTAAAAACCAGAAACTGGTACTGTAAAATGGCTGTTTCATCTTAGTGTTGAACATTTATAACTGTAACCGGAACTCTTCTAGCTGATCAAGTCTAAGACATTCAAGCTTTGCAGCGGATACCTGACTGGTTATTTAATGAGTCATTCGGCATCGAATGATTGATGCTGCTGACCTTATCGATTGTAATTACTTAATAATTATCTCACAGCTGACATGATTAAACTGTTCTGATCAAATTGTGAATACGTGCTGCTGAGGAGTCTCATACAATAATGAACTAGGTGTCAAGTACTCACCCAGTTTCTAACTACTATCTAATTAATGCCAATTCACTGAGGACAAATTTTACATTATCCTTGAAACTCATTTAGAAAAATATGTTGCTTTAAACTAATAATTATTATTCCACCAATAACATCTACACTCAAATATCTGAGCTATTGATATTAGTCGATTTATGCACTGAATACTCAATCTTTCATTGTACTTTAATTATTTGTTTTAATTATTACAATATGTTAAAGTGTATTTCTGATTTGAATTAGGCTGTTAACTGATTACATAATATGAAGGCTTATATATAAAGTAATATTTATTACTTTGTAAGAATTTAAATGTAGTAAACAGAAAATTTTGATTTATTTACAATAATACTACTAATAATACTTATTTAATATTTGTAAAACTAAAGAAATATTTTGTTTAGTTGAAATTCTCTTCACTAAGAATGTGTTTATCATTAGATAACATCTAAACTAAAGTGTAATGTACAAATTTTATTTACGTAATGTACATTCATCTAAATTAAGGGATAAATGATTGAGGCAAAAGAGAAATATAAAAACATCAAGAAATGGTATCTATTTTGTTTTATTTATAGGGAAAAAAAACAAAAAAATATACATAAAAGTAATCCAAGCTATTTAATTCATCACTTTACATACAAAACAACAAAAATATAAAGTCAACAAGAGAAAAAGAAAAGAAAATGTGAAAATGACAGAAAACCAGATGAGAGTAACAACTGATAGTGAACAAGTTGTTTGGAGAAAGAGAAGTTGTGAAGTGGGGTGTTGAGAGGGTGGGGGCTTGTAGGAAATAAATTAAGCCTGGAAAAAAAATATTATCACAATTGGAATGTATGCTAAACAACAAAAGATGATTAACGATTAATATTCCATTTATATGCAAATTTCTATAAAGATCAGGTTATGGTTTTACATTATGACTACTTATAAATGTAGATATAAATGTATAGATATATATCTCCATTTTTCTGATCAAAACATGAACTAATAAGGTGGTTGTTAATAAAACTATGTATTTTGAGGCTTTAATGTATGACAGAATAAGTGAAAGTTACATGAAAACGTAGGAAATTCCCAGTCACCCCTTTTCTACTCTGTACTCACTTGTAAACATGTTAACCGATTCACACACATCTTACTTTTAAATGAATAAAAAAGAAGAAATATTTCCTTTTCTTAAATAAAATTTAAATAAAGTTGGTTTATCACTACGAGGTTAAGTAATAAGAAATTTCCCTAGTTTACAGTTTTAAGTACACAAAATAAGTTAACCATTTAAAAGTTTTGCAACTTTTAAGTAGTATAAACAATCATAAGTGAAATAGTAATAAGCATATTACAGTAAAACATAAAACCTGTACTGAATTGTTGTTTTAGTGTATCCTGTGAATATGAACTAAAATTCAATAATACAGGGTCTATTGTATTTCCTCAGTATTGTTTTTTTATAGCATTATTATGTATATATCCTAATGATATAATCGAATTAAACTTAACTTTGATATAATATCATTTCCATAGAAATCTGATTTCTATCGTAAAGTAATTGTAATTTTAAGCTTAACACACATAAATCATTCTAGTAACATAAACACAGCAAGAGTTATTCACACATAAAGATCAGTGTATAACTTTTCCATAATCAGTATGTGTAACTAGATAATATATAATACAAGGTGTTATTGTAGTGTTAACTACTTTAGATTGAATGATTTAAACAATTGAAAGAAGATATAAATAAGAAAAATTTGAACTACATACATGTTATACAAGCAAAATAGTTCACAGCATCGATAAGTACAAGAAATATTGATCTATTATGTCTATAAATGAAATTTTAAGACACTAGACAAAGAAGTATCATCGTTCTACTGTGTAACAATTCTTCCCTCAAGATATTTATTATTGAAACATGAGCCAGTTATGTTCAAAATACCTGATAGATATGAAGCTATTTCTCTGAAAATACTATAAACTTTAAAGTTTACGTAAAACGTAAGAAGAACAACTTGTCTTATTCTAATATTACAATCATTCGTGGAATAGATTGATTTATTGAATTCACTGCACTTTTGTTTTTGTTCTTGGAACAACTTACAGCATAGAGAAATAAGTCACAACACATTGGCAGAGAAAATTAAATCCTTTCAAGTCATTTTTAATTAAATTCATTTAAAAAATATATAAACTAAATCTATTTAATATATTTTTACAGAACTATTTCGAACAATCTGACCACAAGATAAACAACTATCATCTTCTAATGCTGAACATTTAGTTGAGACAGACCACAAAGTTGGTATTAAATTAACTGTTGTGATATTGTATAAGAGTGGTTTGGAGTGTATACTAAGGTTTGTTGAAACTTTAGCTGTATGAAAGATCAACTTCCCCCCACCCTTGTGTGTTCAAAAAAATTTGTACTAATGCTAAACTTACTCTAGCAATATTGATATTCTATTTAGAATCAAATGTGATTGTCTCGCCAGCTGCACAAGTGTGACTGTCTGAACTCAGTAGTCTAGTAGTGAGTGCATTGGTGTTTTACACGAACCGGACTGAGTTCGAATCCCGGCGTGAACATCAACATTGGGATGCAGGTACATCCAGCCGATGAGTCCCAAATGGAACGAAACGCGCGTCCTGGATTTCGCTTTCCAGTCACAATCCAACTTAAATAATACTTTTATTATCTCTGTTCTCATATCTTATCATCTGATTGTCTAATTGATCTTTCTTAAGAAGTTTATGTATGATCAGATTGTTTGAAATGTATTACGCAAATATATATTAAGTAGTTCTAATAAACGTTATTTTTTTAATTGCATTAAGTAAATGTTTAAAATATAGAAATCAAATCATTTATAACCTACTAGCAGAAATATTGGACTTATATATGCCCAACATATACGCCAGAATATACCAGGTTTGAAGCCTAACATCATTTGTACATCTTGACAAAATCGTTTTGTACCTGTATAGAAAATCGAATTATACGTTAATATGCTTTAAAATACATGCAGATATTTATAAACTAATGTAAATCTATGAATAAAATTTATTTGTAAATAATCTCAAAGAGTGAAATTAATGAAATTTCAATGTTTCGCTCTGCAAGCTGGTTCAGGCTTCTGTAGGGAAATAACCGAAATCAAAAAATTATCGAATGTAAATGTAAATAAGCGGTTAAATGTCACTATGAATGTCCAATCGTATGCAAAGTATGGAAAGATTTGATGATTCATTATCAGGTAGCTAATGTTGAAGTGTTGTGGATGAAGGAAGTTACATGTTGCAATCATTTGTACGCATATACTGCTCTGAGCTATGTCCAAGGAAAGGGATAAACAATCTTAAGATTTGACGTGCCAAATCATGTAAATTTGAGTAAAAGTAAATGGATATGGTGATAATTATGGGTCAAAAGATGGGCTGTATACTTGCAACTGGTAACACGTTGAATTGTTCAATTAGATCTTTGGAAGATGTAGGAGAATGCTCTAAACAAAGTGTATGTTCCTTCAGCCCTACATTCTACTTCAAGAAAACTCGAAAATAAGTCAGTAATAGCATTTTATTCAATAGAATTAAGGCATAGCATCAATTTCGACGGAACTAAAATCCTTCAGAGAAGTTTTCATTCTTATAAAATAAGATTAACTTAATAATAATAATGATAATAATACAATGAAACAACAGATTAGCAAAGAAATTTCTTTTCATTTAACTTTTCAACGAGGCTCTACACTAATACACATGAAGATAATTTACAATGAAGATAAAATCAATGGTGTTTCAGATTGTTATGAAGACAAGTATCAATATGTTCATGATAATGACTGCAAATGATTAACAAAAGGTGAGGTAGACAAAGTGACTACTAATCAAAGATAATAAAATTGTAAATGAATAAATAAGGAGATGTTGATAATAAATTAACTGATTACATAACAGTTAGTTAGAGAATAAACAAAAATGTTATAATATAGGATCGATGAAATTAGAAAAACAGATTTTAGTAAGAGTTACGTAAGAATAAAGGGACAACGAATAACATAGGTTTAGTTACATGATGATGAAAGATTTGAAAAACTTAAGGAAAATTCAAGCTTTGTTATAGCCTACATCAGTGGCTAAAGTAAAACGAGTGGTTGTAAAAACGTTTTTGAATGCACAGGTCAGGTTTGTAGACATGGATGACAATACCTTCTTCCTGTATATAGGAGAAGGACTTGTAAGACATGTGGGATCGTTGAACGAATTCGATAAATAATTTTAAAGGGTTTGAAAGATCGGCCTGGATACCCTGTACCTATTTGGTACATAGCTACCGAAATTGGTATATTACTCAGTTGCCGGTTTTCCATGTTTATCTCTCCTTTATGAGCCACCTATCCTTCTGCCTAACTGGATATGCAGGAATGAGATATTATTATTTCGTTCTTCATCTATAGTGAAACTAATTAATGAACGCTAATAAATATCTCAAGCAGATTTTCTCTTCTCTGTTCATTATTTAATATTACTAAGTTATCATTTATGTGACTGGCAATAAAAAGGTGATCAGTCACATCTTTAAGACAACCGTTCTCCAATTTTTCAAGAAAAATTGTATGTTAGAAGTAAACTTAGTGATGATTCCGCAGCTACCCCATCCGATTGTCTATAGTATTAATTATTAAATTAAAAATGAGCATTCATCATATATTTAAGCATTAATTCTTTTATTGTTGAAATCAGAAATCAAGGTTTCTATACACCTTTCTAAGGGTTTGCTGTAGATAAAATCCACTGTTTATAACAATGGGACGTTAGTGAGTAGAGATGGTATATCAAATGATATCATGAACTTGTCTTTGACCGTCATATTCTTTTAACTTTTTCTACAAACTCAAACGAATCTTTTATGCTATGCTTCATTATTTCATTATGAAGTGGACTCAGTATTTCTACAAACTATTACGCCGCAATATAACGAATTGTTCATATCTGCGAATGATTGGAATGGTAAGCCACTGTCGTGAATCAATGGAAGACCATATAGTCTTGGCATCATAGTCCCAGCAGAATTTAATATAGTGAAAACATTTCAGATTATGACTTTCAGAATTTAATGTTTTACATTCCAATATTATGAAGTAACTTAGGTTTAAATATCAATCAATGCATTTAGATATTTGATAGAATATATATATATACATATATAGGCTTTATGTTAACACTTACCATAGAACCAGCATAGTGCCACACATTCACAAAATACAATGAATAATATTGAGATAGGTGCACCATGACGATCAAGCATCGTTAAAACAAGATATCCACCCTGAGGGAATAAATGAATAAACAACGTAGCTTCAGTTTATAACAATAATGTCATAAACAATCCTTCTCATTTCAATAAATTGAAAGTACTTACATTAGAGAAATGTATTCGAACGTGAAAGTGTTTTTTAAGTTATATCATCTCTTAGGGGAAATTGCAGTTCCAGCAATCATTGCGATATAGTTGCATCTATATTCATAAAATCAGTAACATACTGGAATCTGAATATCATTTTATTATTGTATTCATTAATGGATAATAATGTAACAATGTATTTTCATTGATAATGACTTATTTCAAAAAAATTATGTTTTAGCATAACTTTCAGAATACTTCAGTTGTATAAACATTCATCGATTAGCGATACATAGTTGAGATGTGAATTATCAACATATCTGTTTTCGATTGGTAATAACTGTCACACTCGTGACAAGTCTGGACCCCACCTGTCATAGCTTCTCACTGGAAGAAGGTGTAGGTGGGTAAGCGTTGATCGTGAAACATAAAGGTTCCAGGGTCTGTTCTCTAGTAGAATTGAGGGCGTGCAATTTTGAGGAGTTCCATATAAGGATGAAGCTGTTATCCAGTACTAATTGGTTTTTAGTAGTACCCGACTAGCATCAATTTGTAATGAAGACAAAAAATTAAACTTACTACCTACCTTCGCAGAACCTCATCATTTCAGCTACATTGATCAGATTAGTAGTGACTTATTTGAGGATGTTCTCAGAGTTTGAAGTAGAAAGTTGTGACTAGTGGAGTTCAGACTTGTCAGGAGTAAGACATCTTTATTTTCCTTTATGATAAGATCGTTTTACTGTAAATGTTATCCTCAAAACTCAAATATTTCACTTATTTACCATCATTTGCAACGTAATTCAAGCTAATAAAATAATTTTTATAATATACTATCTTCTGAATAACTTTCGGGAGGCAAGGAAGTTTCAAATCCAACAGAAATCAACAATCGATTTATAAATAAAGCAAATGCAAGCACCCAAAGTATTCAGATTTGACTTATATTTCGGCTTTTCACTAACTCACATCGATCGTCCATTATTCATTTCTATTATATATTCTGATTCAGTGAGCTTAATCTATCATTCCTTTGACTTCCTGAATTTTTTAATCTTTAAGTAATCTGAATTACTTGATATTTACTTTGATAAGTAAAAAGACATTAATATCTACTAATTCGATATTTCATTATACTTAAGTCACATCAGTTCGTATATTATGTAATCTCTGGTCAAATATTCTAGATAGTTACTAAGTGAAACGTCATTCCATTAAGTTTAATTCATTAAGTAACACTCAAATTTAGTTATTGATTTAATTTAATTACTTTAATTATTATCTAAACTGAGTATTCAATGTATATTATTTATTTCAACAATTGAAAACGCTAAACTACTAAAATTATAATCTCTATTTTGTCAATAGCATTATCACTTCGTTTTATCAATAACGTAGACTAATAAATATGGGAATTCTTTGAGATTTTATTGTAAAGTCATGTTTTTCTTCTACATGCACTTATCATTGAATTGCTCAAGGAAGCTAATGTATCTTAAGATTGGTTTCCGTGTAACATTTACAGTTAATTCTAAGAATATACAAACTTTTATATACTTATAAATACTCTATATGCGTATATATATATTTCTGTCCTGGAGGGGTGGGGGTCAGTAGCCACTCAAGTAGCTCAGTGATTTTTGTCTCAGACTGTGGAACTTAGTAACTCGGGGTCGATTCAGCTGAAGATCAGAGGTTTCTTTATAGATTGAAGGTACACGTTGTTGATGAGTGCCAATTAACATGAAATCTAGGTTCAGGGTTTCCTGTTGACATTCACCTCTAAGAAAATCTTTCAAGAGTAATACATATATATATGAAATTCGGTTTTTATATTTCTGTCGAATAGCTATCTTCTTATGATTTGAAAGTGTTACATCTCGGTAATACTATTATGGAGTGAGATTGTTCACTTTCTACTTCTCCATATGCATCCTACGTAGGAATGCCTCGATACAATAGTATTTTCCAACTCTAGTCATTGCTGCCTGCTCAATTTTGAAGATTCTGTATATCAATAAATTACAACCATCTTCATATCCTCATCTAATTAATTTGTGTCATCGCAGAACTACTGTGTAAAGCTTAACAACTTCACAGTTCTGAAGTGAAATACGAACGCGTTGCAATAGTACTAATAGAAAATTCGTAATATATAACTGTTCATTATTCTGATTAAACATTGTTGTGAGATCATGGATGATTATTTCATACGAATGTGATCATATCTGTGTTTTTCTAATTTTGATATTGTTCAATTGAGCACTAGTGTTACTAGGAACAATTAATATGGTACAGGAGGTGCTATTATAAAGATCTGGCTATCATGGGGGAGATATCGCTGTATAATAATTAATTCTCATAGTTAATGACTTAGTTAAGATCTGAAGTTTTGTGTAATAACCAACAAAACGAAATACATACCTTATGATAAACACAATGTCTAATAGGTTATAAATTAAATGAATGGAAGTATACTGCTTAGAAATATAACGTCAACCGTAAACTTGATAAAAATCAGTGTTAATTCACAGTATATTTGAACGAATGAAGTTATAATTTACTCACTTAGCATAAAACTTAAAGGTATATCTATACACACAAAGAAAGACAATTATCTTACACATGTGGTGGATGCCAATGCTCCTATAAAACAGTAAACAATCACTCCAAGAACAAATAGCTCACGTCTACCAGATAATGCAGGAACACTGTCCATAATTGCTGTTATAATTGCTTCGAGACCACCAAACTGAAAACAATATAATATATAATAAAATATATAATTTATTTTATAATATAATATGCATGTTTATCACTCATTGAAGTCAGCGGAATTGAAATGATAATCATAAGAATAGCCTTGTTTTTCTCTCAAATACACCACGTTCCATTCATTAATTTACATTATAACCTCGTTGTCATCACTTCACTTCTGTTTTTTCTTTTAGAATCATATAAATCACTTAATTTCATCAGTAATAATGTCAGAAGGTTATTCTTGTTGACAAGTAAACATTACTTCAGTGTACTGTTCCTGTGGTCAAGTATGACTAGTTTTAAACATCAGTTTAGAAATCTAAATAATTTTCGTTTTCTGTGTTTAGTAAGTATTCAATACGTTCAAAGAAAAAATGTCGCATAAATGCACTGAACATTATTTGGTGCGGACAATTGAACTGAAGTATTTTATTTCCTAATCACTTCGATCTTAAGCTAAAAACCAACTCATCTTGATGTTATTAACTCCTTCTCGTTGTGTTACTACAGATTACTTAGTACTATGGAAAGAGTTGAATAAGTGGCCGTAAAAATATCATAATTAACACTAGAGTTATATTGAAATTTCCATGATATACCTTCTACAATGAAAGCATATATGTTTAGGTACATAATGAATTTAATCTTATCTAAAAGAAACCACATTACCACTTTTATTCTGTGGACTACTTTAACCAGTAATACTATTCATTAAGTAAAACAAATAAGTTCCAAAGGTACAATTTCGTGAAGACAGTTTAATATACAATAGAACATATAAAATTCACAATTATTGACATAACAATAAGTGTTTATAGCGGTATATCATTATAGGAGTGTTCCTGCCAATATTACTGTGTGATTCATATACAATTTTGTGACTGAATTTGTTCATATTAACATGAATGACAAGTATATGATAGATAGCATAGTTAAAACTTTCATTGAAATTGAATGGATCAGTCAGTTTTAAGCATTAATGAAGTTTTAAGACGGAAAGTGAACTGCTCATTGAAGAAAGCTTTCATAGTAGAATATATTTGATAGTAAATACTAACTTAACAGTAGATTTCCTAATAAGACCTACTATAATCCAGATAACTTTACTGTAGTTTTTATACATCTTAGTATTTCCTGAAGTAAAGTGATTTGAAAATGGTATTCTAAGTACTAATTATGAAATTAGGTTAGAAATCGGAATGCTAAAACTCTAATCTCTGGTCAATTTTATGTATTACCGATAGCTTTCATTTCTTTGCCAATAAAATGACACAACTCATTCATGATACAATTACTGTTTGTTGTGTTATTATAGAAATATACAAGTGAATTATAAACAACAACAATAATAACAAGTATACTCACTGTACTATCAAGACCTAATGTAATCAACATTAACATGAATATAATCGCCCAGAATGTTGAACCAGCTAGCGTTGCAATAGCTTCAGGATAAGCAATGAATACTAAACCAGGTCCTGTAAATAGAAAAATTCAAAAAATTCCTTAGGCTATAATGTTTAAGTATATGGAACCAGTATTTCATGAAAACCATTTCATGAAGTATTTGATACTATGAAGGCAAACATTTTCGTTGCTTTTATATTTACTTGCTATTTAATATTCTTTTGAATACTTATAAGCTGGCTATTTGATATATTGCTCGGAAAGACAGACAGACAGACAGATACAACGCAGAACTTCGTACGTACGTACATCAGTTCAGGTTGCCATACCACATCAACACAGAGACGCAACTGTCAGTTCAAATCCAAGAGTGATAGCGATAGTAGATGTATTAGCAGTAATGCAGAAAATTAGGGAGCGAAGATATGATTCGAAAAGTATAATTCAGTAAGATAAATTTGAAAGGAGAAAGATAGAGAATTCAGAAGGTTAGATTTTGAGAGAACACAAAGAGTGGATGCAACTGCGCCATTGCAAACGATTCTGAGCCATGTCGTTCAAGGTCTCTAACCATTGGTGACTTTCGTCTCGCGGACATCAACCACGCAGCCTACATCTACCAACATGACTTAGTCCGCTTGTCAGTGACTTCATCGATTTCTGCCATGTTTTGGTTTGGCCGCCCCTAGCTTTCTTCCAACCTATTCCTACGCCGCAAAACATAGCTCATCGAGGCAGTCGGTAGTTAAACATGCGTAACACGTGTCCCAACCATCTCAACTGATGAAGTCTCAGTACCTCATCTATTGGTTTGCCATCCTTTTCTAGAACCCGTTTCCTAACGATAGCATTGCTCACTGGGTTGTCCCACGATACTCGAGCAATGTTTCAGGGGACAACCCAGTGAGCAATGCTGTCGTCCCCCGAAACATTGCTCGAGTATCGTATCGAAAAGACAATCAAGAAGAAAAGAAGACGTCGAATACAATTTAGTCTATTAGTTATTATTTTCTTAGCTTGATATTCATGAAGCTTATTTCTTCAGCTTGCATGAATATACAGTTATACATAGAAGACTAAGTGCTTTATAACATAACAATAACAAAGTATTAGCTTAATAAAACCATTTTTTAATTATAGTTCCTAACATGACTTTGATGTGACAAAATAGTAAACTGGAGTGTAAACCATATATATTGTAAAGGAGGGGGGGGGGATTAAATGAAGGTACGTTGAATGATCCTGGTGTAAAATGTTCTTAATCTTTAATCGAATAAGTACACCAGATGTTAACAATAGAATTTAATATAGTCTACTTATACATCTTACGGTTGGATTGTTTTAAAAGAAATAAGTGTAAGAGACTACACATATTGTATAATTTCATTAAAAGCAAAATGTTATAGGATTCCTTGAACACTCATCTTCTTAGAAGTGTTTACTTATGTCAGAGTAAGACGCTATCCAATTCACAAAGGCTGTTTGCTACATCATATAATATTTAACATTCTGTTTTAGATAGATAAGTAGTGTATAACAAACACCAATATGTATCATAATTGGGTATATAGTATCTAGGACATAGTAAATCATTATTTATTCTTATTTACTACTTTTCAACTTTTTTTTTATAGACATCGTTATTTTTGTGTTAATTAAAGGTGTACAAAGATACTCTATCTGGAAAAAAAGTTTACAAAGAAAAAATAGAATAAGTATACTTTTAGTTGAATCGTTTTATACTACTATTAAATGTCGGTTTTTATTGATCACTGTAAACATGAATAAAAACAAACAAATACAGTTAACTGTGATGCATTACCATAATCATTATTAGGTAATTGTGTTATTTAATTTCAATAAAGTAATGTACACTATATCATAAAAGCCTCAATTTGCCACTCAGATTGCTTAGGGATGATGGGCAACTGAAGTCAGGCTGAAGGCCAATTGAACTGTTCCCTAAAACGTACTGGCTATCTGTCTAATCTCCTAGATTGACAGTGAATAAGAGCCTTATAATTTTGAAAATAGTTACACTAACAGCCAGATTTCTGATACGCGTTTTCTTGATAAGTTTTTACAGTTTCCTACTTTTACGAAATAGCTCAAGTTTAGTTTGTGTTCGTCACAGATTGATATTGGTTTGGCTGCAAATGAAAACCAGGTAGCACTAAACAGGTATTTTGTCCTAGTATGGAACTCCCTGAAAATACCCACCCTCAACACGGTTCAGGACTTTAGATTCGACGGTGGAAGCTCAACTATCGACATCACTGGGTCGGCCGGTAGCCAATGCTAGGATCCTCACTTCCATTAAATTATAGGTATAATGGGACGTTTATCCATTGTCATTAGTAGAAACTATTTCATTTCCGACAAATCTGAACTCTACTAGTCACTAGTGACTAACTTCAAGATGTTCCTGAAGTTCAAATAAGAAGTTATGACTGGTGGAGCTCAGATATATCGTGAATGAGATAGCTATCACCAATGACATTAGCTGATCGTTTTGCTATGTCACAAATTCATGAAAGTGAGAGTCCTACTATTGAAGGCTGGCTTAGTGATGCATAGGGTCAACCGTTCACCGTGAAATGTGAAAGTTTAGTGTTCGATTACGTGGAGGGATCTAGGCCGCCCAAATGGTAAGGAGTTACACACAGGAACAGTAATGGCCTTCAAGTGCTACATGGTTTTCAGTGATACAAAAAATAACATTTCTAGATGTTCTGCTCACAAAAAGAGGAGATGACTCACTAAGAAGAAACATAAAAAAGAAAATCACATGGATCAAACAATTTACAAACTTCCTTAGCTTTGTACCTATACAATATAAAAGGAATCTATTGAAAACCTTGCATTATAGAAGAATACCGATATGCTCTCTTGATGCGGTTGACGAATAAACAGAAGCATTACATAAAACCCTGAGGGAGAATGGCTACCCTATTAAGTTTATAAATAAACATGTTATCTCGAAAGCAAATAGGAAGATGATTCAGGATTGTAGAAAGAAAGCAGCTTTTTTATGAGACTAGCATTCAGAGTGGACGCACCCAGTGAAATGCTAACGTTAAAACATATCATGAATGATAGTAAAAAAATACACTTATTTTGATAAACATAAGTACAATGTCTTTAAATTAAGTAGACAAGTATTTTCATGAAGAAGTCGTTAAACTTATATTTACAAAATTTAGAATGATCAGTGATTATACACAAGTCAGAAAATGTCAATATAACGTTATCTAGTCAAATGATTGGAATAATAATAGACAAGATTGTATAGACAGATTATTCAACATGAATGTTTCACTGTAAAATAGAAAATAAATGTATGGAGGGTTGCTATTTATGGAAATAACATACTAAAGCCTCAGGTTATCATTCCATGAATGGTTCAACAATCAACAGTATACTAATCAATAATGTATTCTATTTGGCTGTTGTTATATTAAGCGTTACATATAAACGCCTTATCCTCGTTTGGGTGTACTAACAAATTTTATTGTTTGTTTCAATGAATTCATTTTACATAGTTAATAGTTTTCTGTGTAAGGCGACATTACAGTTTCACATACTAAATCTGATTTGTTGATCACATTAAGATATCTAATGAGATCAACGTTTTCAACACGATGGATGTTAAGAACATGTAGCAGTGGTATGACATATTTTCTATATTTAAACTGAATACTAAGTTTAAATATTTATCTTTTGTAGACCTAATATTACTGCTAAGTATTTATGCAAGGAATGCATCCATTGTATTCTAAACCTTTGGTTCTTTTTGAAACGTAAAGTAGCTCTAAAATGACTAAAATGACAATTTTTTGAATTGAGATGGTGTGAGGAGATTCGTATTGAGTTTGGTTGATGATCATCACAGAATGATATTGGATTGGGTGCGATTGTAACCAGGGAGCACTGGAAAGTTGTTCCCTCCTAGTTTGGGATTCTTCAGCAGTACGCATTTAACACATCACCCCAGGGTTTTCAGGTTGGCGAACACCAAACCCTCCCCACCGCTGGACCTGGATCCAATGGTAGAACTCGCATTTCCATCAATTTATGATATAGCATTATGATCATCCATTGTCACTTGATTATAACTGTCTCACCCTGCTAACATCAATCTATGACGAATTCGATCAACCAAACTAAGTACCAATCTCCGCAAACCATCTCAACTTAATTACAATAACTAACTCACTAGTGATTAACTTCAGGATGTTCGTCAAGCCTTAGTGAAAAGTTGTGACTGTTTAACTTTATGTTTTGTTTATAGAGACGAGCCATTAAAAAGAATTCATGAAAAAGAACCAATGTTCCATAAACTGACACATACCTTCATTTGCTACATCTTCCATCGTTTTGCCCATACGAAAACACATATACCCCAAAACAGAGAAGACCACAAAACCTGAGACAAAACTTGTTGCACAGTTAATAAAGCTGGTTATCATTGCATCTCTATTTTAAATAGAAAAATAAATTAAAAGATATAGAAATAAAATAACTTTAGAAAGTATATAACAGTAAGATTGATTGACTCGTAAATTACTCACAGTTACAATACACACGTCATCACTAGTTCTAAAGTGTTTAATTACACCAACTAATTGCCTTAGGTAGTTTGAATTCGACTGAGATCTCAGCAGATTATAGTATCTTTTGTAATGTAAAATTCCTCATGAAGTCCATTAAAATATACCATCAGTTAATCTCTGTGGAAATATTTCAGAATTAAGATAAATTTAACCTTACGTCTACAAGATCGACTTATTTATTCGCTAGTCGCCTAGACGATATAACTAATAGCTAAGTGGTAACGGTTACAGATTGTGATACTTGGTAACCCGTGATCCCCTTCGAGAGGGGAGCATAATTTCACTTGAACATTGCAGGCATGCCTTACTGACGAGTACCAAATAGCACGAAACCTAGGTTCAGAGTCTCCTACAGACTACCCTTGAAACTACCTTATATATCGAACTGTCATTCAAGAATTTGTTAGCATCCTGAAAATTCAAGTACTTTTCTTGTCATTTAATGAAATACAGCGTTTGTTTCCCCTCATGTTTCAGTTACAGTTTCCTTAACTGGCATACTAAAGAGACTGTTAGCATTTAATGGAACTAGTTACTCAAATCGAATGTATTTACGGATTACGTTAATGATATGCAGTCCACTTGGAATATCACTAAACATTTCGTTTGGCATTTGTGTGTGATAGAACGGCTACAAATAAAATTTCTAATAAAACACTTATGTTTGTGGTGATCTCCAATATTCAGTTCAGGTTAGCCTAGATAAATCATATGACTCATATGTACTTTTATTGTTGACATTTTTGTAAACGTGTTTGATGATTTATGTATCACCTTGTGTGTGTGTGTCTGTCTGTCTATCTACTCATCTTCTTGTTACATTGTTTTGGTGACGTACGTTAAGCAGACTTTCACATTTGTTATTTGTCATTGAATTGTCCAATTTCCACCCTTTTGTGGCTATCTCTATTTTGGATACTGGTATACCCACACATACAATACAGTTCTAATACGACTACTTTTGAGTTCTTACTGTGTTATTTCGTGAAAGTTATTTGGAACAACCAAGTACTGATAAGATCATTACGCTTTATTAGTATAGTTAAAATGTAATGTTTTTATTCACCTGTAGCAGTTATTATGGAATTTATTGTAACTGGATAGTGCCAACAGAACACCAAAACCTGGTCCAAGTGAAAAGAATATTTGAGATGCAGCATCACTCCACACCTACAACACAATTGAACAAGAATCTGTTTAAAACTATTTAACGAAAATTTTAAATTATACTGTCAATTTCTGAATAATACATTATGATATTTTAAAGTTTATCCAGATGTGATAACAATTCTTTTACTATTTACGAAAGTGAACTCAATCTGTAAAGTCATATTTTGAATGAAATGTAAAGATGACACTTAAGGTTTCAGTAAACAGAGTGATACCTGAATAAGGAACGTATCTAAGACATACAACTCACTTTGTAGTACATGAGAAACACACAGAAATTCATCCCTTCGTAAACCATATTCAAGTGTTTGGGATAATGAATTATGATTGAAGAGATATGTCATCAAACAGATAGGCATAAAATCTAAACACAATGCTATTTGAATCGTATATAAATGATAGATTGTTTTAGAATTTACAAAATTCAATGAAACGGTGGCTTGAAGGCTATTTAAATTAGTTAGAAGCCTATCTAAAAGTAAAACATATCGTTCAATGAAGTTCATTGTATGAAATCAAAGTCAAACTAAAATATGTTGGTTTCTTTATTAAAATGGTCTTTGTAGTCATAATGAAGTCTTTAGTTTAAATAAATGTTTCAAAGATGATAATAATTGAATGATGTAAACTACGTAAATTAAGCTAATTTAAGTGTAGTGGTTTGTGCAAACAGGAATTAAGTTTAGTTGTTTGCATTGGTCACAGATTGATATTTGTAAGGTACTAATGAAAACCAGGGAGTACGTGAAAGTATTGTTCTCCAAGTATGGGAATCCTCGTCAGTATGCATCCATGATTCCATCAAAGGATCTAACCGTGGGTTTGATTTGTAACGAATACAAACAACTAAATTTAATTCAAATATATCTGAAAGTGCAAGAAATTTCCGTTAATTTGGTCGGAGTCGATGTCTTCAGATGTCTCAGAAACCAGTTAGCATAATTAATATGAAATAATTTATTAATCAAATGTGAACGATTGTTTTTTCTGCTTTACACGGTAAGCTATATCTGTAGCTTCAATATTTACTCTTACAACAGTGCAGCGTTCAGTGGACATGTCTTAACGAGGTTGACATTGAGTGCACAACATAATGATCTTATGAATTTTCGTAAATTTAGTAAATACTTCAATTATAATTGCATTTCTCGGTTGAACAGAGATTTTAGTAGCTGTCGAATACTTGTTTTTGTGATCAGATTAGTTGAATATATTACACTTTAATGCATAGCATAGTGTTAAACGAAGCATTTGTTCAGGTTGGTATTCAGTACAGTACATTTATCATTTTAACTAATGCATAAGTTTATTGAAGTTGACATTACCCACAATAGTCATTTTTTTACTTACAACGTAACTTCGACGACTACCCTGAGTTATGTTAGTTTTTAAAAGTTATCACTGCAATTATACTGTACCACTCAGTAGAGTTAAGAATTAGTTTCATTTTCAAAGTTTATAACCTAAATGGAGTTTGGAGAAAAGAATGCTCCTCATCACTTCAATTATTTGATACACAAAATTACAATCCAAATAATAAACAAGCTTAATTTTGATAACTCCGCCCGCAGCTCTTCTAGGGTTGTTGCCGGTCCCATGCTCGGGTAAAGGAGGAGGGTTGGGCATAGGGCTAGCACCCCTATCCCGTAAAACTCAAGTTTGCTAAAAAAAAACGCTAACCAGAATAAACAAACCTAACCATTTAAACTCTGCCCTGGAAGTAGAAGGAACCTATATGACGCTTCATGATGAAAGCCGAGATTCTTCGGAAGTCATGAGGCCGATGCCACCCCTTCTAACGACCAGAGCAAAAATTTTTATAGGTACATGGAATGCCAAAGTCGGAATGGACAACACCGGTTACGAAGACATCATGGGACGACAAGGACTGGGGGAAAGAAATGAAAATGGTGAAAGATTTACAAATCTTTGCGCTTTCAACAAAATGGTTATAGGTGGTACAATATTCCCCCACAAACGCATACACAAGGCTACATGGATCTCACCAGATCATAGTACAGAGAATCAAATTGATCATATATGCATCAATAAAAAATTCAGAAGATCAATGGAAGATGTGAGAACCAGGAGAGGAGCTGATGTAGCTTCAGACCACCACCTAGTGGTTGCCAAAATGAAGCTGAAGCTAAAGAAGCAATGGATAACTGGAGCAACAGCATTAAAACGGTTCAATACAGCCTCTCTTCGGGATACTGACAAACTCAATGAATTCAAAATAATTCTCAACAACAGGTTCCAAGCCTTACAAGATCTGCTGAACGAGGAAGAAACCACTATGGAGGACAACTGGAAAGGAATCAAAGAGGCACTAACTTCAACTTGTCAAGAGGCTCTGGGCTGCAAGAACTACCATCATAAGGAATGGATTTCCACAGAGACCCTGAGCAAAATTCAACAAAGGAGGAACAAGAAGGCAGAAATCAACAACAGCCGAACTAGAGCAGAAAAAATCAAGGCACAAAATGAATACACAGAAGCAAATAAACAAGTAAAGAAGAGTATTCGAGCCGACAAACGGAAGTATATCGAAGGCCTTGCAACAACAGCGGAAAAGGCTGCAAGAGAAGGAAATATGAAACAGCTATACGACACAACGAAGAAGCTGGCAAGGAAATATAGTAAACCAGAGCGACCGGTCAGGAACAAAGGAGGCAAGCTAATCACCGAGATTCAAGAACAAAGAGACAGATGGGTAGAACATTTCGAGGAACTCTTGAATAGACCAGCTCCACCAAACCCACCACACATCGAAGCAGCATCTACAGACCTCCCGATTGATGTCAATCCACCAACGATGGAAGAAATCAAGATAGCCATCAGACAGATCAAAAGTAGGAAAGCAGCAGGACCTAACAATATACCAGCCGAAGCACTCAAGTCAGACATAGACATGACGGCGAGGATGCTCCACGCTTTATTCAAGAGGATCTGGGAGGAAGAACAGGTGCCGGCAGACTGGAAAGAAGGATAACTTATCAAGATACCAAAGAAAGGGGATTTGAGCAAATGCGAGAACTACAGAGGAATCACACTATTGTCAGTGCCAGGGAAAGTCTTCAACACAGTGTTGTTGAACAGAATGAAAAATTCAGTGGATGCTCAACTTCGAGATCAACAGGCTGGTTTCCGTAAAGATCGGTCATGCACAGACCAAATTGCAACACTACGCATCATCGTTGAACAATCAATTGAATGGAACTCGTCATTGTACATCAACTTCATCGACTATGAGAAGGCGTTTGACAACGTAGACAGGAGATCATTGTGGAAACTTCTTCGACACTACGGTATACCAGAGAAACTCGTCAACATCATCCAGAATTCTTACGACGGACTACAGTGCAAAATTGTGCATGGAGGACAGCTGACAAATGCATTCTCAGTAAGAACCGGTGTCAGACAAGGCTGTCTGCTCTCGCCCTTCCTCTTCCTCCTAGCGGTCGATTGGATCATGAAAACCTCTACATCTGAGGAGAAGCACGGGATTCAATGGACAAGTAGGATGCAACTTGATGATCTGGACTTCGCGGATGATCTAGCACTCCTATCCCATACACAACAGCAAATGCAAGTGAAGACAACCAAAGTAGCAGCAACCTCAGCATCAATAGGCCTGAACATACATAAGGGAAAGAGCAAGATCCTCAAATTCAACACCGAGAGCACGGACCTAATTGAACTTGATGGTGAAACTCTGGAAGAAGTGGATACCTTTACATACCTGGGGAGCATCATCGATGAACAAGGAGGATCCGATGCAGATGTAAGGGCAAGGATCGGCAAAGCCAGGGCAGCATTCCTACAGTTGAAAAATGTATGGGACTCCAAACAACTGTCTACCAATCTCAAAGTTAGACTCTTCAACTCGAACGTCAAGTCAATTCTTCTGTATGGAGCTGAAACGTGGAGAACTACTGCAAACATCCTCAGGAGTGTACAGGTATTTATTAACAACTGTCTACGTAGAATATTGAATGTCTGTTGGCCGAAAACCATCAACAACAGGCTACTTTGGAAAAGAACAAATCAGCTTCCAGCTGAAGAGGAAATCAGGAAACGACGTTGGAAATGGATAGGACATACACTGCGGAAATCATCAGACTGTATCACGCAACAAGCACTAACTTGGAATCCTGTTGGAAAACGGAAAAGAGGAAGGTCAAAGAACACCCTGCGTCGAGAACTGGAAGCAGACATTAGAAAGATGAACAGTAACTGGAGACAGCTGGAAAGGATTGCTCAGGACAGAGTTGAATGGAGAAGACTGGTGAGCGGCCTATGCTCCTCCGAGAGGGGTAACAGGCGTAAGTAAGTAAGTAAGTAAGTACAATAATGAGATTCCTACTTTGTCATTTCACTTATGGCTACTTATCTATCCGACGTAATCTTTAGATAGCAGTTATGGCAACTTATTTGATCATACAAACCACATGCTTATCTACATAATTATCAGCTTCAATTACTGATATGTGATGATGACACATTACGACTATACAATCTACTATTCGAAAATTTATGAAAAATGTTAAATTTTGTAAAAGAGGAGAACTGCTTCCATTCTACTTAGTCATATCACATTCTTAACACTATGAGTTGTTCATTGTTCTCTTTGTCAGTATATTAACCATCATTTTAGACTAATAAACTAAGACGTGTTAATTAAGTACTGTGATATATGTACATAGCGTAAATACTTAAGAAATTTTTATTTCACCCTATGTTGTTTAATATGATCTAATGTGATCTACAGTTAAAGAAAGTTTACTTAATGGAAAAGTATGAAATGTATACTTTTATGTTGTTTCAACACAAAACGACATTTTAAGTGTATGTTATGGAGATTGTTGAATGTAAGTTTGATACCGTGAATTGGTCTGAATCAGACAACGATTGATCGCGACATATTGTGTACGCATAAAACACTCTACTGTAAGCATAGTTTCAACTATCTATTAACAGAAGTTAATAACTACGATGACTATTCAACCAACGTTAGCATGCTTTGGAATAACGTCTCAGTAGATGTTACTACATATAAAATGAATTCCATAATATTGTCTTAACAGTTATTACTGTTTTCTATCAGGGCGAGTAAAATATTTTTCAGGAATGAGTAGTGATTTGAATCCAAATACTGTTAACTTCTCTTTGGACAGATTCAGACAGAGGGGGTGGGGGTAGGCTAAGAAAATTGAGTGGGGTGGTGACAAATTGTTTTTATTTCGGATAGAAAATGTGTTGTTCACTAAAAACCTATGTCTAAGTCAAATGTCCTTATCACAAGAATAAGTAACGAAAAACAAAAATGAAGCAAATATAAATTACTATGAATTTCGCTTAGAAAACCGTATTAAATTACAATGTTAACAATCAAAAACAAACAAGATTTATAGAAACGTTGTTTACATGTTAACTGATGCGTTTTGCGTAAAACTATGGTACCGGATGAGTTTGTATGTGATAAAGAAACAAATTACGTAACAAATGAACGATATTAAGAGTTATATGCATCATCTTAATTCTATTAGTCATCATTATACGTATTGAGCTTATTAGTATTGAACTTAGATGTTTGGTAATGGTATATTGTCAGACGATTTAAACATAATACGATTTCACTTGAACTAGAATGTAAACGCTTGTAACTTCATATATATGAGTAGTTTTTCAACACGACATGTACAAAAATTCTCCAAACTCGTATGCTGGTGAGTGATTTATGAACATTTAGCTGATCATACAGATTGTTTTTTCTATAGGAAAACTAAATATTTATCTGAATACAGTTATTACTACTATTCGTTCTCATTGAGTTGATGCATGTATACATATGATGGTTTAAGGGAGTGTGGTAGCATAGCTTTAATTAGTATACGGGAAGCAGAAAGTACTGATATTGACCAATGAACAGACTTATAAGGGAGCTTCTATCTTAACGAATCTATTCGAAAACTTTCTTTTTGAAAATTGGAATCTACACACTAATATAAAAATAGAGTGGGATATTATCAAACAACAGAAGGGAAATTATTTAAGTTGGATTTTGACTGTCAAGTGGAATCCACGAAAAGCCTTTCGTTGTATTTTAGACTCATCGGTTGGGTGTACCTACATCCCAACAGAAATGAAATGATTAAATTATAGAGGAAAATTACTGCTTACGTACTGTGAAAGTTATTGACAATATTTTTTATGAATTATTAGACAGAATATCAAAATATAACAAGATCAACAGTAGCAGACATACTGATTAGTTGAAATCCCAATAAGATGACACTAGAGGAAATGGATGCTGTTTCGTAAAATGTATTATAACATAAAATATTTTAGATACAGCTTTATTCCCAATAATAGGAAAAAATGTTGAAGGTAAAGAATGGTGAATTTGATGGAAAAAAATGTGATGAAGTACAGTTCACTAAAATATATTTTAGAACATCATAGTGATAACTTAATTAGGACAGGGGAAAGTATAACAAGTAAAAATAATAATAATAAAAATAGCTTTTTGTAAACTTTTTACAGTATGTAATCGTCACCTCCAGCTAGAAAATATTACAATGAAATGTTTCCAACACACGGTCAGTATGCATCTCTCTTATTCTCTTTGGCAATACTTTCTGATATTAGTTGACGTGCTACATCATGTACAAGATGTGCACATTTTATTATGTTCATCTTTCTATTTTCCATAGGATAGACAAGGAGAAAAATATGCTGATGGCTTCAGCGGTAAATTCTCTGATATTTAGTATAACTTAAAAGGGTAAGCTATTTTGAAGTAATATATGAATACATACAAGTAGCATTCACAATCACTTTTTTCCAACAAACAGTATAGATAACAGTATATTATTGTGATGGATGCAGAATTGGAGAAATTTGATCCAAATGTTTAAACCCATCACCTGAAATGTTCTTAGTAATAAATTCCATGACTTTATATCAAAAAACTAACAAAACTATTTCAATTATGTTGGTTTTGAACTTCCAGGAATTAATTTAAGTAAACATCAACATCATATGAATTACAATTACTAATATTATATGTATTAGTGTTGAGGGATGTTAGATCCCCAGAATTCTCTTGATAAACCTGTTAATTTTGTGATTTAATTGTGTAAATTTAAATTTCTTGTTTTCGCGCCAAAAAGTTCCTTTCTCACTTTCAGTTCTTGTTTCCCACTTGGCAAGACGCTAAATCTTATTGGTTCATTGTTTATTTTGGTACGCTATTAATGACATTGCATGGACGCAATCTTTTTTTGTATATATACGCATGAGATGTGTATGCTGATATCGTCTGCCAGGCTGCCTGTGGAATTAAACACTTCTTGCTGACTTTGGAATTCTTACTTTACTTAGCTGGGCTGAGGCGCTGCGGAATAGCTTAGCTTCCTGTTATTTTGTCACTGGCCTTACGTTCGTTGGCAGGTATCGAGGTGTCACCTTAATTCGATAGTCCTTAGCAATTAGCATCATCAACAACAACTCTATTCTTGAAATGTACATTTACTTTAAAAGAAAACTGTACTGTCATGTTTAAATTTCTTCGATAACTCTAGTCATCTAGACTTGTTTTCATAATAGTTAAATATGTTGTACATTGCATTATTTAATTTCAGCTGATTGTTTATAAAAGAAGATAATGCATGACAATGTTGTAACTTACAGAAATACTCAATAAACTCGAGAAGTTCGGTGTAAGATAGTATTTAATACCAGTTAATGAACCTTCTAATGTTAATCCACGAATCAATAGGATAGTTAGAATAACATACGGCAATGTTGCAGTTATCCATACAGCCTGCAGAAATATAATAAAATTTACATGACTAAGACAAACAAGTTGTAGAATATTTAATTAACTGTTATAAGAAATTAAACTGAGCTTCCATGAAGCCCCTGTGGGCGGAGTCTAGAGTGCGGATTGCCGCGGAGTCCCATACTAGAATGAAACAACCGTCTAGTACTCCCTGGTTTTCAATGGTACCCAGCCAACGTCATTCTGTGACGAATTCGATCAACTGTAATAAAAAGCGTTATGAAAGAAATAGTTTTTAAAAAATAAAGCATTGTACAGTATTGTTGGTATTGAATTTGGATTTATTTAAGTTCATACTATTACCTGAAGTTTAATATATAGATCTGCTATCTCTAATCGCGTGACATGCATATACGTATACAATATCTACAACTGTCAAAACACCAAACGGAATTTAATTTTTTTTTTCAAAACTTCAACATTTAACCAATGAATGTTAATGAAGTTCATGTCTACTTCATTGAAACGTTTATCATTGTATTATCAACATTTCTAATTGTAAAGTTTCCATAAGCACAAAATATTACACATCTAAACTGCTATCTATGTAGAGTTAATCAAGTACTATTCCGTTGTAGACATTGTAGAGGTATACGGTAAACCAGGTAACATTCCAGGTAGATATGATATTCTACATGATAATTTTAAATAAAACAACTTGATAAAGAAAATATTCCTACCAATTTCTCATAAAAGTAAATTCATTACTATAAAAGTTTAATTACAATTACCTGTAATCTGATAAAGAAGTAATCTATTACAACTTACTTTACCACTACTTTTAACTCCTTTCCAAAGTGAAAAATATACTATTGTGAATACTGCAAGTAAACAAAGACAAATCTCCCAGCGTATTGGTCCAACATTATTATATCCTTCAGCATATTGTATTTGTAGAACTCGACGACTAATTTTAATAATGAAATAAAACATATAAGTTTTGCTAGTGAAATGTTTTCCTCAAGATAAACATGTAATTTCTATATATAAATGTTAGGCATATTAAAGGTTATTGTACTAAAATATATATCGATCAATCAGTAAATGCCTATTAACCCACGTGGAGCATGAGCCACCAACCAGCATTCTTCAACTAACTCTATACTCAAATCTCCTGTTCAGTTCTTCTTAAGTGCTGTTCATTCTTTTTATGTCTACTTCCATTCCTGCCAAATGTATTCTTCAGGTCTTCGACTTTTCCTTAGGCCTTGAAAATTCCAATGTATGTTCTATTCACCTTCAGCATTATTTCCTAATTTCGTCCCCATATAAAACAACCGTACTAAGAAAAGCGCTAACTAACATATATTTGGTTTCATTTATTTATAAAACATATGGTTCATAATTGCTTTGTTGGTGTATTTAAACTTGCTGAATACTTGAACATTAAGTAAAATATTATAAAATGTTCCTAGGAATTTTAATTGTTCTAGACATTTGTTCAGCAATTTCGAATATTTGTTTAATTCAGCTTACTTTCACTACAGTGCTTTCTGTATGAATTGTAAAATTATCAAATTTTTATGGGATTACAATTAGCACATTTTGTATTTTGAATCTAACAATTCCTTGCACTATTATGATTGACATTTAAGTAAAAAAAAGAACAATGTCTAGGACTTACTGTCTGTAAACTGAAAGGTTGTCGTTATTAGTAAAATGCCTATATCATACCATTAAGTGAACTAATCACAATACTTTTTAAGTGAAATCACTGTGGTCAGATTATTTATGATGTTTTATGAGTAGTTATACAATTACAGAGGCTTCAGTTATGCTCCTACTAAAACCAGAATTAGGCGTCTAAAGGAAATTTGTATAACCTTTACTTTTATTATGGTCTTGAAAAAACAAACAATTTTTCTTTCAAGACCATTACTATCTCTCTCTCCTTCCCTATTGTCTTTTTACCTTGAACAGACTTATTTTCATTTTTGAACAGATCTCCTCTCTAATTAGAATAAGCTTGTATCTTCCCGTTGATTTGTAATGGACTAAAACTTGTCAGCCTCTGTTGTCAATTGTGCATCCTGAGTAGGTTGTCTCGATATAGAGATAGTACGTAAGTACATATGGCAATAGAGGCTGACCAGTTTCAGTCCAAACCAGCGGGAAGATACAAGCTTATTCTAATGACATATGTACCCGTTGCACAAGTGTGACTGTTCGGACACCGTGGCCTGGTGGTGAACGCGGTGGCGTTCGGAACAAAGCGAACTGAGTTCAAATCCCAATGTGAATATCAACATTGGGATGCAGCTACATCCAGCCGACGAGTCCCAAATAGAACGAAACGCGCATCCTGAATTCCACTTGTCAGTCACAATTCAACTTAAAATTTAAGATCTCATCTTTGTTTTATGAAAAAACCTCAATTTAACATGATACGTAACTGTCTTCACATTTAATGATATTCATCTAACTTCTATGACATTTTGACGAATATTTAGATTCATATAAATAACATTACTTTTATTGTTGGTTGCTATGTTTACTCACTGATTTGCATTACCAACTATTATTGATTATCATTCGCTTTGTGCAGCTTAATAAATGGCATCACTCAGTAAATTTCTTTTTAAGAAATATTCTTTTCCGTTCTTAATGAATCAATCGGTATTTTTGTATTATTTATTCATCCAATTTTTGCAAAATATTTTTTAAGCACGTCTTATTATTCTTTTTTTCTTGTTGTCTATACACATGTAGTAACAACAAGTTACATCTTATAAAAGTTAAAGGTAATTTTTTTCTATAGTTCCTGTTACTAAATGACTGCATTGAATCAGAGCATCTTGATTTGAATTTGAAGATTAGATAAATTCGATCTTTATCTAATTAAGGAATTTGATTAGATAATTCGTTAGGATCATTTATGTTACTTTACAGTTGAGGGATTGTGGAGATGGTTATTTGTCAATCCTGTTATCACGAACTGATCTGATTTCGTGTGAAGACGTGACCGGGGGAGTTCAATCGTGTCAGGTGTGAGGCAGTTACCCACCGATGACAATGGGTGAGGTCGTGCAAATGTATCACGAATTGACTGGATTAGAAATACCAACCTTTCGGAGCCGAATCAGTGATCCAATGGTAAAGCGTTCGCCACGAAGCCAGAGGGTCCTGAGCTCGATCCCCAACAGAGTCGTGGATGTACACTGCTAAAGATTCCCATACTAGGACGAAACAGATGTCTAGTGCTTCCCGGTGATTAATGGTTGTCTGATTCAGATCAATTCGTGGTATCAAGATTATATTACTTTAATAAATATAATTCAACAGAATTGATTGAACAGTTTAACGATCATTCTAATGAAATCAGTTATATTATAAAGTTATAGATAAGCAACATGCAATCTATTACTAATAATAAATGCATATTACCATGGGGAAGTATCTTTAAAACAATGTCATTCATTGTACAATTCAATTTATAGTTATCCAATGCTTAAATATATACAATAAAATAAGTAAATATTATATCAGTTCAAAATAAAGATTAAATGTTTCTTTTTTTTATATGTTACACACATAACTACGTATTAGTCTACAGAGTATTGAGTAATAGTAAAGTGATTATAGGTTGTAGATAAGAAAGATCAAATTAAATGAAAATTATCTATTTGGTAAATATTTCGGAATCATCATTCATGTTATAGATTAAATAAAAGTTTATTTTAAGACAAGGCTAAAAGAAAAGAAAGTTCACATTTCAGCATACTAATAGGTAGGAATAAATAATAATGCCAGACTAATGAGACTTCAGAACCAGTTTACAAGATCGTTCATTATGGTTGAAATTAGTATGTTACATCTGGAGCCTATATCACCTAATTTAGCTGAAATTTTGTTAATAACATATCTTTGAGATAAAACAATCTTTTGTAGGAAAATTTCCCACAGTTCTAGGCATAAAATGGCTGACTATTTGATTTAGATTCAGGCTAGCGAATGAAATTCAGCAAGCGCGTTTTAGTATATGACAAATTTACGGGAAGTTTCAAATACAATTCAGTTAAAATGACTGAATTCAGATCTGAACAGAAGTGTGCCAAGTATATATTCTCAAGCCAGTAATGTTGTTCCAAAGCACAATTAAAAATAGAAGAAGTGCAATGACAAAATGAAAAAATTGATGTCAATATGTTTTTCCCGGAACAACAACATTTATAAATGACTACAGATAGTAGAAATTCTTTCACCACCATGGATATGAACATCATGTAGTCACTTACGTGGATCATATGATGTAGCTCAAACGAGCAATGTTGATGCGTTGTGGAGTAGACTAAGAAAATATCTCAAACCTTACTATGATTCACGGTTAAAAATATCATATAGTCAAATAAATGAATATTTCACATTGTTTATTCTTCAAATTTAAATACACAGAACTACTCAACAACCTTGAATGAACACTAATTGTATAAACTTAATGTAAAAACTAAAATTTTCCATATTTATAATTATCACAATTATATTCTGCCTTCTTATTCGCTAAAGTCAATTCAAAACCAATTTCAAGAATCACTCAAGAACGGTGCTATAATTTAGTTCTACAATTTGAATGAAGAATTGCTCTCACTTTTACTGTCTACAAAATTCTGATTTGGGGTTTTTTACATCTAATCTTTTAGATAATTTTGAAAGTTATTTGATTCATTATGTAGATCTGTCTGTTATTCGACGGTTATAATATCTAAGTATTGATTAGATTACTTGATATATTTATAAACTGAAATCACTTTGTTAATCTTCGTATAATCACTATGTTACAAGTGTTACAACAGGTGACTTCTATACTTTTAAATCTTAATTATTTATCGCTCATTCACAAATGTATAGATTTCATTATAACTACAAATATTTATTATGATAAGAATAAAATAATAAACAAAATGTATATTACGTAATAAACACACATTTTAAATAAAATGAAGTTAATATATAAGTAATTTCAATTATCAATTAACAACTATATTCATTACATGAATATAGTTGTTATGTCATTTGCAAAATAGTGTTATTGTAGATATTTCAGCCGACACTAATCATAATTAATAACTCTAAGTGTATTCAAACTCCGTATTTACAGTAACGACCTATTCATCAGCTTCAGAATCCAAAACATTATTATACGGATAAATAAAGAACATAAACTATTAATGTTATGGCCGATATCTTATCGCCATCCCTTCAATATTAATTCAGTTTGTACATATGAATGACATGATTAGTAAATCGATTGTTCAATAAATGAAATAAAACAAATCATCTATAAACTTACTAAAAATATTCTTCTGTAGATGAGAAAACCTCACCACTTCCATTGACTTTTGAATGAGCTGTTGATAGATTGACCAATTCATTAAGTTCATATCTATGTGAAGCATTTAGTACAGAATCATTAATTAATCTTTCGTAAACAGTAATACAAGAATTTGTATTCCACCAGTTATTACATCCATCCCATGGTATATGTGGTTTCATAGCATCAATCATATAGAATAATGCCCATGCTATGATTGTATTATAATACCATGCTGTATAACTTGCAATTATACAAATTCCAAATCCAATACCTGAATTTTAAATAAACAAAAATATCATTCATATAACATTGAAAGTTTTCTCATACATACTACTGATTAAATGGCTTCATTGAATTACTACATTTTAATAGAATCCTTCAAGTTTGAAGTAACATTCTAATAGTTGTATAGTTTATTAGATTCATTAATAAATAGTAAAAAGAAACTTGGAAATAGGAAATACTCTAGCAAGCAAGCAAGTTATCAATAATGATTGTTCAATCAAATATTTCTTATGTCTAATTACTTCATGAAGATCTTTAAACTAACAAAAGAAATTTTAACATTAAAATAGATGTCTATCAATCATATTCAATACAAGTAATCCAATACTTTGGTGACGATTGTTCTTAGAGAAATGTTTGGAAAATTTACGGTCAATCAAACGAATTCAATAGAGTTATTAATAGTTATTTAAAATGTGTTTCTATCCTAGAGGAACATTATTTTAACACGATATATTTAAACATGAAAAATGTTGGATGAATATTTACGTCAGTGAGTTATTTGAACTTACCTATTTATGTTGATTGTATTCGTCACGTGTTGATGCTATCTGGGTACTACTATAGGTCAGGTAGAACTGGACAAC
This sequence comes from Schistosoma japonicum, assembly GCA_025215515.1. Lineage (NCBI taxonomy): Eukaryota > Metazoa > Platyhelminthes > Trematoda > Strigeidida > Schistosomatidae > Schistosoma > Schistosoma japonicum. Next base: position 17,682,905 of record CM046062.1, read on the forward strand.
CGTTTTGTCTTAGTATGGGACTCCCTAGAAGTGGGAATCCTTAATTTCGTTATGGAATCTATTCTTAGACCTCTAGGTTTCACGGAGAACAGTTAAACATCTACACCACTGAGTAGGTTGACGGGCAGTGATGGGATTCCTACTTCTGTCAATGTGATGTTTCACGTACGATCATCGATTGGTGATAGATGTCTCTATCTTGACATGTTCAAACTCCACCACTTACAACTTCTTACCAGAACTTCAAGAATGTCCTAAAGTTAGCCACTAGCGAGCTGATTACCGTAGTTGAATTAAGATGGTTTAATGGAAATAAGTATTACGCCTAGTTGACTGTATTTGTTATGGCTTGATATTAGTTAAGTACCACTTAAAACTATTAGGGATTCTACCATTGGGAGCTGCCCAGTGGTACTGATAGTTAAGTGTCTGCTGTAAGATCCAAAGGCCCTGGGTTAGATTCCCTAACCTAATCATGGGTGCACATTGTTGAAAAATCCTATACCGGGACGAAACAGGAGTCCAGCACTCCCTGGATTTTTGTGGCACTTACTTAAGTTTAGTCTGCGCTGAATACAATCAACTAAACTTAATACCTGTCTTTGAAAAACTACTTCAATTTACTGTCATACGTTTGAAAGCTTAAACAACAAAAGGTTGCTATGTTTACAGAGGATTAAATGGAAAATATAGCTTTGAAACTGAAACTTGTTTAACTTATGATGTAGAAAAAAGTGAATATTTTTTATATATCCATTTCAAAATGTCTTTAGAAATTAAGTAATAGTACAAAACCTGCTAATAAAATTGAACCTAGCTTATTTGTTAGCTGCACTCATCAGAAAAAGTGAACTGGTAATGCTTATGGAATTGTTATTTCCCGTTAGATTAAATGGGGATTATTCATCTTTAGTCTGGGACGTGATTACGAAACTAGTCGATCTGTAACTGATCACCTGTCAGAAAGAGATTTTTACAAATACCTGCTTACAATGTTACTGTCTAATCCTTAATGGTGACTGGATTCAACCGACTGAGCTACACATAACTTTACCACATTGAACTTGACCTAGTTCGTTATTAAATATCTAGCTGGAATTATATAATTAGTTCCACATTCTCTTTATCTACAAAATTTAATTGATAGTAATGCCTAGCTAAAAATATAATTGGTTACTATTTGTCAAAGAATCACTGTAATTATGTTACAAATTTTACATTCTAATACATCTCCACTTTGAATAAACTTAGTTTCGGGACATTTTATTCCGTTTCATGTCTATACTATTACTTCTGTTACTTTCATGTATACTAATTTCAATGACTTGTAAAACGAATCAGCAGTACACAGCCTTGTAATTTTCGATTCAATTTAACTACTCAGTATGACTGAGGGAATAACATGGAAAGTGGATCCTAGTACAGCAAAAAAATTACTTTTAAGAAAATCTTTTAAAGTACTGGCAGACTTATCTAATGTTTTAAACGTTTATGCACGGAAATGCTGAGAGATGGATTACAAGAGACATTTTCTTTGTACAGGTGACATATTTAGCTCCACAAGAGCAGCCTAATTCAAAGATGCACATTGATTTAGTTCAAAATAAAACTTTGTCTTTCATACATCACCGAATCACTGGTGAACTGAGAAACATAATGTGAAGTTTAACGGAGTATGAAAGTTTTCTTGAAGATTGCCGTGAGGAACAACCAACTAAATACTTTTTTAGATTTCGGAAAAGGATAAATAACTTATACATAATCTCCTTTCTCTTTTTACATTAGTGTATTTTTCACCTCAGGTTTATTGAATACTACTTTCTATTGCTTCTCCTCTTAAAGACAATATCCACCACATTACAAGTGTTCATGTTTAATGTTGTTCATTAAACCGGAAATTTATAAAAACAACCTTTAATCGGAATGTTAGATGATTATTCATGTTACTGCTACGATATAGTCATTTTCTCATGATAGATGACAATGACATCATTTTTCCTCTCTTAGAATTAGCACTAGATATAGTAACAACAAAGTTAAATATACTAACAGTAGAGTAGAGATTGAGGTGGTTTCTAATTAGCTATAGAATCACATTGTATTGCATCTTTACTAATAACATTTATTCGAATGGGTATTGGGGGTATGATTTTTTAAACTACGACCAATAAATTCTAATCTAATGAAGTGATCTTTTCAACATACCAGAGAGATATAATCTACTATAATCAAATTCGTCAAAAATCTGGGAACAATAGGAAATCAAAGACATTCGAACTGAATCTTCTACCAAAATAACATCAGTTAATAGAATTCCAGAATATAAAAATATGTTAACTGTTCTTCTAACATTTAAAATGCCTGCAAAATGAGTTTTGAAGTACGTGGAATCGATCCTTTTCCTAACACGTAAAATTCTAAGATCTAGTCAGTTCTGTTCAAATGTTTGTGCATACTAATTTACTATTCTAGATTGGGCTACCATTAAACATATGGTGTATCTTAACAAATGTTTTATGTCGTAAACATACCTAAATGCCTCGTAAATTATTCCTGATGTAAATAAAGTTCCTTTGGTTGAAGACGCACGTTTCGTTTTTCTTGGGATTCGTCAGCTAGAGCTATCTTCATCCCAGTGTTATTGTTCACACTGAGTTAAAAATGCAGATTTGTTCATTTCAAACGCTGCCGCGTTCACCACTAGGCTATTGAGTTTAGATAACCACACTCATGTAATGGGCATGTATATATAATTTGAGGGCAATTGTATTTTCCTATAGTTTTATTATGGACTGAAACTCGTGTCTTTGATTCCACTTACCAGCTACGATTCAACCTATATCAAACTCATGTACTATCCCTGTATTGGGGTAATCAGCTCAGGATGCACTTATAACAACAAAGACAGATCGAATTCAGTTTATAGTAAATTGACGCTAAGGTATAAATATTGTCAAATTATATTTCCATTTGAGTTTCAAATTTAAAGATTTATAACTATTGACTTAAAGATGACACATAAATAATCTATAAGTAGACAACAATATACTAATATAGAGTGCTCAATGAATGAAAATATTAAGACTATGTAATTTTTTTATATGTAATTGTCATTAGAAGAAATAAGACAACGAATTGTAAATGTCTTAAACAGTACAATATTTAAGGCGGGAATATTGACTTAAAGAAGTTGATTGATGTACACACATACATATGTCAAATAAATTGACTGTTATATTAAACTGTTAAAGAAAACAATCTGATCAATCCATTTAATAATTAACCTGAAGTTCCTAGTGCGTTATCCGAGGCGCCAACTGCTAAGGAGTTCCACACTAGAACAAAACAGCTATCCAGTGCTCCATGGTTTTCAATGGTACCCTGCTAACATCAACCTGTGATATATTCAACTAATTAAAATTCTAATCTCTACAAAAATAACTATTCTAATTGAACTACTAATTATGTATTGGCAAATTTTATGTTTGGTCTAAGAAATAGAAACTTTTCATGAATAAATCATGCTAAATTCGAACAAAGTTCTAGAACCTATTGAATAATAAAACAGTATTCATTGATATCATGGGAATAAGTTATGAAATTACAGTTATTTTATTTTTTTATTCAATTGAGTTATAAACTAGTTAACATCACTTACAACATATCCAAGTAAAGGTGAACAATCAGATTATTTCTTTTTTTTTTAATTTTATTTCAAAAGAGGATAGTAACTAAGAGTTTGAAAATGTTTCACTGGACTATATAGTTGTACTCACTGTAATGAAAAACTAGCACACGTTTATTATTTGTCGCAATTTACTGCATAATACTGTGTCTTCTTTAAACAGTTATAAAGTTTACATGCAAAAAAATTTCCGCGTTCTAAACATAATAAATTATTAGTTAATAAGTAATTTAGTTGGTTGAATTAGTTCCAGATTGATATTGGCAGGACACCATTAAAAACTAAGGAATAGTGGACGGCGATTTTGTTCTAGTATGAGACTCTTCAGCAGTGCACACACTAGATTCAGCCTTAGGAGCCTCAGTTTGGTGAATGCCTAATTCTCTCCGCCACTGAACCGACATCCAATATTTGAATTCCCACTTTCATTAATTTGTGATATAGCTGGACGATCATCCATTGTTATTGGTGATAATTGTTTCATTCCCTATAAGTATGAACTCCACCAGTCACGATTTCTTACTAGAGCTTTAGAAACATTCTGAAGTTAGCCATTAGTGGACTGATTATTGTAATTGTAAGAATTTTGGCTATCAAATATTTTAAATAATCAGTTGGTTATTGAAGGAGAGGGAGTTTATGAAACATGAAAATTAAGTAATCTGTAAAGTGGAGATGCAGTCATTGTAGTTGCCCATTATGTTGGGCGACTAAAGAGAAGTATCAACCTTTCAGAACTTGTATTAGGAAACTATTACAATCACTTTGATTGTGGGTAATTTAAACATTTTATTCCTATTATTGTCACGTTCTTCTTGACCAGTCCTCTCGTTCAGTACATTAACTGTTAGTATATTGTCTCTTATTTCTGAACTACAGTTAAATAGTTGTGTACAAGTTATCCCTATTTACTACCATTATTTCCTTAGTTCTGTATTAATGTTAGTTTCCTAATTGGTTCACTGTGTGGTTTGGAATTGTGTATATATAAAGGAATACCTGAAATATTACTTGATTCTGTTTGATGGTTAGCTCGTTGTCATATCTTCTTCACTCCAGCTTTGGAGAAAGAATTCTTCTAATTATTTATTAGAAGTAAAAATAATTGATTCAGTATAAAAATAAATTCTTTTAAAGAAAAGTTTAACATACCACTGAACAATGGGCATATTCTTTTCCATACTGTTAAGCATCCACTACGTTGATACTGTCCTAATGCCAATTCAAGGTAAAATAAAGGAAGTCCACCAAAAATGTACATCACCAGATAAGGAATGAGAAATGCACCTGTATTAAAAAAATAAACAAAAATAAGCTGAGTATTATAATTGCATATAATACAAATATTTATTTAAAATTTAAAGTTGATAAAGATGTTTACATCTTCGGATAGTCTTCATATAACTGAATTAAGAGTGATTTGTGAATATTAGTATTAAGTTTCAGTTGATTAATTCGTCACAGACGGATGTTATTTGGGTAACGTTGAAAGCCAGTAAGTACTGTTGAGGAGTCCCATACTAGGATAAAATAGCTGTCTGGAGCTCATTGGCTTTCAGTAGTACCCAAAGAACATCAATATATGACGAATTCGTCAACTAAACCTTCATATAACCCTGAGAAATCTTAAACATGATTATTGATAAAAAATATAAAATCTGTTGCATAAGTCAAATAATTTTACTAAATAGGATCCATGAAGTTATCTAAATCATAGATCCTTTTTTTCATTGTTGATTTACAAATAAAAACTGGTAATTACTGAAAGTACTTTCAAGAAAGGCAACTAAAACTGGCTTCTTATAAGTTTACATTGAACTTCAGTGATCAATTAGGATGTTTTCTCACTCGTTTGTGAATATGCTAACTGATTTTAAATTATTCACAAAACAATTAACCTTCATAACTCAATTGAAGATCTGAGATAATTAAAAACAATCAAATATCATTCGCTGTCATTCTGAAGCCCCTGATGTGTTCCACACTAGAACGGAACAGCTGTTCAGTGCTCCGTTGTTTTCAGTGGTACCACACCAATATCAATCTATGATATATTCAACCAATTATATTTATTACTTATCTTTCACTGACAACTCAATTCACTAGAAATAAAACATTTTGTTATTGTTTTTTTTTGTTAGATTATCTATTTTTGTAATTTTTTTTATATATTTGGATTCCCAAAAAAAATTTTGATTTGATTTTATATTAAACAGAATTTTGAATAGTATTCATTTGTTTAAAATATATAACAGGTGATATTATTCATAGAGAATTATACCATGGTTACAAATTGTTACTATGACAGTGTAATGTTGTTACTACTGTAAGAAATCGGGAAAACGGTTTTTTTTTTATTTTCTCTCTTGATATCAAAGATTTTATTTTATCTTTTTCTCCTTGTTGTGGAATGTAACTTAATACTGATTACTATACATATGTATAATAATATAACAGAATGAAATGATCTGTTCTTTGACAATGTAAACGAATAGACACGAATAATTCTATTCCTTTAGATTAGAATAAAGAAATGAACTAAACGTAAATTATTGGCTACTATTTCATTGAAGTGGTAAAATAATGAGATCAACAACTGTCAGTAATGTGTATTGTACACTGTTAGTAGTATCTACTGAGTAGTCATGTCGAATAAAGTCATGAATGATTATAGTTACTATCATTAACAAAATAAAATAATTAAACAATTTACTGATTGTAACAAACGAAGATATTATGTTATACTATCTGCACAGTATTAGCTTGACAGTTTGACTCCATTACTGTTTATTGTCATAGTTAACAAATTATAGAAGCATTAAAAAGTGTAATACGATGAAGTTATTTTGACTAATTAATAATTTTACTTAAGGTTACTTACGATTCTTAAGCGATTATGAGATAAGGAGTAACTATTGTGTTCTTAACTTTAAATAAGTTCTACTAGAAAACGTTACTTACCTAAGAATCTATGAAATGAAAGGGATTTACAAACACATAGATAATAATATTCTGTGAATATATAATGCTGAAAGATGTCTATGAATTCTTTAATTATGTACCAAATGAATTCCATGTATTGAAGATATTTTATGCTAAACTTTTCTTCATTGTTGTTACTTAGCATACAAATCTTGATGACAGTTATCATGATTGTTTAACTGATTAGTAAAACCTTTGACTTTTAGTTAAATAATTTGTCGGAAGCGTAAAACTTTGTTTTACACATAGAAAACATTACGACAGTAGGTAAATATATAAATGTATTTTTTCAGTTTATAATCAAACCAAAGACTTATAAGCATTAAACAAAAAAATCAAGTTGAATGATTTCCGGACAAACATAATACCAGCGAGTAAACCTTTATATCATTTCATTATTTACTCTAGTGCTATATTCTAACTACATAAAAAAACAATACGGATACAAAGATAAAAATTTGAAAAAAAGCATCATTTGTACCAATGATTGGCGTAAACGTTAAAATTTGCGGGAATAAGGTAGGTCTCTGTATGCAGTCAGAAGATGTGACAAGCGGGTTAGGAAACACGACACTGTAGGCGATGGAAAAGATATCGTGAAAAATGAGGCTTTCGGTTGTGTTATTAGGGACAGTAGACATATATGCTGCCAGTGGAGGTATTGCAGACGATTCTTGTGAAGGATCGAAAGTGATACTAAACTGGATTAGTTAGATGAGTCAGATACGAGTCCAATGAGCTTTTGATTTCACCAGTGAAACGGAGTTATATCAGTAAATGATTAGATAATTAATGAGAGTAAGGGAATGAGTACATTCAAGTAACTTGAAGAAAGTATGCAACGTATTCTGGGCTTTGAATTTGCTTCAATACTACTGATCATTATCATGGGTATCAATCAGTGTCCAAGTAAGCGAAATTCTTAAAATAAGTGGAGTCGGTGCATAACTTCATGGGTTTACTGTAAACCACAGGGATTTTCATATGGAGACAGTACAGAATTGTTAATTAAAAAATATTCCAACTTTTAATACTGAAACAGCGTTCTTTTGAAATACAATTTATCAATGAGGTGATATTAAAAATGAATGTAAAATACGAATAAAAGTGAGTTCAGTATACTTATGCAGAACTATAGATAAAATTCATTGATGAAGTTGGTTCTAACTAACCTCTCGAAGTCTTATTGATACTTGTAGGGCCAATTACATCTAAACAGTTTAATTATCAATTTCATTTCTAAAGTTAAGTGGTTAACTTGAGGCGTCATATTTTTTGTCGCTACTTAAAAATAAAGCTGCACTCATGATGTAGAAGTACTCATTCGTATGACTGTAAAAGACGAATATGTGAACCATATGTAATTTATGTAATTGATGGCATAGATTGTACAACTTGATTGGTATTGTAACCAAGCCATACAGTGTATAACACCTTGTTAATTGAAATATGCAAACATCAATTAGAACAAGTTAACCACTATCTACAATATAATAAATTCATATTATTTATTTAATGTTTAAATGATAAGTAAAGTTTCATTAATGTTCAATACTGTTCAGTTTATGAAACAAAATTTATTTAGACCATACAGTATGTCTTTCAGGACTGTGAAGTACATACGACAGCTATTTGGAATACAAATCTGACCAAAAATGTGAGGATACACACATTATGTACGGGTGTGCAGTATGATTACACTACTGGCATATTTATCTTGACGTACGGACTCCGATTATACATGTAGTGAAACTTAATAACTCCAGGAGTCACCAAATCTCATTACCTTTAAGCTTATGAGTAAAATGTTGTTAACTGAAACGACAACTAATCCCAGTTCAATGTGATCTTCATTAGTTTATTTTTAGACGACATGATCCGTTATGTAAACTCACTTCATAATAGATAATCTAAGTTTTCTTCGGAGTTCAGGAAATCAAATGATTTAATAGTGTGATATTGAGTACAAATATATAATGATGTTAATGAATTATTTTCTCTGATATATTACAATAAGTACTATTTAAATTGTTGATTAGTAATATGAATCTCAACTTCGAATCCACAAACTGAGATCTTTTTCAAACAGTGTATGTATAAAACAATCTATGTGGCTTATAACTATAACTCATCAATTCATTGACATTGTAAACGTTCTTCAAAATACTTTAGTTGCTCACCGTGGTGCTACGTAATCCAAATATATTCAATCGAACTTATCTCAATTCTAATTCAAGTTAATCTTCACTGTGTTTAAGCGTGACGAATAACCGAAACTTACAAAATTGTCCCTTCATACTTTTTTAGCTACAAAATATATTACATCATGTAGAAAAAAACATATCATTGTTTACATCAACACAACGTTATCTCATCCTAGTATGGGACTCGTCAGCAGTACACCAACGGGTTCCACTAATAAACTACAGGTCTCACGGATCACGCTGAACCATCTGCATCATTAGGTAGACTTTATTTTCTTTTAACAGGACTAACTGAATTCATACATTAAGATTTGGAGAATTCGTGTTTGACTAGAAGTACCCGTAAAATATTTTTTTTTAATCTATCGTATGAAATCAGTATAGTAATTCAGATTACATATATTCTCCAAATATTTCCAAATGGTTGATGTAAAAATATATAATTAGAAAATGTTTGAACGTGGAGGCATTTGGCACAAAACAAACTGAGTTTGAGTCTGTGTAAACATCAATAATCGGGTGCAGGTACATCTAGCCAACAAATCCCGAATAGGACGGAACACGCGTCTTGTATTCCGCTTACCAGTCACAACCTAATTCAAACAGTCCCTTGTATATATTTGATAAAGGATAAACTGAATACGAAATCATTTTACAAAATACCTGTTCATCTACACTGAAACTGTTTAAAAAATTTTGCATCTGAAACATTTTAATGAAATCAATATCCAGTTAATATACTAAAATAAAATAAAAATCTCTTGGTTAAGCAAATTCTACTACGAAAGGTTTTATTACGATTGTTCTTATTTGTCAACAGAACATATTTAGGCATAAATTTATAACTTTATTGAAAAATGTAGCTCCTGGACCATTTGAAACTTGGCGGGAAGATATTTCTAAACATCAATCCCATTCATTTATTTTATAAGTTAAAACCATCTGCTTCTGCGTTCAAATATGGGACAGTATTAATACTAACTGAGTACAACTGTGGTAGATACTACTCATAAGATCATCCAACGTAGGCAAGGCACATCTAAGGAGGCTTGTCAAGGTGACGGCCAACACCAATGGGTTGCTGTGGAGCTTCAAACAAGCAGTTGTAAACTGCTGCAGCACCACCTGCCTGTCTGTTAGACCGTCTAACTCCTATCAACCTGGCTACAACAAACTGCCATGTCGCCCCATCACCGGAGAGCTCCATGTCTCCAAACACCGCTTTCGCGTGACTTATAAGCAGGGTTCCGAAAACCATCACCTTCGCCTCCTGCCCGGGCACACTGACCAGCTCTGTGGTGGCCTCGAACTGTCGCCTAACAGCTCACCTCGTATACTGTTTACTGTTCCTACATTCACACGACATTTCGCTACTTAATATTTATGGAGGACTTTATGAGTAGTATCCACCACACAATCATTAACCTGTTATAATGTCATTGGAATATAATCAGAATTTATTTGAACTACAATTCGGATATTCTTGAGTTAGTCAATTTAAGTAGTATAACAAAATTTCGGATATTCAAAGCCAATATTTTGGGATATTCTTAAAGTGGTAGTAGGGATAAAGTGAAAAGATATATTAATTTTGTATTTATTAATCTTAGTTGTTACTTACTTATCATGGGAAACATGATATCTATTTTATAATATATTTCCCACACTTGTTATTCACTCCAAAAATGTATTTTTTTAATTTAGTAGTCAAGGCATCAAATATCATTTTCTTACTGATACCACAAATAACGATAGTCTAATTAAAATGTTTCAGATTGTTTTCTTAAACAACATACCTTACATATTAGTGCTATTGGCTATCTATAAAAGAACGTAAGTCATGGTTGGTTACATAATTTTATTGTCAATTATTATTTAATAAAGTGACGTGTCTTAAAGTATAAAATATCCTATTAATCATAACGTCTATATGAGTTTAAACGCAAGCGCTCAACACTCTGAACCACTAGGTCGCGCTATATATACATCACAAATTAATGGAAATGGGAATTCTACCATTAGATCCCAGTTCAGTGGTGGAGAAAGCTGAATTTTCGCAAACGTGAAACCCCTGGTGTCAAATTTAGGATGCGTTACTGATGCGTTTTATACTAGGATGATAAAACTCTTGAGTTCTTCCTGGTTTGTATTAGTGCTCTACCAGCATAAATCTATGACGAATTTAAATAGCTAGAGGAAAATGTTTTCGCTAAGATGGAAATTTTGAGAAAATTTTTTAAAGATTTATAAGTTCTTACTGTCATTTTTATTGATCACCAAGTTATTGTGCTGGTTTTAAATGTTTTTTTCTTTGTAGGTATTGTATACTTCATTTTATGTGTATTTCAGAAAAGACATTTTAATATGAGTCTGAGAAAGACTTATAAATTAGACAATCCATTATCGACAACCTCAAGCCCCTGGAGTGTAGTCTGTCAAGTGCTCCCTGGTTTTCAGTGGTACTCCGTCAACAACAATATGTGACGTATTCAATTAATTAACAATCCATTATGATAGTCGAAGGTATTTCATGTTGGTAGATTGGTTATATGGCAAGTTCTACCAATATTTAGAAGTAGCTTATATTTGAATAGTAAATAGATAAATACCAGTGTTTCATCTAGTAAACTGATTCAAACTTCTTCAGGGAGAAATAGTCAAAATCAAAATTATCAAAAAATACAATTAAAGTAAAACACTTAAGCATTTATCCAGTCATGTTCCAAAGGGGAATTTTTATCGTAAACCTTTAGTATAAAGATCAAATACAATGTCTATATATAAAACATTATTAATGTTTTTGCACAATGTTTGTTTGTGTTTATTTTTGTAATGACAACATTAGTCCTAGGTTATGTATAAGTAGTTGAGATAATTTGACGTATAATTAAAGCATATATCAAAATATCCCGATAAATATGATCGTCATTCGTCATACTGAGTGTGACAATGCTAAGTGAACTAAAACTATCTAGAGATAAATGTATTACGAAACATTGACATAGTTGCTTTTGAACATCTGTTGTTGGTAAAACGTATTTGATTAATTGTTTAAGTTGGATTGTGATTGGGAAGTGGAATACAGGACGCGCTTGGCGTACTATTTGAGACTCGTCGGCTGGATGTAACTGCATCCAAGTGTTGATGTTCATACTGGGATTCGAACTAAATCCGTTTCGAGTCAAAGGCCACCGCGTTCGCCACTAGATTACTGAGTCCAGACAGTTATGGTGGCGTTTGAAACGAAACGGACTGAGTTTGAGTCTCATTGTGAACATCACTGGGATGCAGATACATCCAGCCGACGAGTCCTAAATAGGACGACATGCGCGTCCCGTATTCCACTTGGCAGTCACAATCCAACTTATACAATACTTGTAAATAATCACTATTTCGAGGCAATGCCCTAAGGATGCATATATTGCAACGGAGACTGACTAGCTTCAGTCTATAACAAATTATTCGGAATATACAGGTTCATCCTAATTTGATTAATTGGTTGAATAGACTAACAATTTAATTTTTCAATTAACAGTTTCTAAGATTCAGCTAACTGTAATCCCTCTCTTCTGTTAACATTGTCTGTACTTGCCCATTTATGAAACGATTCAATTGTTGACCTTTCTCTGTAAACACTAAAACCTTTCTAGAAGATTCTGGTATGGTGAAAGTTAATTTAATGTCCTGTCACCAATGAATAAAAAGCTATCCGTGACCTATTTTCAGGCTTCTTTATTTCTTCGAAGAGTTTTGGAACATTTTTTAAATATTATTTACTTTCCTTCTTCCTTACATTTTACTGTCTGAATGTTTCACCCACATACGCTACATTACAGTCATTACAACTGATTTTATACACAAAATAATGTTGTTCCTCTTTGAAGATCACGTGCTTAATCCAGTTTATATCTAATAGTGTTATTAGTTCGAAAATGTTCATATCTATTGACCAGCCTAACTTTATATCAAAAAAAGAAAATATAATTGGTACAAATTACAGTTTTGATTTGATTTGTATAAGATTCAACAGAAACGTATTCATAAATCTATGGAAACTTCGACTATTATTCAATTTAAATCTCATTTGTTTATATGTAAATAGTTTGTAATAATCTTGAATGTATAGTGATAGTTTATCTTTTAGTTCTTTTTGATAGTGTGGCAATCTTTTACCTTTTTGATATGCTGGGCACCTAAAGAAGATTGATTGCCTTCGAGAGCTATTTATCTGTAGACTATTTAAGTATTCTTGGCCATATTCAAGGTGAACAATAAATTTCTATTACTATTCAGCTTCCACTGCTCTATCCTTCCATTTGATACATTAACTGTTATTATGTTATTTCTCATTGATGAACTATGGTTAATCAATTGTGTATACGAACTCCAGTTTACATTCACTATTACTCCTATTTCGTATTAATGTTAGTTTCCTAATTGGTTGACTGTGTGGTGTGGTTTTATGTATATATAAAGGAAAGTAAGAAATATAATTCGATTCTGTTTGGTCGGTCTATCGGTTTGTGTTCTTATTCCAGCTTAGGACTAAGTAGGTGTAAGGCAGATGCTCAATTATCGACTAGGCACACCTAATTGGTATTCAATCAACCAGACAAATTTTCTCGCATCATAACACTTTTCCACATTTTCCTACTCCATTAATAAATTTTAGCCTAACGACACTTTAGTTTATTTTTTATAAGTTTACTATATTTATATGTAAATAGTTTGATGAGTATAGACCTGACCAGATTATTCGAAATGAATAGTTCAAATAAATTTTTGCATTTTTCATTTCAACTGCATCTTCTAGTAACACTGTCAAGAATCAAACATAAAAGTAGAACATGAATAAGGACTGTGTGTAAATTGGGTATTTAAACTACTATTTCAATAAAATGTCATGTTTCATTGTTTTAGACGCTTTACAAATGTATATTCAGACGTTTCGTTGTTTGACTTCATATAATACCATTGATAATGTTGATAATTTCTCCATGAAGAAGCTTGAACCAGTTTACTTGGTGAAACGTTAGCATTTTGTTTATTTACTTTTCAATCGTTAAACATTTTTCAATATAATCGACTTTCAATGTTTTCTATACACTTGGTGCCTAATTTTTATGAAATTATTCGTTCGAATTCGGACGAATATTCAGATACTTTATGTGTAATTGTATTTTATAAACAAAACTGTCATTAGGATTTCCCTTTTAAAATTGAAAATTCTATTACTAATTTACAACGATAAAATTAGTATTAAATAATTTAAAAATATTTGAATTGAGACAGTTTGTGGTAATTGGTATTATTAATTGTTTGAATACATCATAGATTGATATTGTCAGGGTAAGATTGAAAACCAAGAAGCACTGGACAACTGTTTCATCTCAGTATGGGAATCATCAACAGTACCCACTTGCTGAGTCGACATCTTATAGTAGAATTCTCATACTTGAACAAAAGAGCTGTCCAGTACTCCCTAATTTTTCAATGGAACTCTGACCACATCAATCTGTGATGCATTACATCAACTAATAATACATGTTTGTTTATTAAAATTTGACTGTAAAACAAAAACAAACATGTTTATAAATGAAGTTTTGACAAAACTTGACTACACCATTCACTTCAATGCTATCGATTATCATAAGTACTTTTACTAATCGTCCATATAGATATTTATGATGTTATCAAATACTTGAAAGATAGACTAACCATATTAGTTGAATGCTAATTATAAAACAAAATAATAACATAACCATTATCTATGGA